>JACEVL010000247.1:190000-390000 GCA_020284085.1 Aporrectodea caliginosa | reverse complement strand
GTTATAGGCTTCGTGCCTTCGGCGCTTGAAATCTGAGCACCCCCAGGAAAAGTTTCTGGTTGCGCCCCTGAGCAGCATAATAGTCAACATTATTCTCCTCCTCCTCTTCTTCTTCCTCCTCCTTCTCTTTCTCCTCAGTTTGGTAATCAACTGGGACAAGACCTCACTGGTTTACGCCTCTTGCCGGTTACTATCAACGGCTACAGGCCGTGAGTTGCGTAGGCAACGGTAGGCTGTCGAAACCCTTACTTACCTCAACAGCCATTCAGTTCCCATGCAGTGGTTCCACCGTTCCAGCGAAAAAGAGATCAAGCGACAAATAATGCTTTCGACAGATTCTGCATGGTCTGTCTAGATAAAAAAAACATCTGGTGCTCTGCAGTTGAGCCAAATACTAAATAGACTGCGAGACGTGGTCCTCAATAAGAAACTTTACACTTTCAAAATGCGAAGCCTCATAAAATTCCGTATACTCGTATCATATGAGCAATCTCGTGATCAGGAGGAGAACTGCTATGGCTCGGGTGTCTGCCGCCGCTGTCAGAAAACGCAGACTGCGTTCTTCCAGCATCTTGTTCTCTCTTCCGAAGATGAGGACGTCAACAGAGGCCAGTGACCGCCAGGAAAAAGCCTCTGAGTGATTGGAGTCGACCACGTGTTCGACCTAGAGTCGTGGAGAGGGATCTTGCAGCACGTGGTAAGTGCAGGACAGAATAGCATGGCGTCACAATTTGCTGAGTTCGTCACCAGAGATCATCATCATCATCATCAAAGTAAGTACTTTCGGACGCCATGCATTTAACAATCAATCTGTTTATAGATCGAGCGCTTTTATAGCTCGATGTCTCCACACAGTCGTAGCCTTTCTGTCATTCTAGAGTTCACAGAGTTCGTCACTTTTATTCGCTTCCTAGCTTGACATACGTCCCGCGCTCTATCACCTACTGCTAGCTGACGCAATTTCTCTCTTTCATTCCGTAACTTCCTATCTCTCTATTGCTAATTCCTTTCCTTCCTTTCTCCCTCCCTCTCTGTATAAGTAATTCCTCCCTCTCTGCCTTCCTCCTCCCCTCTCTCAAACTCTGTCGTCGTCGTTCAAGCGTCCGCCATTCTCAGTCACGGCCGTATCCACTACAGATGCAGAATTAGATCATATTAGTACCTGGGCTCGTAAATGTAATCTCCACCTGAACCACTCAAAATCCTGTGAGATTGTATTTACCAAACCAAAAGTGAATCTTATACAGGCCCCTCCAGTCCTGCCTGGCATTAAAAGGGTAGTGTCATTGAATATACTGGGCATTGAGATTACCGAAAAGTTCGGTTTTTTCCCCGTATGCTCAAAGACTTTGCATTCGGGCCAAGCAATCTCTTTATGCCCATCGTATTTTGATCTCACATAGGCTTTCGGGGTCAGGCTTCATGATGTGGTCAGGGCTACCACTATCAACCGCATGCTATACTGTTCCCAAGTATGGTGGGGCTTCGCCAGTAAGCAGGAACTTGACTCTCTGAGCGCGCTGGTCCGCAAGTTGGTACGCCTTGGTTTCCTACCTAAATCTTTCCCCACCTTTGAGGAGCTTTGCAAAAAGCTGATATAGACCTCTTTAGAAACATCTTAACAAATACTAGCCACATCCTCCACGACCTTCTCCCCCCCTGTCAATTGCACTGGTCATGACCTGCGCCCACGCTCACATAACAGTGTTCTCCCTAGATTTGATTCCCTTACCAGGCGTGGCTACTTAGCTAGGATGTTGTACAGTTAGACATATGTTTTGTAGTTGACTTAATTTTCCTCTAATAATCGTTTTCTGTGTACATAAATTATTTCTGACTTTGTATGTAAAGCGCTGAGCGTTTGCTTGCGTTTAATAAAGAACATTCTTACTTACTTACTTACTTACTTTCCTTCCTCTTATGCATCTACAGGCGTCTGATCTAGTGCTATCATCTCACTTGTAGGCCAACAACAGTCTTCCTCTGCCGTTGTTGAACCCTATCATAAGTGCTTTCCTATTCCGTAAAGCGTTCAATTGTGTTGAATTGTCCCAAAGGTAATAATATCGTCAAAGCAGACAGGCGCCTCCTGAATCATAAATCGTATACAGTCTATCCTGTTTATTGACTTGCAATTACTTGGCGTCCTCCATGGCTCGTAAGTCGACCAACATCGTATACACTTTGAGCAACCTATCGAAGAAATGTAGGCCTATCCTTTTTCCTTATATATATGTCGCCAATTATTCAAACTATGTTAATTTTAGTTCGTTATCATAATCGTAATTTTCGGATTTCTTGAGACCCCCAAAAGCTAAGTCATGAAAACCATGCATTCAACTTATTTACAGCGATCATTCAAAAGCCCAAATCGACGAGGCAACTATGGTCAGGTTCGGTGTCAAGTCAAAAATCCATTGAAATGCTTTATGAGTCTTAACGGACTTTAAAAGAACAGTGGCAATAAAACGCTCTGAGATTCTTGCCTTGATTAAACGTCTGCATGTATTAGATTGCATCGCCAAGTAATCCCAAGTCCGCCATTTCCAATGTATTTTGGGCAGATGCACAAAACTTTCTCTGTAAAGTATTGCATTTTCTTTTTTTTCTCCCACAACTGCGATTTATTTGGCTCACTCGTTCGTTACATAAACATGACACTTTTATCGGGGGCGTGTACACGTGGCAATGGGGCATGCGTCGTAGAAATATCACAGAGGAGAAAATATTGATTTCAGAGGAAGAAAACTTTGCCTGGCAACATTTGTAAATGGCGAGTTCAAATCAAATCAAATCAAATTTATTCGAATCGATTCCATGAACAATGAGTACAATGTACACGTGTGAATACAGTTAATAACAGTTTACATTTCGTAAGCGCCATTAATAAGAAACAAACAATTGAAGAGGTTAAAGTTTAACAGGTTACATATTAAAAATCGATTCATGGGGAGAAGAAGCCCAATGGGCTTATCTAGTCTTCCCCACTATAATGGAACAAAATGATAGAACTAGAAAGGAAACATGTGTCAGTTCAATTAACATAGGATGAGAAATAGGCATGGCAGCAGTAAAATCAACGTCAGTTAAGTAAGTGTTTTTATAGGCCTGTTTGAAGGAGTTGAGCGACCTCTGATTACGGATGCCACGGTCAATGGAGTTCCATAGTTTAGGCCCAGTTATTCTAGCAGAAAATTGTCTAACACTAGTTTTACAGATTGCAGAGCGAAGATTAAACCGAGATCTAGTGTTGTAACCGTGGACAGAAGCATTAGTGGAGAAATAACAATTAAATATACTGGGTAAAGTTTGGCTCTGATGTCAAGATGAAGATAGCAAGTTGGAGTTTATGTAGGTCAAAGATAGTTAATAAGTTTAAACTTTTAAACAGACTAGAAGTCTTTGCCAAGTAGTGTACACCAGCTATGATTCTTACAACCCTTTTTTGGAGTAAATGTATAGGTTGGAGTGGAGTTTTGTATCCACCTGCCCATATTATAGCACCATAATAATTTATTAAGGTAGGGTAAAATGAAAGTATTATATAAAGTACGGAGAGTATTAGGGGAAGAGTAGTTTTAAGTCTTCTGATAACCCCTATAGACTTGGCTATCTTATTTTTAACTAAGTTGATGTGGGCATGCCATTTTAGGTGTTCATCCATGATTATACCTAGAAACTTGACTTCAGTTACCCGCTTTATGGGGATGTTATTAATGCTAATGGTCTTGTTAGGATGGTGACCCGTCAGAACGGCCCAGGACAAATCGGCCCCGACAAAATGGCCCCGACAAATGGGCCCCGACAAAACGGCCCCGACAAAACGGCCCCCGTCAAAATGGCCTCGACAAAACAGCCCCGTCAAATCGGCCCCCGTCAAATCGGCCCCGTCATATCGGCCCCCGTCATATTGGCCCCCGTCATATCGGCCCCCGTCATATCGGCCCCAGTCATATCGGCCCCAGTCATATCGGCCCCATACATTATATCCAATGCTGCAAGTACTTTTAAGCTTACTTTGTTGAAATGAGGCCTCAAGCGACGGTTCGGCTGGGCAATGGACTGCGGGGAGTCGGGACCATCGTCTAATGCTAACTGGTTGGCGTATTTAATTATTTAAATGCTTTCAATGACAACTATCATAAAACCAACTTCTATTTACTCAACGAATTATTTTTCAGCAATCCAACTTCCATTTTAAACTGACCACATAAAATAATTTGGCAACGTAAACTACGGTTTTACCAATCCGAGTTCTATTTACGCAAATAATTCTATTCATCAAGCCAACTTGAAAGTAAGCTTACTTAGGACATATGATATTTTGTGATGGGCCGATGTGACTGGGGCCGATATGACTGGGGCCGGTTTGACGGGGGCCGATTTGACGGGGCCGATTTGACGGGGGCCGATATGACGGGGCCGATATGACGGGGGTCGATTTGACGGGGGCCGTTATGACGGGGCCCGAAATGACGGGGCTGTTTTGTCGAGGCCATTTTGACGAGGGCCGTTTTGTCGGGGCCGTTTTGTCGGGGCCCATTTGTCGGGGCCGTTTTGTCGGGGCCGATTTGTCCTGGGCCGTTCTGACGGGGTACCTGTTAGGATCATCCTGGACCTTTCTTCTGGAGCTAGAGAAGATAATATAATTAGTCTTTTTAACATTGAGGGACAGAAGGTTAGCATGAAACCAATTGGTTAAGTGAAGCAGTTCAGAATTCATGGTGTCATATAAGTCGTGATCATTATCAGCAGTGACAAAAACAGTGGTATCGTCTGCAAATAAGTAAAACAGAAGCTTGTTAGTACAATTATTAATATCATTGATATAGATCAGGAATAAAAGGGGACCGAGGATGGACCCTTGCGGAACGCCACAGTGAATGGAAGCCAGGTTGGAAAAAGTTTTGTTAAAATTTACTTGCTGAAATCTGTCGGTCAGATAAGATTTGAACCATTCCAAAGCCATCCCTCTGATGCCGTAGTAGTTCAATTTGTCCAATAGGATGTCATGTTTAATGGTATCGAATGCTTTGGACAGATCTAAGAATACACCAATAGTGATTTTGCGATGGTCAAGTGCTTCAGTAAGCTTATCTACTACTTCCATAATGGCATAAGTGGTGGAATGGTTTTTTCTGAACCCAAACTGTTTATTGTATAGGGATTTATTAGTTTCCAAAAAATAATATAGTCTATCATGCATGGCTCTTTCAAGAATTTTAGATAAACAGCTTAGTTTAGATATCGGTCTATAATTGGCCATTTCATGACAGTCACCAGATTTAAAGATGGGTGAAATATTGGCAATTTTCATAACCTTGGGAACAATACCAGTGGTAAAAGATTGATTAATTAGGTGCATAATAGGTTCCGATACGTTATTAGCGATTTTTTTTAGAATAGGGACAGGTAGTTCAGAATGGTCATATGGTTTTGTAGTTTTAAGATTAGAAATTATGTCTAAGATTTCACACTTATTAACAGGGTAGATAAACATAGAACTCAAAGTAGGTTTTTCTAAGTAGGATGAATAGTGTTGGCTGGGAGGAGGGACATTAGCTGCCATCTTAGGACCAACAGAAGCAAAGTAGCCATTAAATTCATTAGCAATAGTAGCTGGGTCCTCTATCATTATACCATTGATTACAAGGGGTATATTAGTTAGGTTGGGTCCTTGGTGGTGTAAAATATCTTTAATAATCCTCCACGTTGTCTTTGGTATTGATAGACGAGGATGATAAAGACATTACTTGTAGGGCTGGTACTGAATAAAATAATTTTAATTGATTAATCTCCTAAATTTAATCGAGATTAATCGATTAAATTCGATTAATTTGATCCATGTTACATAAAGCGTGAAAAACTGTTTAGACTGTATACACTGCAAAATCCTTCAATCATTCGACATGCTAAAGTTCAAATTGTCAAACTGAGAAATGTAGTCAGTAATAACTACCTCCTATCTACAGAAATCTTCAATAATTTCGCCATCTTCGACTTTTCCCTCAGCAATTACAATAAATGCCAAATGATCGCTTAATTTTCCACTCAAATGATTCACATTAGACTATTACTGTTCGCCAAATTGTTAATTTCGGAAATAGTTCGGTTAACGTCATAAAATAAGTAAAAAATTAATCGAAAATTAATCGTACAAGCCGAAATTAATCGATGAAAATTTTTAACGATTAATCGATTAATTAATCGTTAAAATCCGCAGCCCTAATTAGCCTACTTGACATGAGGCAGAGATGGGAAACTAATAGATTACATTCTAATCGATTAGATTCTTATCGCTTAGCTAATCGATTAAAAAACAGCTAATTCTAATCGATTAGCTACAAGACTTTGCTAATTCTAATTCTAATAGATTATCAATTTAACTAATCGTGCCCATCTCTGTACCATCCAAATTGAAGCAAGAAAAAGCGTGAGTACTAAAAATCATCACCAGAAATTTGACAATAAGTAACTGTCGTTCAAGGTCTCGATCACTACAAATGCCTCAGTAGCTTCCTAGCTTATTTTTCTTTTACTTTCAAGACCATCAAAACTTTGATTGACCGGCGTTTTCGTCAGGTCCAGCTTTGAAAACGTCCACATCCGCCGTATGAGTGACAAATAGGCCTTTTCCCCGAGGATTATTGTTTAGTTGGAAGTACAGAGAAAATGCGTCGTTAATCTTACCGGATTTTTATACCAACTTTAAACATGGAACTTATAGAACTCCTCTACAGAGACGCACTTAGCAAAAGATTCCTAAAGGGAACCGGTCTTGCCTTGCTGCATCATTGTATGCATGATAGACAAACTTTTCTCTGCCACTGTGGCACCAGCTATTTCAATCGTTTCAAGTCTTCTGCTAATTTTAATCCGCAGTTTCTTTTGTCCGAAATTCGTGGTACATTCAAATTAGGCAAAATGTTAGCTGATCTATTTATTAACTGTGTCAGACTGCCTTAACTACTGTAATTCACTTCTTGCTGGAATATCAAATTCAATTTTACAAACCATGATTGCAATTCATGAGGCACGCAATCATAACTAAAATCAAGATAAGAGCCCATGCATGTATGGTATAATACCCGTGGTCTGTAGTACGCCATATTCGACTAATTTCCTGATTGTCCTATCCTGTAGACTGCTTTGAAACTGTTCTTGGCACCTAATCTATATGTCCGTCTGTCTGTCTGTCCGTCTGTCTGTCTGTCTTTCATTCATCTCGGCTGACGAAACTTTCAACAAGCTTGCCCATCCAACATGCTCGGTAGTTTTCTGTTTCTATGCAATCGAATCGATAGGGACAGCCTTTTGTAGCTGAAAAACGTTTACGAGTTTCCTATAAACCAAGCCACAGTAGGTTTTCAACGGATCATGGATTGCATCCACTATCCTGGGTAAGAAGCTCTCGCTGTTCCTTGAATTGGCGTATACTAAATATTCATAAGGCTGCTTTTGGATGCAGCGATAACTTTCGACGATTAGACTAAAAACAGGGTATGACTTTCCTATATTTTTAGAAAAATTATTATTATTATAATGCTGCCGCTTTAGTCAAACTATATATATATATATAAAATATATATATATATATATATATTAGATGTTTGCCCGTCCTAAGACGGTTGAATTTATATAGTTCATCTTCAAGAGACCTGCTCAGGCGCTATTTGCGCTAGCCTATTATGATGATAAGTGTCATAACGAACGAAAATATTACATCAGTTAGCAAAAAATGAGCAGAAATAAGACTTGAGTCTTGACTTGAATGACTCAACTGAATCAGCCGAACGGATCGTGGGAGGCAGACTGTTCCAGCAGCTGGGACCAGTAAAAGTAATAATACTACTAAAAATAATAATAACAACTTTAACAGTAGCAACTTTGTTGCAAACATTAAGCTTATTAATTTTAACTAATTTTAATGACAATAACATTATTAGTTACCCAGTATACTATAGCCTACATCTGACGCAGCGGCATTATAAATTTAAGGATCGCATGTTCTAGGATTTTTCATCAACGTTATGAGCTTGTTGGAAAACACGCTGTGGAAAACGACCGCATTGAAGCGCTGGATATAATAAGCGCTGGCAGAAAATGTGTTTGTTATAATATCCTCTATTATTTTGGGAAAGGCAGTCGAAAAAAGCTTTAGAACTTCTTGGTTTATTTGACCAGGAGTTTAAACAGCCAACGTCAAAATGTAGTTGCAAGTAGAAGATCGTGTGTGTGACTATTGGTTTTTCATCTGCTACTTGTCAGCAGTAGTACTTTTAACCTTGGCAACTTTTAGATGACAAATGTTTTCGAAGTGTAGATGACAGTGACGCCCCAGCTTAGACGCTGCTTTCCGCTTTCTCACAGGATGAGATCGATTGGATGACACGTTCAAGGCGTCTCCGGTCAGACCTAACAAGGCTGGACCTTTTGTTGCAGGAAACCAGATTGAGTATATACATGTATGTTTGATTTGGCAGGTAAGGGTGGACAATATTCAGAGGACGGGAGAAGGAAGAGCTAGACCAGGGAAGAAAGCAGTAGATGATGCAATTTGTCAAAAGCTAGAGGACGTTTCCTTCCTCTAGCTTTCCTTCCTCTAGCTTCATATCTGGGGAGTGTGGTTTATGGCTACAGAGAGGAGTGGCCTATTCCAACCGGTGCAAGAGTCCTCTCGAAGGCCGTGCCTCTGAATCATACCGTCGATCAGATGTAGCTTTCCTGTTGTAGGACATAATTACGTTGCATAATGCATAGACCTGCCTCGTTAGCAGTCTGAGAAGTGGGCAGTGAAGCTAAGAAATGTCTCCGATTTACGTAAGATTTACTCTCATTCTGATATCTACGGTTCTTCCTCATTACATCAGATCTTCTGATTAATTTTAATTAGCGATTCTATCAACCGGACTTCATATTGCAAAACGGAAGAGTGAATTATGTTACAAACTGTTCTGCACTTCACTCCATTCCTCTTGATCCCGTCTGTTTATCTGTAAACCTGTGTCAAATAAAACTGTTCAGGAAGTTCAAACATAAAAGCATAAAACCGACGATCGAAGGATATGTAATTCACGGTGGAAAAGTGAAGAAGATCATCCCATGCAGAAAATAGAATGGACCGATCCATTGCCTTCTAGATGCTATAAGACTTACAGAAGGCAATGACCGAGGGCGCCGAAACTTCTGCGATGCATTGCGCAGTGTAGGCCTATGCAGAACGAAAAAAAACAGACGACAAAGAGGTGCGTAGTAGAGATGGACACGATTAGTTAAATATTATTGCTAATCGAATAGAAGTACAATGCATGTATTTCTTTAGTAATATTTGATTGCAATGCTTGAAAATTCAAAGTAGAATAGAAATAAATTGTTTATGATATTTTCTGCAAAGCATTGTATAACTTGCCTGCAAGTATCATAGATATTAGGCCTAATAGCTGAGTTATATTATGATGTCAAACAATGAATATCAGTGACATTGTAAAATACTGTTTAGACGCCTTTAAATGGTGTCATTTGAACTCTATTAATTCTTTGGTTTTTTTAATTGTATTGTAGGCCTACATAATTTTGAATTGTCGTCAACGGCCTTTGATGTCATATGATGACGGTAAACTTGTGAATTAAAAAAAAGAGTACAATAAGCAGTAACTTATCAGTTAGAAACTTAGAATTAGAATTAGATCTCGATAATTCATACATATACTATTATACTTGCTTCATGAATTTGTCAAATTTTGATCAAAGCACAGCAAGTTACAGCAGCAAGTTACTGTAGTCTCTTGGTTTCCCTGTCGTCATACGATATCGTGGAGCTGCAACGTAGCCTACTCTCATTAGATTTACGAAACTTTCATTTTCCACTTGAGAAATTGGTTGCATTGACTGAATCAAGTAGTCTGACACAGCAGTTGTTAACTAGTTCTTCACTCATAGTCGTAACAATCTAATTGATTAGAAATAGTTAAAACTTGCTAATCAATTAGAATTTGAATCAGGATAAGGTGACAGCCAATCGATTAGAAATAGCTGTTTATCTTTTCGATTAGCTAATCGATTAGAAACGAATCGATTAGTTACCCATCTCTGGTGCGTAGTTACCATATGAGATGTTTCCAGACCCTCTTAAAGGTCTAGCAGCGCCACATAAATATCTAGATACACGCTTGTTTATATTCCTCTTATAGAAACAGCTCAGAGGCGTTTTGGGGGTTAAATAATCACTTGGTGGGGGCGCGAACAGAATCACAGCGATTCAACGACAGAAGGTTTTAGCAAGCCCTTCATCTGGTGACCATTTATACTGACTGATCGCCAGGTGGCGTCGTCGTAGATTCCACGGCCGATCACCCATCCAAGTACTAACCGAGCTCGATTATGCTTAACTTTGCTGCACCTGCCGGCGTCTTGTCAACAAAACCACACCTGTCGCTGACAAAGCCAAATAAATTCCCACGGACTTTAGAATTTCAGCTACCAGATGAGACGCAAAGCATCTTAAATGGATCGTACCTGGTTAACGCGAGTGAGGCTTAGAGAGCACTGCATCTGTAATCAACTCGTGTTCACGTGAATACACGCCGAAATGTTGTATCCGCTTGAATAGTTGAAGCAGGTTGTAGAAGACGTTAGATGTACATTATTCAGATGCCCAGAAAAGGACAGATAATTCTACAGGTCAAGGCCAGAGTGAAAAAGCGACGCAAAAGTAACGTAGCAGTTCCATCTCTTGAATTTGTCTGCGATTATATATGTGAAGAACATGAGTTGGTTGCGCCAAGAATATTAACTGGAGATTGCAAGCACAAAGAGCATCAGCAGATAGCTTAAGCAGAAACTCTCTATAGCCAGACTGTGAATATTATGTCTTAGTACCAAATATATAGTACAGATGAGCCACGACCGCTGAGGGGCAAAGGCAGTGATCAGTTTGCATTATATAGCGTATAAAACAAAAGGTTCTATTGCGATGGAACGCAGACATAGACTCAGTTGTAACACCGAATGAAACAACTGTTAGAAAATGTGTCCAGAAAGAAATGAACGCAAAGCAGAGCAATGGACGAAAAATGATACCTAACGCCTAATAGGACGGAACTACGTCGAAAGCAGCACTCGCGTCAAGAAGAGTAAGCAGGGCAACTTGTTCCCATTTCAAAAACCTCCCAAACTCCCTCCCTCCCTCTCTCCTTCCCTCACAAGAAGAAAACAGCAAAACGAGTTATAGCTGATTCTGTGGATGGAAACTTTCTAATACACAACATACATGTAGGTTGCTTGGCTTGGAGAGAATCGTCATAAAGCTACAGCGCGTATCTGTGAACTAGGCCTGTCTGATATCAAACTATGGAATTGTGATGACTCGTCATTGCTACAATACGTTGCCTTAGGCTACATAGCGCCCAAACTAATAGCATAACTCAGCTTTAATATCTATAGCATGACGTCATGCTACGTAAAATAAACCACCAGGTATTCTTACTTCACAATATGCGAACTGGAACTGTTACTGTTTTTACTCATTTTATAGCGCCATTACCTAATGACGAAGCAAGCATCAACCGATGGCGCTTAGCAATAGTAAGCGAGGGATTTGCTCAACGCCCTTAAAAAACAGAAACCATTTCTGAAGAGAGGGATCGAACCTGGATATGTGTTCTTCGCGTTGCATGGCGAGCGCTCTGAAATAATCGCCCACCGCTTCCCACGGTCTATCCCTGGCTTAGACTCTATAGTCCTTGGGACTTAAGAGGGACTTATAAAGTCGTTCGACTTGCGTATGTCTATGACTTCAGTGAATGCATATCAATCTCTTTTACGCTGGGTATAAGCTCGGCAATTGGATTCGCTGAACCAGATGAAATTTTAAATATTTATTCGCAAGAGATTAAAGCAACAGTAACTTCTGTTCTCTGATTCATGTCTATGATATGCCGAGAGCGAAGTATAACAGACCAACAGATTCTGTATCTGCCACATGTGATGGACAAAACGCATATTTAATATTTCTGATGGGAATTTTTCGGCAGAGTCACGCATTGCTATTTACGGTGGATCCACCTAGCGAGTACACGGTGGAGCCACCTAGCGAGTGGTGGTGTTAAACTGCATAAAGTAAGCGGCCGTCGGGTCGTTTGTGTAGACATCTTTGTTGAGGTATTCCTGGTGGGCGTTCTGTTCCCGCGCCAGGCGCTGGTTCTCTGTCTCCAGTTGCTTAGCAACAGCCGCCTTCCGTCTTCCCTCCTCCCTCTCCAGCAACTGTGCTGCTCTGGCCTGTGCCACTCGCATCCTGTCGAACTCCTCATCCCTCTGACGCTCCTCCTCTCTCAGTCGCTGCAACCGAACCAAGCGGAGATTTTATCAGTGTTGTTCGTGATAAGTTCTAAATTTATAAATGAATCAGTTATGCGTCGACTGTGGAGATTACCATGACAACGAGAATGAAGATGATTACGATGACACCGATTATGATGATGACGATGATGAACACGACGACCAGACAATTGTACGATGGTCAGTCATGATGATGATGATGATGATGATGATGATGATGATGATGATGATGATGCTGATGATGATGATGATGATGATGATGATGATGATGCTGGTGGGAGTAATTCATATTTTGTGCATTTCAAATCACTGGTTAAAAAATATCACTTAGTTGAATATTAAAACAGTTTGGTCAATTGCGTCAGTTTTCGATTGTTTCATTCGTTGACTCGTTTTTGTTCCCAAACGTAATCCCACGTACACAGGGACGTAGGCTAACTAGCGTTGGGCTTGGGGGGGCTTAAGCCCCCCAAACGAAGATGAAGCCCCCCTAAAAATGAATCAAGCCCCCGGCTTCAATATGGGCTCGGGCTACCGTACTCGCCATGTTCAGGGCTTAAAGCCCCCCAAACGAAAAGTCCTAGTTACGCCACTGCACGTACATGAGACGAGTTAAGTCTTTTCCTGCTTTTTCCTACGCGTCATTCAAGTTGCCTCTTCTGGGATTTATTCAGGTGTGATAAGAAAGTACCTGTACATTACATTACGTAGTGGTGCCATATATATGTGTTCGGTCTGACCTGGTTTTCTCTCCGCTGTATTTCCTGTCGTCGGCGGATGTCAGCCAGCTGTTCGGGGGTCATGCCCTTCCATCGGTCGGGGATGACCCGATGGAACCCGAAGGCGCTCTGAGCAGCCGCCGGATTCTCCGTCAGGAAATCGCCATAGAGGAGGTTGGCCATCTCTGTTCGATTATCATCCAATTCCTGCTGTTTCAGCAATCCACGCCTCAGATTCAACTCCCGCAGCTGTCAGCACACAACGAAACCAACTGCAATGTATTCAAGCACGTATACGTACGCACGCATGTATGTTTGTATGTATGTATCAATGCATGTATTTATATAATTATTGTTATTATTATTATACGTATCACAGCCTACTTTATTATTATAATTATCATTATTATTTGTCATTATTATTATCATTAGGCCCTATAACTTATTATTTTAATTTTTATTATTATTATTTACTATTTTTATTATTATTATTATTCACTGTTCAGATACTAATATCGCGTTAATTTCAGATTTCATTTCAAAAAGACTGGTAGGTTAGCTGGAAACGATAAGTCTTCAGCAATGGTTTGCAAAATGGTTTGGGTGGGGTCAGGGTTAAATGCTAAAGGTGGTAAAATGAGCGAGTCTTGTGTATAATTGCAGACTGTCTGTTCTGTTAGTATATGTCAGGGATGTCAAAGAGCAGGCCCGCGGGCCATTTCTGGCCCGCGAAGATATTTTTCTGGCCCGCGGCGCATTGCCTGAAGACTAGGCCCTACACAATTTGAGAATAAAAGTTTATATATTTCATTTTGAGGTTCGATGTGCTTTATATGATGTTCGTCATTGAAAAGTGAAGATCAAAATTAAGATTTTATAAGCCTAATTTGACTGTTTGTGTGCTAAAAATGCATCATTTAAGATTTAGCTTTTCACAAATTTTCTGGGGATGGGATCACCGAGCCCCCACTCAGATCCCATCGCCCATTTTGCTCAGGCGCCTTCGGCACTGTGGCCCGCCACTTGCTGGAAAATATTGCCACTGGCCCGCCATTGGAAAAGGTTTGACACCCCTGGTATATGTAGTTAAGATTTATGTCTTCTGTCATTTGTGATTTTGTGAATTGTTTAATTGTCATAACATGTAAATGTACAGCGCAGTGCGTTTGTCAGGCGATTCATTAAAAAAAGATCATTATTATTATTATTATTATTATTATTATTATTATTATTATTATTATTATTATTATTATTATTATTATTATTATTATTATTATTATTATTATTATTATTATTATTATTATTATTATTATTATTATTATTATTATTATTATTATTAAGACAAATTTATTTCTTCATAAAACCAACAAACTTATTACAGACTGATTAAAAATGACTGTTTTAATAATTTTATAAGCCGTCATTCAGTCCTGGGCTACGGTTGTTGCAGTCCGCGGTGGCTAAAACAGACAGTGAGTTTCCAATCTGTAGGGCGACCGATAGGCGTTGCAGCAGATGGCTGGTCTCACGCTGATCTCCGGTCGCTGCAAAGATCCTGCCTCCTAGTTCCTGAACAAACGACAGTGAATCTGCATGCCAACTTCCTGAAGTTTCGACTGCAACAGGTACGAAATGATGGGACTGTGAGATAGCAGCATATTTGGATTCCTTATTGCGAGCTGCTTTTTCCGCTGGCGCACCTGCGTTTAGCGATGTTAAATGCTCGTAAGATGCAGCAAAAGTGTCTGGCACCGTAACATCCCAAGCCAAGCAACGCCCTCTGTGCCAAGGTATGATGGTGACTCCGTCAGGCCTTTTGCCGTCAGATCTGGAGAGGCCATTGGGCTCTTTGATGGCCGGTATTTTGGCTCTGGTGAAGGCCCGCCAAATCATGTCGTTGATCATTCCATGCCGTTGATGTCTTCCCGCTCCTTTGATGCAAGAGAATCCATGATGGCCGTTGGATTCTACTATGGCACCACATTTGCAAGTGTGTTTTTTGCACAATGCAGTGCCCAGCCGGATACCAGATGCGATCCTTAGCACCTCTCCTGACATCCGCAATCCTGCTGTTGATATGGGAAGAGCATGCAGCCAGTCTCCAGAGTGTGGCAATTGCACTGCCAACAACCTGGCTTTAACGGTTGAATCACTAGCTCTGTCTGATAGGCCTTGAAGTGCATGTGAGATAAGTTTGCTGTCCCATTCTCTTTGTATATGAGCCTTCTGCTCGACGGGAGGAGGTGCGTTCGATCTTTATGACCACGACCCAGAAGCCTCCTCTACCAATGGATCTGTGGGCATTACAGCGACGTCGTCTAGCAGTCGGTCTTGAAGGCTTCGCGTGCCAGCGGCTGATGCCAAAAAAGCGGAAGTTGCCAGCATAACGGCACTACGAATAGCCAGACCACCGTTTCTCACAGGTAAAGATGCCTGGATCCATTGGTCGTCGCTCATGTGGATATTGAGAAGGCTACACAGACCAGTTCTCAAGACTTCGTCGAAATCGTGTAGAAGTCCTTCGTTTAGGAAGCAGGCTGACGTTCTTAACGTGTATAGCAGCTTCGGTATACTTAAGCTGCTCCTCATCAGGGTGAACGAGTCGTGTGGGTGAAGCATCTCAAGCCTTGTTATGACTACCTCCAGATCTTTGATCTTTTTCTGGATGGATGTATCGACAGCCTTGTTGGTATATATACAAGACTTATTATTATTATTATTATTATTATTATTATTATTATTATTATTATTATTATTATTATTATTATTATTATTATTATTAATTCAGTTGGTTAATCTATCGATCGCCAGTTGACGAATCCGTTGTATGTTGAGTAACAAGACATTTGCTTGCAGCAAGTGACTGCAATTAGCAATTATTTTCAGAAGGAGTAAGCTAGAGCAAGAAATAATCATTTACAGCGGTAGAACAAAGACTTAAGGTCTACACTGCAACTATTAGTTACTAAATACATTACATTAACTATAGAAATGGCTGAACGTAGAACTGACCAGTGCTTGGTTGTAGTCCTTGGTGGCTACGTCGATGGCCTTTCGACAGGCCTCGTCAGCTCGCTGGAGGTCGCAGGCTCTCTGGTCCATCTCTCTCATCTTCAGTTCATACAGGTAGTCGGCCTTCTTCTGATTGTCGTCCGCAAGATGCCTCTCCTTCAACTGCTGCTCAGCCCAGACTCGCCTCTGCTCCTGCTGGAACTTAGTCCGTGCCTACATGCGCAGATAAGGCATAGTCAGACTCGAAACTGTGTAGGGTCATAGCGAACTGGGTCAAGTTATTGGTGTTTAGAAACTGTATCATGTCATTGTGTCAATAGCAACGCTGCTTGTATATGAGCAATATGGTGACTAAAAGCACATTAGCTCCATCCATTGATACCTTGACATCATGTATTGTAAACACTTTTAAAACTGAACAGACGAACGATATCAGATATGTTGAAATTGATACATGTTATTCAAAATTTGTTTTGGCAGAAGGTATACAGAAGATATAATTTGCACAGAGCGATCATCGATTGAAGACTGGACTTCTCCTACGATTATGGCACCATAGAAGTCTGCAGAACAGATAGGAAAATGGATTAGTTCTTTGCATATCCAACAAACTGACAACGTCACGGTCACACTGTCACGGTATGAAACGTCGATATCATTCTACCGCAACATAGATGTAAAATTTTTATGAAACGGTTTTCCATAGCGACCATGCGACCTCGACTTTGCTCATTTTATTTTGCCAGGAGTTGATCGGGAGAGATATTTCACCACCGCTGCCCGTTTGAATCAACAGGTCACCGTTGGTCACTGTGGATTCATATTAACATTGAATCACTAAAACTCTGAGCCATTTATTAATACATTCGATTAACCACGGAGTTAAAAATCGTATTCATTCAAATGTGCCGTTAGCGTTCTGATTTTTAAAACTATAATGTCATTGACCTAAAGTCGTCGATGACAGAAGAATAAAAGTAGAAGCAATCGTTCAGTCTAACGATGAATGTCTGAATACATGACCGTTTTTGGATCATAATTTTTTGCAATCGATTAGCATGAAAATTCTAGGTTCTGTAAGTCAAGTTCTGTGTGTGACAAGGATCTATGTGAAGTATGTCGATAGTGTAAGTAGATTTTTAACGCTTAAGTGTTTAGATGAACTAACTATTCTGAATCTATTTTATTCAACTTATCGTTTTTATATGATAAGAAAACAAACGTGGAGACTGTGTGCCTTGTTTTGAGTTGTGCTACTGATCAGGCAAGTCGACAGCGTGAGTAAGCTTACTTCAAAAAGTCGTCTTACGACTTACTTTTGAGAACAAATAAGAAACTCGTTGAGCAGCTGCCTATACACCATCCCCTTCCCAAATTCAACTGAGCCATGCAGCTTGACCAGTAGGCCAATACATAGCTGCTGTGCTACCTATTGCGAAACGAAGGAGCAGATGAAACTAAAACCTGTTGCATCATAGCATTGACAGACAGCTATGAATATCTCTGTGTCGAGCAACTTGAGATAGTCGATGAAGGAGAGACGTGTCGTACTTCGGGGTGTGATAATTAATTGTCCAGCTTCAAGTTCTGATATCAAACTCGCCATACATGGATTCCTAGTTTCCTACGTGTATAATAGGGTGGATTGAAAAAAGCGAAAATTAGACATCCGAAATTTAATAGCAACCAAAAGTTGCCTAATGGCATGGGGTCAAAAAATGTCGAAAAAGTTTTTAAAAATTTTAATGTCTTGAGGGTCCCCAAGAGGGCCAAAGTTACGAAAAATAGCGTTTTTTCGAGAAAATAGCAGGTTTTCTTTTAAAATATTCTAATTGAAAACTAATTAACTGTCATTCAATATACCGTTGGAAAGAGCTCTTAAAACTGAATAAAATGATGTATTAATTTCCAGAATATTCCCGTATTTATAGAAGTTATTAACTTTTTACCATTTCCCATGTTTCGCGACATGTCGCTAAGTCTGAAAACGGTTAAACACTAATAACTTTTTTACCCTTCGAGATATTTCAACCGATAGTATGTCATTCGATTCAGCCCTGGACCGCCGTTCCAACGGTACATTGTGATGCGGGATTATTTAACAGGACACATTTGTTTTAAATTTTTTACAGTTTTAGTATAGTTTTTTTGCAATCTTTCATTGATTCTGTTGTCAAATAAGCTGTATGAACACTTTGTCCGATGAATTGAGCTCCAGGAACATTCCATTTTGTTCATAAATAATTGCGAAATGTCGAAGCATAAAAGCTACAATGCCTACTCGTTCTAAAACATAGTTTTCGATGTTCGAACACAGACAGGAAGTACGGCAGACTGTTCTACCCACGTTTGAGGAAATGTATTTCTGTTCAACTGGTCCACTATCTTGATCTTCACTCTCTAATGCCTTCTTTTCCATCTCAATTTAGGAAATTCCACTCGACGGAATCTCTTATGGTGAGTTTTCAAGCATATATATTTCGTCATGTGGACCATAGCCACATCATTCTACTCTCCCTCTATGGCATCAGTTCCGCTTTTGACACTGTTGATCACACCATCCTCTTAGACCTGCTGTCTAGGTCGTTTGGGATTGCTAGCTCTGCTATTCTGCTCTTCTTTGGTTCCATTCATGCCTTACCTTCATGGCCCTGCCGTCACAGCCGCTGCTCTGGTTGAACGTATTCTTGAGGCTTCAGTGTTCTTGATTGATGGTTGTCCGTTAATCGTCTTTGTCCAAACCAAGACAAGACCCAGTATACATTTGGCTCGGTAGCCATGCCCAGCTTGCCAGGATTGACTCCGAATCCCTTCTGCTTACGTTTCCCGATGTGCACCTTTCTTCATCTTTGCATGATCTTTGATTCATTCTGGATCCTGTCCTCTCTCTCTCTGTCTGATCATATCAATGTTGTCTCCCGCTCATGTTTCTACTTAAGCGCCACTTAAAATCAGAGGCGCTCCCGACCCAGGAAGTATATTCACTGACAAAAAGAGAGGTTTCATGTGCTTGAGGAACTGGTCAGAGGAAAGAGAAAGGAAGTCAGTCCTAAGGGACTGAGGCAGTCGGTTTCAGCTGGAGGACCAATAAAAGCGAAATTCCTAGACCTATGGCTCACATAGAGGTACGCATTCCAGGGACAGCCAAATGGCCACAGGCCGAAGAAAGAAGGGAGCAAATGCTATGGAAAGAATAAACTAAAGTACACTAGGCCTTGAGATGGTGATAGAGAGAGAACAGGATCGAGAATGAATTAAAGAACCCGTGTCATTAGCATGTTGGTGGAAAAGGACACCGAGTGGACCAAGAACCCTAGCTAGATCCGAGTATACAAGATGAACAGAAGGGGAACAAGGACAAGGCCCTGAGGTAAGCCATAAGACAAATGGACACAGGAAGAGCGGGTAGGACCGAAAACTATACAGAAACAGAGCGATCCCTTAGGAATGAGTGGAATCAAAGAATAGCAGAGTCAAAAATCCCAAACGACCTAGACAGCAGGTCTAAGAGGATGGTGTGATCAACAGTGTCAAAAGCGGTACTGATGTCATAGAGGGAGAGTAGAGTGACATGGCCAGAGTCAACATCATGAAATATATCTGCATAAAAGATTCCATCGTTTGGATTTCCTAAATTGAGACGGAAAAGAAGGCATTAGAGAGTGAAGATCATGGTAGTTGAACGGAGATACATTTCTCAAACGTGGGTAGAACTGTTACAGTCTGCCGTACTTCCTGTCTGTGTTCGAACATCGAAAACTATGTTTTAGAACGAGTAGGCAAGTCTAGGCATTGTAGCTTTTATGCTTCGACATTTCGCAATTATTCATGAACAAAATGGAATGTTCCTAGAGCTCAATTCATCGGACAAAGTGTTCATACAGCTTAAATGACAACAGAATCAATGAAAGATTGCAAAAAAAACCTATACTAAAACTGTAAAAAATTTAAAACAAATGTGTCCTGTTAAATAATCCCGCATTGTACCGTTGGAACGGCGGTCCAGGGCTGAATCGAATGACATACTATCGGTTGAAATATCTCGAAGGGTAAAAAAGTTATTAGTGTTTAACCGTTTTCATACTTAGCGACATGTCGCGAAACATGGGAAATGGTAAAAAGTTAATAACTTCTATAAATACGGGAATATTCTGGAAATTAATACATCATTTTATTCAGTTTTAAGAGCTCTTTCCAACGGTATATTGAATGACAGTTAATTAGTTTTCAATTAGAATATTTTAAAAGAAAACCTGCTATTTTCTCGAAAAAACGCTATTTTTCGTAACTTTGGCCCTCTTGGGGACCCTCAAGACATTAAAATTTTTAAAAACTTTTTCGACATTTTTTGACCCCATGCCATTAGGCAACTTTTGGTTGCTATTAAATTTCGGATGCCTAATTTTCGCTTTTTTCAATCCACCCTAGTGTATAATATCATCCACTGCAGTGTTTGAAGTCCAGGTAATTACTCCTTTTGAGGTTAGCATAAAGAGCATAATCGTAAACTTGAGACTTTTGCGGTGGAAAATGGGACGTTGTGGCATACTGTTTCTTATTAACAACGCTGTGTTCATAACGAATATTTATTTAGATGGTCTTCTCGTTAATCCAGGCTTGGGGTTAACATCACGCCAGAACGGCAGGAGGGAGCCAGCCATACTCTTAATAAACCCCAATATACAGAGTTCTCTGACCTGAGTTCACATGCCATGTCCCGTATGTGAAATTAGTTGGCATACTGAAAGCATAACTGTTTGAGCTGTAATTACATTAAGCTGATTGAGTTAATTACTGAATAAATTACATACTGTCATATATAGTTCAAGTACTCGAGCACTAAAGCACTTAATCACTAATCAATCATCAACATCAAGGAGAATATAGGCTACTGAACAAGGATTTATTCGTTTGTCTCGGAGGTCTAAACCGTAGATGCGTGGAATCGGAGTCTTCGTTGAACGAGTTTATTTATCTCACAGATTTACCTGCTTATCTAAAGATTGTTATACTTCATCGTTTCCAATTATTATGTGTAGGTTTCATATTTCTGATGATTTCCGTAGCCGGTTAATATGCGCTTATGAATGGTGGACGTTCGCACGCATTGACTGACTTCAGCAGTTACTCATATTTTTCTTGACTTGCCCGCTGGCCCAGAATGTTAAAACCTATAATACGGCAGTCTAAAAATTCATGAATTGAAGAACACGAAAAATATTGAACTTTTAAATATTCAGTTGATGGTTTGAGTTACAAATATCCCTGCAGACGATAACGATGTGTATAAATTCGTGTTTGTGGCAATTGTAATTTTGGTGATTGAACTACTATTGTTTGAGCTGTTGACTTACTAAACAAACGAAAAGAAAAGCGAAGGACTCTGTGTCTTTACTCGAGTTAACGTTGCGCTAAAAATGAGGCTCTGCGTTTCTGATATTCGAATCAGACAACTTCAAAAGGTGTCACCGACTTAGCGATTGGTAATTGAGTTCTGATATTAAAATCTGATATTAATGAATATTAATCGCAATATGTAGCTATAACTATAGCGACCTTTGAAACAGTTTGGTGTGCCTACTTGTGCCTCAAGCTCCGTGGTAAAGTTAAAGAAATATGGTTTCTTCTTAGGAACAAAGTGCTGCTTTAAACCAGCCTATTGTTTAACCCTCGGGCTACCAAGGGGGAAGGTGGTTGCCACCCCCCTAGGTTTTTTTCATCTCAAACTTTTTCCGTATGGAATAAAAATTTGACCTTTTAGGTAGCTGTAGGGGGTTCATTTACACACGTTTTGAGGTAAAATGTGAGATGATATCTCACACCGTTCAAAAGTTATACCCAATATACCCGAGGCACCAGGGGGGTGGATACCACCCCCCCTAGATTTTCGACTATATCTTATCCGTCATTTAATATTAAGAGACACAAATTATACCAATCGATAGAGGGAATGTGGGGCTACATTTCTATGGTCACTAAGTTGACCTGAGACAACCGGAAGTGCTCAAAATAAATAATAATACGCGTAACATGCGCGAAAAATGGCTGAATGGAAGGACTCCCCTTAGTTTTTGTCTGTAGCGTATTCATTTGTCTTCCTGGAAGAGAAACAAAGATACCATTCTTTAGAGGGAATGAAGGGCTTCATTTGCATACCTACATCTTTGTCTTTTGAATACCGGAAGTGATCAAAATAAATAATAATACGCGTAATCTGTTTGAAAATGGCTGAATACAGCATTACAACGTAAACCGATATATATGTATGGATATATATGTATGGATGTACATTTATACTATATAAACATGTGTAGGGATGATTGTGTGTATCTTTTATACATAGATTAGTTTCAAAACACACATAATCTTATATTTGTTTATCCAAAAAGTACTAAATGTACGCAATAATATACAATATTGCTAATTAATGGGTTCCGTTGTTAAAAGTGATGTAATTTCGAGGTGCATTCACATAATGTACAACTAAATATACCATTCTGTGCAGAAATGAATGCTGAATCCACTGCTATATTACAAGTTATGATATGTAAAACCAAACACGAAATCCAGGGGGGTGGTAACCACCCCCCCTTGGTAGTCCGTGTTACAAAAAAAGCTTGGTAGCCCTAGGGTTAAATAACTGTTAAAACTGTTTCTCCGAGAGTGATTATTCGTTCAGGAGTTAATCGCTTTGCGCGATATTTATGTAAGCCAATTAGACTCTATAGACGTAATAACGAACCTTGTTGTTCAGATCCTCTCCGTCGAACTTCTGCAGACCGGAAATGGTGCATCTGGGGTCATCGTCGCTGACCCTGGCCGGACGATCCTTCCGGAACCGGTCTGGATCGTACAGATCCCACTCTCGTCTGCTGGACGGCTGCTGGTGCAACATCCGGAATTCATTGCGCGCCTGATTCAGCTCCCGGATGTCGTGTTCTTGGCGTTGTTGCAGTAGCTCGGCAATATGTGCATAGCGGACTGTGTCGGCCTCTGGCGAATCAAACAGACACTACACGTAAACATCTAGCGATGGTCGACCTCTGGCGAATGAGGAGCGCGTAAATTGTAAACGAGTGAACCAACCGTACAGAAGTTAAATGGCAAAATACTAGTAAAATGACTAGTAATCGGAGTCCAAGATCTTGAAATTAATTCATGTAATGATAGAAATTAGGTTAAAAGTAATTTAATTAGACTAATTAATTGTAAATTAATTCACATTTCGGTGTGACCTTGCGCGCGTTACAAATTTATTTAATAATAATAATAATAATTCATCATATATTAAAGACGTGCTGAGGAAAGCATAGGCCTACCTCAGGACTAAAGCAATTTGGCAGTGTTGCAAAAGTTGTTAGGCCGTAAAGGATTTCCGCCGCAATCCTACCTGTGGTAGTTCTAGTCCCAAGGCTGGAGAAAGGGGAGGGCGACGCTAATCATCTTTGTTAATTATGACACAATGTCGCTAAACAGCAACTAACCAACAGGTGTGTCATTGATAGAGGTCGATGTGTTACGTCAATGACCTCATTGCTAAAGAAAGCTTTGATGTCTTAGCACATTAATCTCAATTTCTCGTGCCATAGATTTTCATCTTCTTCGTAATGCGCTGAGAATGGTGACTATAAGTTTATAGGCATGCGCGTATCGGCTACGACTCGGATGTTGGATATATCGATGGACAACGTTGAACTGCCAAGTATTCCTTAGTTTAGTCAAAATTTAAACGTAGCCTAGTTCTAGGTGACATAGTAAGGCAAATCAAACCTAAGTACTCAATTAGACAACGTCTATGTTTGTCAACTACCACACACAGCATGTAAAACTGGGAACGTTCCTGAGTAGGAATATTGAAGGGGAGCTATCCATAGATGGTGGTCTGAACGACTGAACTAATACTCTGACCACTGTGACGCCTACATGATTATTGTATGTTTCTCAGTTTAAGCTTCGACTCTAACACCCGGCTGTATAATTAAGTTCCTATCTTGCATGTCTCTACTCCAAGCCAGCAACCTGTGAAGTTAACAAGGGATTCATCACCACAAACTTAAATCGGAACTGCTTTACACTGTGTCTTTCCTGTTCCGTTACCGAATCTTCTCTCATTCACATCAACGCCGCACGCATGCGCAGACAATGAACGCATAATGTGGCACAATATTCAATTTATATGGCGCCGCTAATGTAATTTGAGTGACTGTTACCATCGAGGATTTACGAGACTCCTAACACAGGTAGTGTAGTGGTTGGACGACGGGAGATGTCCGATGAATACTTGATTGGCATCGGAAAACGCACTCTTCCACTCTATCCAATGTTTGTCATTTTTCAAGTAGCCAGGCCTAAAAGCGCCTCTCTGGGTTTTCTAATCGATTTCAGCAGCCTCTCCTATATAGCAAGGAAGTACCCATTTCGTCGAGGTAGTTTGAAAAACTCAATGCCAATAGAAATTCTTGATGGAAAGCATGAACAGAGACCATAAATGTGACAATGGCAACACGGCAATTTAGAGCATTACTGTATATTCGCCTGTTTTGGATCAACTATTAATTACAGAGCATAATAAAATGGGCGTGATTCAGTTTTATTGTTTATTTTATAGTTTCATTGTACTGTTTTACAAGTACGCAATGATTTGTTTGTATCGAGAGAGATTTATCATCGCTGAGCTGTCAGTTTGAGTGAACCTGCAGCGACATGCATTATTTCGTAAGTTTATAAGTCCCCGCATGCACAATGTGCTTTAATACTCTATAGTCAGGAATACATGTCGACCTCTTGATGCGAACGCAACTGCTCGTCTGGGAAGTTGTAATGCAGGCCAGCAAATTTGCAAAGTAAGAAATGCAACGAAATCATACCCTCAGCATTGAATAATAAATAAATTATGGATAAATCTTCTGTGGCGGAAAATTCCGCCGCAGAATATCTATTTTCGACGGCGGAAGGGCTTTACGCATGCGTGTTGTTCCAAATGTGTTATTTTTATAAATTGGCGTCGTTAGGGTCGGTTAGGGCCAGTTTAGGCCTCGTGAGGGTCGGTTAGGGCCAGGTTAGAGTCGTCATTACATAAAATGTGAAAACCTTTCCGCCGCAGAAGTAATTTCTTCATGCATTGCGTGGCAGATCGAAGCACTACGCATAAATGATATGCTAGTTGGTCAGTCAGACAGTGAACCAACCATCTAACCAGCCAGTGAGTCAATGAGCGAGTCAGTCAATGACTCACTCGGTCGGTCGGTCGGTCGGTCGGTCGGTCAGTCAGTCAGTCAGTAAGTCAGTCAATCAGCCAGTCATTCAGTCAGTCAGTCAATGAGTCAGTCAATGAGTCAGTCAATGAGTCAGTCAATTGGTCAGTCAGTCAGTCAGTCAGTCAGTCAGTCAATGAGTCAGTCAGTCAGTCAGTCAGTCAGTGTCAGTCAGTGTCAGTCAGTGTCAGTCAGTCAGTCAGTCAGTCTGTCAGTCAGTCAGTCAGACAGCCAGTCAGTCAGTCAGTCAATCAATCAGTCAGTCAGCCAACTATCTAGCCAGCCAGCCAGCCAGCCAGCCAGCCAGCGAGCGAGCGAGCGAGCGAGCGAGCGAGCGAGCGAGCGAGTGAGTGAGTGAGTGAGTGAGTGCGTGAGTGAGTGAGTGAGTGAGTGAGTGAGTCAGTCAGTCAGTCAGCCAGTCAGTCAGTCAGTCAGTCAGTCAGTCAATGAGTCAGTCAGTCAGTCAGTCAGTCAGACATTCGTATGGTCGACGAGTCAATCGGTCAGCCCTTACCGAATGCCTGTTGCCTCTTGCGTTCCATGTGTTCCATCTGGATGCGGTCCTTGACCTGTTGATGGAGGCCTTGGAGATCGACTCCAATGAGACGAGTCTTGGAGTTGAAGATGCGACTCTTCCTCTTCTCCTCCTCGCTCCTTCGGCGCTCAATGGCCGCCGCCTCCTTCAGGTCCACCGGAATGTCCAACTTATGCATCTCGGCTTCTTAATTTGCCCTTGATCACCTGTCTAATTAACGTAAATGACCATTGACCTAAACAGGAATCCGAATGCAGGCCTTTAAAAGCCACTATAAAACACTTCGCAGGAGAATGTTACTTATTACAACGCAGAAAAACGATTTTGAAACGAGAGGAATTTGCGTCGGATGTTTGATGACGTCATTTATTAATCGCGCGCCTCCGTCAATAGAAAAAAGGTAAATCGCATCGGAACGTAAAGGAATAAACTGACAATTGAGATTACTGTTGATACCTACTGTCGCAACCACTGCTGCTGCTGCTGCTGCTGCTGCTGCTGCTGCTGCTGCTGCTGCTGATGATGATTATTCTGTTTCATTGGTTGCAAATAAACATTTTTATTGATTGATTGTCATGATTGATAGCGCCGCTCACAGCAGTGGCCATTCAGTATTGCTCCCAGTGCGAGAACCCTAGAGAAGAAGGTTTTGAGTAGGGAGAAAGCTGTAGGTAGAGACCCAGAAAGAATGGTAACACGTAGGCTAGAGAGGAAGGAAGGGCATTCCATAGGGAGGGCCCAATAGTGGCAAAAAGATCTAGTTTGGGCCATAGTGGTCCTAAGTCCTAACTCGTGGAACAAAAAGAGTATACCTAACCAAGGAGAGGTCGATGAGAAATTGAAGAGAGAGGGAGCGTCATCATCATTCGTTCATTCTGAGAATTTATATAGAGCCTCTTCGAGATATCTAGTCAGCCTATCATGATGATGATGATAAGTGTCATTACGAACGAAAATATAACACCAGTTAGCAAAACAATGCACAGCAAGCTAGAAGAGTCACCAGTGGCAGGCCCACGCACACGCGTGGAACCAACCAACGGATATCCGTCGACAGCTGAAGATTGAATGAACGTTCAATTGTTCATCATCATTGTATTAATTATGGCCTGGTTTTTCCTACCCGAGAATCATGAGATAAAAGGTTTTGTAGATGCAGAACTTTCAGAAACTAAATTAATGAAATAAGCGGATTTGTCCGATGAGACGAATTTTCGCACAAGTGTCTGCTGTTGCTTACACTGAGTGAGATTCGAGAGAAGACGAGAGCGGCGCCACCATCGCTCCAACTGACAGTTGTTCTGCGAAAGCCTTGCTTCAGAGTTGACCCCATTGAACTAAGGCGGTGTGGGGTGGCTCTATATTACCCCCTTAGCTTTAAATGGAATTTTAACACTTCAATGACGAGAGTGTATTAAAAGTGACTGGGAAACCAATGCAGCTCGTCGTTAAAGTGTTAATGGTCAATGGGATGAGATTAGAGCCATTATAAACGCGAGCTCGTTGAATATATATATATACATGTATCTATACGCCTAATCATGCATATAATATACTGTACGTGTGAATCATCGTCTTTGTAAAGTAGGTCAGGTACGACGCGATGTAATTGTTCGGTTCACAAAGCAGAAGCCAACCAAACAAATTATTCCGCCGTTTCATGCTGCTGCTGCTGATGATGATGATGACGATGATGGTGGTGGTGGTGATGGTGGTGGTGGTGGTGGTGGTGGTGGTGGTGGTGGTGGTGATGATGATGATGATGATGATTATAATGATGATGATGATGATGATGATGATGATGATGATGATGATGATGATGATGATGATGATGATGATGATGATGATGATGATGATGACGATGTTGGCAGAAATGGAGGCAAACCCGGGTATTAAGAGGAGGAAAGAGCTAGGAGAGGACGTCTAAACTGAGGAGTATGAGAAGAATGACTAGGAGAAAGATGGTGCCGAGGAGGAGGGAGATGAGGAGGATGAAGAGGATGAGGGGGAGAGGAAGAGGGACGAGTAAAGGGAGGAGAAGAAGAAAGAGAAGAAGAAGGAGAACTAAATGCACCCAGATGGCGCCCTGAGCAACCATCGGAATAATTACGACCTGGCGAATTACTGTCTAAAGTCTAAACGAAAGGGTCGCTGTTCTTATATATATATATATATATATATATATATATATATATATATATATATATATATATATATATATATATATATATATATATATATATATATATATATAATACGCCAATCTGCGGTTGAGATGTTGCGTAACGATGCACGCAAAGCAGTCCGATCAATTTAAGTCGTTATTGTTAAGGTGGCGACGAGTCATCAGCTGAGACCACAGTGTGTAAGACGAGGCCGAGAAAATCAAGTTGTTCGCCGCATTTTCAGATACAGTATCATCGAGCTTATCGTTGTCAATTATTGTACAGCGAATAATAATAATAGGTGAATGAGCGAGACAACAACTGAATCGTTCGCGGGTAATTTTGAATGAATGTTTGAATAGTGATTACAATTTACAAGGGATGAATGGTAAACTGATTGAATTTTCAATCAATTCATTATATGACCATGCGGAAAAATCAATTATCGATCAGTCAATAATTGATTTACTGACGCCAATAGGTCTTGTAACGCTTTCTTGTATAATTCAGCTGCAGATGAAAGCATCTGTATTTTATAGTATTGCATTGTATTGTATTGAAACCATAGGCTAGTTGTTAAAACCGTTTTATCAGCTTCTTACTTCTTTTTTTTTTACAAAATTCTAGTTTTTTGCGTTTTTTATTTTTCGTCACGTTTTTTCCCGTTTTTATTTTTTATGTAACTTTATTTAATTTACTAAATTGTGTTATTGTTTTGTATAGGCCTAATTTATTTGTGTCTGATGCCCCTTACGTTGTCTCCGTACTTTCAAGGATTCAGCTAATTTACGTCACTAGACCTATTTAATGTCATTATTTGGGAAAGAAATAGCACAGTACAAGAAATAAAATTTATAAAAGTTATTTGAATTTCTAAGTTATCCAAAATGCAAAATATTGTCTTTGTACACAGCAATCTCCAATTGACTGATAAACGGACTGATATTACTCCATATCAAGTTCTTGTGAGTACAATTTTTAATTAAGTACACTTTATACTTACAGAGTTTAGTTTTTAATTGTGTTAGTTTATGTCAGCATGGACTTATGTCTATAATTTAAATTTAAAATGCTTTCAATATTTTTAATTTCTCAATTTCTTATTAAACCAAACTTATACAAAATAAAAAAATTGTTGTAGATGAATGTTAATTAGTGTATAGGTCTACTAATAACGTTGTGTTATTTGCTGATTGAAATAAAATTGTGTAAACCAGGTTTTCAATTTTAAAATGCAGTACAAGATGTAACAAAGAAAGAATATTTTGTTTTTGCTTTTTTCCCCCCGTTTTTCGGTTTTTTATATTTTTTAATAAAACGACGTTTTTCAGTTTTTTATTCCGTTTTTACCGTTTTTAACAACTGTGATTCAAACATTTATATTGACTTCCCGATCACTTCTTCTTCTCTCTTTGCTGTCTGCATATATTGACCTTTCGCAGACGGTCAGATGGACCTGTGTATATTTGTTAAGCAGAGGCGCACAGAGCCAGGGCTTCTCATTTGAGGCGATCGATCGATCGATCTCCTTGGTCGATCGCCTAGCAAAGGTCTGGTGGATCGGAAAATCGATCGCGCAAATCGAGCGCGATCGGTTTACTCCAAGAGGAAACTGGAGCCATTATTTTATGTACCTAAAAATCTACATTACTTTAATTTTTGCTTACTTGCGGCGGCGGTGCCGCGGTGAATGAGTTCGGAACGCAGCGTTGCGTCACTTGCGTGACCTAATGTCTGCTGAGTGATCGCTCCAATTTCGTGCAATATGATTGGTCATAACAACACGGTGGACACCTCCTGCGTAACGTCATTTGTAAGTCCTGAACGTCACTAATTTCGGAAATTATTGAAAGCAGCAATGACGGCGACGATGCGGAGGTGGAATAATAATGTGCAGTTTAGCAACGGCGCTCGTTTTCGGTTGCTGGACTGGAATGAGCTCCCAAAGAGTTCACACTGTCACACAATTTTTCTTTAATAACTCAACGGCTGTCTTATTTAGCCGTGGCTGAACTAGGAGCGCTTCTGAGTCGTTCACCTTTGAAGGGGCGCAAGGCTATATCAAAACTAATTAATAATACTATCAATAGTAATAATAACGGAACTGAACTGAGATAGGCCTACTAGGCTTCTAGATTAGTATTGTATAATATGCAGCTACAGGGCCTACATACTATATAATATGCAGCTATACGAATACGATACACAAAATACGCTGTATGGCCTACACAAAAGCTCTCGAGGTCGATCGCGCACCGATCGCCTACGCAATCCATCGCGATCGATTTTCAAATCGCCTTCTATTTTCAAATCAGAAGCTCTGCACGGAGCTGAAATGCCGCCCGGAGCGACGGCCCAAAATGCCGCCCTTGGTCACTTAATTGTGGATAGGCTATTTTCTCTTACAGATTGCAGTTTTCATGACGGTCGTCGATCTTATTACATACGCCTACAATTCTATTTTTTTAAATTGATATAAATCCACTTTTCATTGCATTTTTAGAATAGCCTATCCGTTTTAGCAATAGGCCTATAGTCTACATTTTCAACTTACTGAAATCTATAGGCCTATTACTAGATAATAAAACATTTTAATGCATGAGTTGCGACTGTCGCTGACTCGCCGCTTCAGTTGTGGAGGTAGAAGACACAAATTATCGGTGCATAGCTGCAGCACCATCTACTTTTGTTTTTTTTAGATTTTCTCTGCGCTTCAGCTCCAAATTTTCAGTGTTTTTCAAAATTCAGCCCCACTTAGTTCAGCCTCTTACTCTTTTTCCTTCATAATTCATGAATGAATGGAAATTGCGAGTGTCTGTAGTAGATACGAGTGGGCCAAGAGGAACTAGTAATTAACAATAATAGTATCTCGCAGTAAAACTCTTAGGCCTAAAGTTATTATCTCATTAGTTACAGTTAAACATAATATAGTGCGAACCAAACGGAACCATCAAATGGAAATGAATTAATTAAAGACAGACACCAATTTTTATTTACGAAAAATAATACTATTTAAGATTTTAAAAAATTGTTTATGTCATAATTTCGCGGAAGCAGCGTTCAGCAATGATTGTGTCCGTTATATAACAGGCAAGACACAGCGCTGCTGCGTTGCATTCCTCATACTAATAACCGTTATTCTGTTGTACAGTGACGGAGCAAACACGGCTTTTAATAACAATAAAAATCAAATTAAGCGGTGCATTTTATTTACTGGATTATTTGGATTATAGATAATAATATAATAAGAAGCTGCTTCCTTTTCTACAATTAGGCCTATGTTTAGTGTTTAACGTAGACCTCTCAGAGTGATGTCGCCCCTAACGGAGGTTTAGGGGCGGCATCGGAAGCGAAGTCGACTTGACCAAAGTGACGGTTTCCTTCTTTCCTTTCTTCTTTTTCTACCTTTCTTTCTTTCTCTCCTACTTTTCATTTTTTATCCAATATCCAATCTTTTTTTGTTGTTCTTCAACCCGACTTTGCCGCCCCTGCACGAGTGCCGCCCGGGGCGGTTCCCCCTGCCCCCTTCGGTACGCCACTGTTGTTACGTCGACTATTTTGGCAATTAATTTAGAAACAGCGCTAGACCTTTCCATAGTTGCGAAACATAAGAGAATACTCAACCAAATGAAGAGTCGCAGTTTCTCAATGCTCTCCCTCCTGTAAAGTAACGACCGATTGACTTGATTGTCAATCAATCAATGAACGCGTTTATTGATTTCCATAGAACGTAAACATCATGTCAATGTGTCAACACAATCATAGTAGATATATTGAGCAAATTAAATCTTAGCAATAGTTTGAATTGGGTAACATACAATGGATACCAAAGGGGAAGGACAATAGTTCCGCATAGTTTCGCCTCCTATATAACACAGAGTAGATCATGACTGCATTTTGAAAAAAACTTGTTGTGAACATGTAAACATTGAAGATATTTAATAAGTCCATATCAACAATGATGTTTATATTTAAACCTAACTAACTTAACTACAGTTAAAAGCATCAACAACTTAATGGTAGTAACAAGTTAAATCAGAAGTCTTGATACTGTTTCATAATAAAAAGTTTCAGTTCCTTTTTAGATTGGGGATAGTTTGGTATTTCACGAAGAGCCTGTGGAAGTCTATTCCATAGAACTGGTCCTCTTATTCTGATAGCAAAGTTCCTTGTATTTGTACGGACAAATTCACCTTTATATTGTGCAAGGTTTCATGTAGGATAAGAATGTAAGCGCAAAACTAAGTCAAGTAATATTATTATCAAATGCATTCGGCAAAGTTTTATTGGTGTATCGGTATATGAATCGGTCTGTATTAATTTAATCTGATGAAGTTTTAAGATACCTATAGTTGAGTAAAAGCCTAATCGGTATTATGGGAATTGTATGAGAGCCGCATTATTATGCGAATGATTCTTTTTTGCAATACAATTAGTCTAGTAAGTCCTGTCGCGTATGTATGTATGTATGTATGTATGTATGTATGTATGTATGTATGTATGTATGTATGTATGTATGTATGTATGTATGTATGTATGTATGTATGTATGTATGTATGTATGTATTGCTGTACGAAACTTGATATTGCACTGTTTATCAAGGATTTAGCTAATTCATATTTCTGAAATCTGAGGGATTGTTCTAGGTTTACCATAAAGTCCCTAGTTAGCGGGATCTTGATCCCTTTTGGGACTATTCTTGAGCGGCCAGCCTCCTGATACTTTTTATGTTGAAATGTTATGTCCCAGGTTTTTTGCCCATTTTGGCTTCAATAAAAGAGATTTGATTGATTCGATTGATTGATGTATGTATGTATGTATGTATGTATGTATGTATGTATGTATGTATGTATGTATGTATGTGCATGTATGTTATGTATGTATGTATTATGTATGTATGTATGTATGTATGATATGGCTATGTATGTATGATCATCATCATCATCATCATCAGCGCATCATCTTTAAGATTTCTACTCAGAGGCGCTCCCGACTACACATCGCGGACACTGAATCGGAGTTTCACGCCGAAGCGCATGAGCAATTGCGAGTGAAGGACTTGCCCAGGGTCCCTTAAACGCGGCGGCTTGAGGTGGATTCGAACCCGCAACCCTCCGGCTGCAAGGCACCGAACATACCCCTACACCACCGCGCCCCACAAAAGAATTCTAGAGCCGACGTTCTAGTGCTAAGCACTAAATGCACTTGACATGTATGTAAATCTGAGGGATCGTTAGTAACTATGTAACCTTGTGACTGTGTTTACCATAAATGCATAAACAACATTCAAATCGTAGTTTAGACGGCAGATCCGTGTTCTAAGCCTCTTTGACCAGAAACCATTTGCCGTTCACACGCACCACGGACGTGATTCTTCCTGAGCTGCCCCTGTTTTCCATCCTCCTAATCAGTTGTTTACATCGTTGACCTTATTACAAGCATTGTTATAAGAACATCCCAGGTGTTGGTTTGCCCAGGTACTACAAACACCACAATCTCAATTGATACTATTACTACCGTAATCTTGACAATTTTATTAGCAATAGTAGCAGCGATGACGGTCACAGCAATAGTAATAATTATATTGATTCTATACATCGAGGTCTTTATCGTTGCAACATTAAGCGTCGCAAACAGTAGGCCTATATCTCTCGCTTCTCTTGCTACCGACAAATCGCCTCAGCAGCTACTGCATCCTCTCCCCTACATGTGTGGCTGGCTGCGGGGCTCCGCATGACTGTTGCCATAACTACGGAAGGTGCTACAGAAGGTAGCAGCATCGCTGTGGCCCAACGCCTCGCGCGCTGATTGGCTTGGGATCTGCACCGCTGCTACTACTGCTACTGCTGCCGCTGCTGGCGGTGGTCATCGCTTAAAACGGATCGTGGGCATCCACCGGAAGGAAGTTGGACTCGACAACGCCCGACGAACACTTCCGGTAGACGACCAAGCAGAAGAAGCGAAGTCGAAACGAGGAGTCCACCAGAGCCGCTGAGAAGAGGAATCGGAACGACGAAACATGGTATCAATTACTCGTTTCCTATCATTTTCATCGTCATCATCATCTCATTTAGAAACATTCCGACTCACAATTCTCTCCGTGATAGCTGCGTTCCTTTAGCCCGCGCTTGTTATCTGCTAGGGGCTGTAACAGGTAACCATTCAGGTGACCAACGCGTAAGGTCCAGTGGACATGCATGGCTGTCTCGATTTGGTGCTTAGATAGAACCAGCCGTTCCTTTTATAAAACCATCCATCAGAGGGTATAAAATATAAGCATCATCATCGTCGTCGTCATCATCATCATTGACGCCATTTAAGACGATGACGACGACGACGATATGGCTTTCCATAAATTATTTGTAAATGTAATTATAGTTGATCCTTTTCAATTTCTTTCTGAATCTGATTCTACATGATACATACATGTATACACGGATACTTAAATAATTGCATTTATCTATACTTCTGATATAAAATGCTACTCGTATAACCCTAGTAAGAAAGTAAGTTATTCACCACCAAATAAAGCAAAATCACAATACACAGTTGAGTGTTGGGCTACCGGTGAAGTCTCATAGGATTCATCTCGCCGGGCAGCCTTAGTGACATATAGATTGCATTGCACTGAGCTCATCGGTAAAAATGTGTTTCGATCAGTCAGTCAGTAAGGTCTGTCTTAATAACTGATCAATTCTAAACTGTAGCTGGACTGTGTAGATAACACGCAAATACTGCACTGAGCTTCTTCTACTTTCCATGTCTCTAATCCTTCAAACGGTTGAAGACGATTCCGTTCGATCGTGGTCCCGTTTAATATGGTCAGGATGACCTCTGATGAGTTTTCATGAAGAGGCGCTATATAAATACTCGTCTGATCACAATTGCAATAACAATTGCGTCAACTGTGCAATATAATATTATGGTGTAATGAAAGAGGCAATTGTCTTCATCTTTCTTCGTCTGATCAGATGAAAACCAAACACGAAATCCCCCCTTGGTAAGTCACGACTGAATCTATACGAAGGACAGTTTAATCAATTATATAGAGTCGCACTGTATATGTAAACCTGAACCACATGAACGCCAGAATATATAATTATTATATGGCGTTTATATATCTTAGGCATATACGATATAAATTATATATATCATATTATAATATATTTATTATATGACATTTATATATCTTAGGCATATATATATATATATATATATATATATATATATATAATATGTGTTTATTTATGTATATACGTACATGAACTATGTAGGTATATAATTATACGCGTTATGTGGATTTAGCAATAATGAGAAAAAATTGCTTTTATAAGGACTGGTTCATCTTGATTAGGCAACTGCGTGTTCTCTCCATCGTCGCGCTCGTTAGATAGTAAGCAGAGCGTTTGATTGTAAGACTCAATCATCGTTTTGGCGAATTGGACATCTGACGGTCGCCCGACGAACTAATGACAGTCACGCATTTCGCCGATTCACGACGCCACCCCCGCCGACCACCAGAGGGCTACGAGGCAATAATTAACGGAGACAGACGATGAGACACTACTGTGTGCTGTCGATGCTCTGATGCATTGCACACCCTCTGCTCCAGAGAGACAGACAGACACACACAGAAAGACGGAGAAACAGACAGACAGACACAGAGAGACCTAGAGTTAGAGGCAGACAGACAGACACAGAGAGACGGAGAAAGAGACAGACTGACAGACAGACAGACTGGTGCTGAATGCCAGGAAACGTTTTTGGGCGTCGGCGCATAGGCATACACTGATTTAGAGGATAATAGGGAAAACGTTCGACGCTGAGTCAACAGTTCATCTACTGTGAGGAAGGCCGTGGATTTGCATTTCCGGTGAAGAATAAAGCGATCCTTCAGGTGGTTGTCAAAGAAGACGAGAAACGAATGCCTTGAACGACGGATGGATGGACGGATGGATGATGGACGGATGGATGGACGGACGGACGGATGGACTGATAAAGACTTGATTGGATGCAGACTGGAGTTGGGAGGGAGGGTTTGATACGCCGAGCGGAAATCTAAACGCAAGCATAAGATTAAAAGACGGCAAGAAATTCTTTGTATGGCCAATAAGAGGATTTAGAGATCAGTTGCGAGTATTAGTTTTTGCCGGTTTTCTGTTATTTTTATCAGTATACGCAAAGATGCATTTAGCATTCATGTAGCGCGTGAGTTTCGTTTCAGTGCTGCTGAGGTAAAAGTGGGAGCTTAAATCCACCTGAACACAAAAGAAGTGCTTTCCAGAAAGTCAATTATAATGATTATATTGATCCGTGTAATTACCAGTCGTAGTTTATAGTTCGACTTGTTTTGCCTGGTTGCCTAGTTTCGGTAAACCGAGAACGAATTCATTGTTAGACGAGAAATTTTGACATGTTTTATTATAATTATATTTATAATCACACATGTTTTTCTATAGCGTCGCTTTACCTGAGGCACTGTTTATGTTAGAAGAATGCTTTATGTAAATGTAAATGTACACGTTTTTATATATTGTATTGTATTGTATTGTATTGTATTTGAACACTTGTTATAGCGCCCCTTCCAGATTCCTATTCAGACCCTCCTCATTTTTCAATGAATTAATCGGGTGAGATCCTTCACCACCGTTGTCCGTTTGAATGGGTGCCACGCCATGTAAGGTCCCCGTGTACGGACCGTGCTAACCCGAGATTTAAATCTTCTGCAATAAACCAATTATACGAGGTTAAGGCCGCGACCCAGATTATCAATCAATCAATCAATCAATCATCGTTTATTGTTCCCAGTACAACCAACATAATGACACTTAACACAGTAACCAGTAACATTGCAAGGGATACAACAGGAAGACCCAGAAGGGACCATGGTCCCGCTTATTAGGACACCCTTGTACCATGAGACAAATGTAGAATGACAAATGATTGACGAGCGTTATAAGTCGCAACTGGACTATGAAGCATAAAGAGAACCGTAATGTAAAATAAAGACAAAGACCTTAACTAGTAAACAGAACTGAAAATTTAAGCAGAACAGTAATGAAAAATTTAGACAAAAACCTTGAATAGTAATGCAGAACCGTATTGCAATTAAAGACAAAAACCTTAACTATATATATATATTAAAAGCAGAATATCATATGGTATTTATTCATTTTGATCGATTAGGTATGCACGTACTGATTTTTTAAATGATGACAGATTAGGCAAACCGACGGATAACATGGGATAGACTATTCCAAACAGAAGGTCCGACACATTTAATTGAGAACAGTCGAGAGTTAGTGCGAGCAAAATTCCCTCTGTAAGTACCCCGCGATACCTGAGGCACTGTTTATGTTAGAAGAATGCTTTATGTAAATGTAAATGTACACGTTTTTTATGATAAAGCGAAACATAAATTCACTAATCTGTAATTTATTAATTTGTTGATCAGGCAAAATCCTTCACCACCGTTGTCCGTTTTAATGGGTGCAAGGTCCCCGTGTACGGATGCGTACTAGCCCGAGATTAAAAATCTGCAATAAACCAATATTGCGAGGTTGAACCGCGAAGCAGATTAGAATGACGCGATATGTTCATTCATTCATTCATTCATTCATTCATTCATTCATTCATTCATTCATTCATTCATTCATTCATTCGTTCTCTAACACAGAGGCGCATGAGACGCAGCCTACGCTCTAACTCAGGTGTGTCAAAGCCTTTTAAATGGCGGGCCAGTGTCAATATTTGCCAGCAAGTGACGGGCCAGGATGCCAAAGGCGCCTGAATCAAAATGGGGGTAGAGGTCTGGGATGAGGGAAGGCTCAGCGAGCCCGTCCCAAGAAATATTATTGCAAAACTAACTCTTAAATGGTGCATTTGAGCATACAGTCTTAATTTTGATCTTCATTATCAACAACCTTAATAGCAGTGAGGATTTAGGATTGACTGGCTTGTTGCAAACAAGATATAAAGACAGTTGCACAGCAATTTGATTTCGCTTCACACGCAGTGAGATATGAACTTTTATTCGCAAATTGTGTAGTCCTTAGGCAAAGCTTCGCGGGCCAGATAAACATCATCGGCGGGTCAGAAATGACCCCAGTGCCGGACGTTTGACACCTCTGCAGTCTAACCAATGTAGCTAACTGGGCCACCCTATGTCGTTGGTTAGTTGCTGTTTACCGACACTGTCTCATAACAAAGATGATTGGCGACGTCCTCCTCCTTTTTCCATGCTCAGGACTGGCACTTTCATAGGTTGGGTAGTGGCGAATGTTGTGTCAATACGTCGTCCCTTCTGACTATTATACCTTTCCGCTTTTCCTTCGCTATCTACACATATAAAATAATGCTCTGAATGAATGAATGAACAACATATCGCGTCATTCTAATCTGTGTCACACATAACTGAATTTACACATGTAAATTCCATGACTCATATTATTTAGCCTCAGGCAGATACGCATATTTGTTTTTGGTTTTGGAAAAGCCATCACCGAAGACTCACGGTATACCGTATCTAAATGTTCAAGAATGTCGAGTTGCAATAGTCATTAATAGCCTATACACATCACACTCCAAATTGTTGCGGTCCAGAAAACAACAGCACACTGAACTTTGATTTAGACTAGCAAGTGAACATTTAGTGTTGTCGATAACTAAACGTCATATTGAAGTTTGACATTATAACATTTTGAAATCTAACACATTTAGCTATTTCAATTCACTGTAGGCCTATTGGTCTACAGCAGCTGTGTGAATCAACTCTATTCTGCCAAAGACTTAAGTGTTAGCGAACTGGCGGCAGGCAACATGGCATAATTATACATCATAAACTTCAGTTTTGGACGTGTGAACCATCAAACATTCTGACGACATGCGTTATGGGGTCATGATGTTCCTTTGGGTGGAACGAGCGGGGGCAGACAGCGTTTCCCTTTTATATATGAGTCTCGGATTTCATTGAAGCCCGATGCGTCATTTGAAATTGACAGATCTTTGTCAAGGCATGTAACTCTTCGCGATTATACTGTTCATGGTTCCTCAAGTGCTACTGTTCAGTTTGTGCTTCGGCAGAAACATCCTTAACCATCTTGACCATCAATCGAAGACCTATTGTCGGCAAAAGGGCAATTGCGTATCTTATTTCAGCCCTATTATAAATAATATAAACTCAGTCATTGGAGAACCAAACGGCTTCCGACAGAAGAATTAGTTCTGGTCAGGGTCTTTGCTACGAATCGACTCTCGTTGTACTCTTTGTCGGCTACAAATCACTTCTAGACTAAGGAACGCATGTATACGCTGTGCTTAGATTCCTCTGAGATTCAAAGTTATTGATTCTGCCATAGATTATCCTTTAGTTGCCGTCAAATTCATAGCTACTACTAAGCGCAAAGAATTCACTGATTTTTCGCCTATACTTGCCATATTTACATCAAAATCAAGGCCGTCCTTTGTTGTATGCATAGCATATGCATACAACAAATTAAATTAAATTTTAAAATTTTAATATTTAATAAAATAAAATAAAGTATTTAAATTAAATTAAAGTTTAAATTATTTAAACTGTATTATTATTTATTTATTCGCCAACTTGAGACATCTGAGTGAATTTTAATTGAACGAACGCAATCATAGGCCTACCATATTTGGATGTCTACGTCAGTCGTCGTGAGCGGAGTTTGGCGACGTTGACGTCATTGTTTAAGGTTTTCTTCTTCGTGCGTCTTGCTGGGCATCGATGCACATGATGTATCGTATAGTAAGGTAGACTCTTGGCTACGAAAGACATACATTCTGGACAAGGACCAACTCTTTGCATTGCCATCTAACCCCTAATTTAGTACGTAGACGGTAATTACAGCTAATGAAATAACGCTTGTCTGCAGAGCCCGTCCTCTAAATACTCCGAAGGAAACGTGGCAGAAATTTACCAGTTTGGCTACAGTTTGGAAGTCTGACAAGAAATATAGCCAAAACTTATCGATTATTCTCTGAATGATATTTATGCTCTTTCCGATTACTTAAATTGCATTATATATTTTAGTATTATAGGTGCAAGTAGCTTATTACTTATTCGAGAAGTTCAGTAGGCTATAACTAAATTCTAGTACACTTCTTCTGTATTCTTTAAATCCCAGAAACTTACTTGAGACAGTTAGTCGATATTGAAGTATGAATCTGCCACTAGGATCCAGCATTTAATTACTTAACAATAAATTAAATTCATCAACGGAATCCCGTTTGCCCTTCTCTGATGAAATTATTCATTGCCTGCAGATAGTCAATAAAAACGCAGGCGCCAATTCCTTTACAGAGTTTCTAACGCCCTTTAAGAATCCGTCGACCCTTCTTTCCAAAGCCCTCTATCCAATCTGTCTTTGGACGTCGTCTTCGTGTTTCGTCTTGTCCGTCTGTACGTCTGTCCTCTTGTCTTTCTATCTGTTTTCCACCTCCTTGTGCTGCTTCTTCGTGTTTTTCTTGCACCGTCCCTTGTTTTAACGCCTCACCAATCGCATCTTCCTGTGTCTCTTTCTGTCTCACTGTATCCCTGTTTTTGTTATCTGTTTCTTCGGTTGTTCGTGGCGGTGACCATCTCTCACCTATTGTTTCAGTGGCTATCCCTGTCCTGGTATATGTCCCTTTGTTTCTGCATGCCAATACGTCTCTCTCACTACTGGAATAATAATCAAATTTCTTACGCAAAGGCGGGCAGCGAGGCCTACACAGATCAGGGCCATTGGCAAATTACTGGTCGACTGGAGTCAGTATGAATGCGACAATTATACGAAACTGATATATAGGGAGCAATGACGGAGATGGAGGACATGGAATTGAACGCAGGACACGAACTTACCGATATAAAAACTATTGATTAGGAAACTTTATCTAACTTTCCTTCCATCATTTGTCCATTCGTTCGTTAACTCCTTCGTTCGACGGCTTTATCGCTCGTTTGTTCCATTGTTCATTCATTCATTCTTTCTTTCTTTCTATTCTTTCGTTCACTTGTTCGTTCATGACTGATACGGATAGACTAATTAAGTTGAGCATTACTGACTGACAGCACAATCCAGTTTAAACCAACAGAGTTCTGTCCATATTATATATACATAACATATATATATATATATATATATATATATATATATATAATTATATATATATAAATATAATTATATATATATATATATAGAGAGAGAGAGAGAGAGAGACAGACAGACAGACAGATAGACAGAGAGAGAGAGAGAGAGAGAGAAACTGATCGCGGGTGGATTTGCGGTCTCGGTACATGTATGTTGACGATATATACGGACATATATATATATATATATATATATATATATATATATATAATGAAGAGGAGTATCGACTTCGCCTGGTGGTCATTTTCAGTATCCTTACATTTCAAGATATTATGTGAAATGAGTTCAAAGATGTCATAAGAATAGGACGTAATCTGTTTAATTGTATGGCTGCTGCTGCTGCCATGGTGTAGACATTGGATATCGTGTCGGTGTTTATGTAATGGTTGTGAGGTTAAATGAGGGGGATCTCTCTCCAGCTGTATCGACCTTCCATAAATCCGTGGGGTCTTCAACGCATGCATGTATACCATTGAATGGGGTTGGACTTCGATGGTAATTATGACGCCAGCAGATTTATGGCGGCTGAATGGTCGCTGTGGTAGTTGGCACAGACGCAGAACGACGAGAGGAATTGTGGAAGGCGTAGGAACTGGTTCACGGGAGGATGGAGACGGGCGAAGAGGAATGAACAACTCTTCCGAAGAATTACATCAATCGCCTCCTAGCGGCCGAAGGATGATCCACTGACCGAATGCAGCGTTTGAAGGGAAGCCATCGAGGGGACTAGCGCCAGAATGCTACCGATGGTTGGTCGATTGCTCGATGGGTGGAACAGCGAACGATCGATAGATCGATCGATCGATCGATGATTGATTGATTGATTGATTGATTGATTGATTGATTGATTGATTGATTGATTGATTGATTGATTGATTGATTGATTGATTGATTGATTGTGCGTTGTATCTCTAGGAGTCGATGAACCAAAATATGGACGAGAGATGCTCTTGCGCCATCTTCGACTATTCCATAAGCATTTAATTAAAATGCAAAATTATCGCTTAATTTTCGACTCAAGTTTCACATTAATTTTTTCATTGTTTACTCCGGAAATTGGCCGCAAGACATCATGAAATAATTAAGAAAATTAATCGAACAAGCCGACATTTTTTTACGATTAATTAATCGATTAATTGATCGTTAAAATCCGCTGCTCTAGTGTATAGGAATGACAGATTTATGGGTTAAAAAGTACGCAACATGGTAGGGTGATTCTAGAGGCGTTTCGGGTGACTGAGTCTGTGGTGACGATAACGGATGAATGGACAGAGGGTTGGACAGATGGATGTAAGGAGAGCTGGACTGATGGATTAAGGAGGGCTGGACAGGGGCTGGACAGATGGTGCAACCGGTAATTGAACCAGATGCGTATGAAGTTCGAGATCGGAAGACCATTTCTCGTAACGCGCAGTTGATGAAACTCTGCGAGTGCACCGCGCAGAGTCTATAGATCGACGGGGTTAATATTGCATACAGTTTCAGATAGGGAGGATAAGAAGGAGGAAGATAAAAAGGAGGAGGATAAGAAGGAATAGGAAGATAAGGAGAAGGAGGAGGAGAAGTGTCCCTCTGCGAGATACACGGAGTGCAGAGGACCTCGTGCCATTTGCCATGCACTGCGCATTCTGTGCGTGTCTGTTTGGTGGACTTATCGCATCGCGTCTATCGTTCGTCTTTTCCCCGTTCTGTCTCGTCTTCGTTTGCGGTTCGTGACGGAACCTAAGGACGCCAGACAATGCAACTTTCCTCGTCTAATTTCGCCACTTATGTCCGCTAATAAACTCATTGCGTATACGAAGACGCATTCATGCGCCTCTGTGTTCATGCGTATGTTTATATGCCTGCGTATAAGTATTCTGTTGGTGATAGGGATATTTCTAATTCAAAGGAAGAAGCACTTAGATACGTGAGTGCTGATGCTTGTGCTTCCTTTGGTGATGGACATTAGCGAATAATTGTAATTTTTTAATGCATGACTTGGCATGGACGATGTCAGGATGGAGGCCATATGGTCGATATAGAAAAGGACACTTTACCTAAACTATAGTGTAATCAAATCTATGCAATTTAACTCAGGTTGAACATAGGTAAATGCGAATATAAGGAGAATTGCTACAAATTACTTTTAAAGTAGTTTATTTGTTGCTAAATGCAGTACTTAATCAATGCCATCACTGATAATCGCTTATTTTCTGTGAAACTTCTACAAATTAACCTTTTAAATTCAAGAAAATTAGACAAGTTCAGCCTTCAACTATAGGTCACATTTTAACGTAACCGGGTAATTAGTATGTATGTGACTGCCATACAGTGCGACGCCGTTATGAACTCTGAGGGCAAGCGGCGACCATCTCGGCGAAAGTAGCGTGCATAAATCATAGACGACTTATTCGGAACCCAAAATCCTTACCTTCCTTCCTTTCTTCACCTTACATCCGTCCTAGTCTTTATAGTCGTAGCTTTACTTGTGCTTTTCTGCATAGTTGAAGCCCGACGGTATAGACTGTGTTGTATGTCAGTCGTATGACTCTACCGTATACGGCCTGATGCACTGATATGCATTGAACTTTGTTCAATATTCAGTTCAACATTGAAAACTCAAGGAGAATGTATTTCCTAATCGCAGTCAGTTAATGTGAAGTTGTTAGTAGTATTTCTACGCTGACTGATTGAATGAATGTGAGTAGTGAATTATTCGCCTCTGAATTCGTCAAGACCCACAACAAGTGGTATCGATAATTAGACACAGCAAAATAGCAATATCACAGATGTAATTCTAAGCAGTTCATTGCTACTAATAGTACAAAGATTACGTACATGTAGGTCTAACTTTGTCCCACAAATGGGATTGTACAAAATTCCCTCCTCCCTCCCCTACCCTCCGTCGCCATCCCCTATATAAAAGTGGAGATTACCGGACACTACCATCGCAATACAAAGTTACGCCTATGCTTATATGTATCAGGACTCCTTACTCGATTAAAAGCAGTAAAATCTTTCGTGAAGAATTACTGCTCTCCTGTACACCATAATAACTTAGTCTTTAACTCTATCACTCAGACGCAAAAGAAACGGACCACAAAACCTCCTCATCCATGATTGACAGTTTTCGTCGAATCCATGCCACGCAACAATAATTCAAACAACATTGCTACTCTATAATAAGACTGAAAACATTTCACGTAACTGCAGAGCCTTCATATATCAAATGAGTCGTATGAATTAGTTCGAGCTGTTCAGTCGTTTGGAAGATGGCGCTTTCTGACTGCGAATGATTCCTAGAGTTCTGGCAAATTTGACATTTACATATTCTTTCATAATCAATCAACATTTCTGGTAAGCACCGTATTATAAAACGTTATAAAACATAAAACATTTAAATAAGCATTTAAAACGTTTAAAACATTTAAATATTCTGCCTAACTGATTAGTCTTTTAATTATAGCCTACTCGTACTTTAAGTTTTATCTACCATTCAGGTATACATTTGGAGAGTAACCAGAGGCCATTGTTTAAAAGGCGCATGACGTAAAGCAGAAACGTTTAAATTATGTCAGAAGTTTGCTTAAGAATTAATGTCTGAAACCATACACTTATTAATAGTGATTCAAATAAGATAATGACGAATGTACGTCCTACTCGTACATGTAAACACACAAATACAAAGTTACGGTTTAATTTACGTAAACAAGTCTTTTGAGACAAATCCGTCTGATGTAGGCATATACAGCCGACATATAAGTGTTTCCTTTTTAACATTAAAATGATTTCTATACTCAGTAAAGTTAGACTTAAATTCTCATCGAACAAAAACCGTCAAATCTCTATGCCATAACAAGCGAATGGGCCGAAGAATGCTAAACAAAAGTAGGCCTAATTAAGTGATCAAAGAAGACATAAATAAAGGTCCATCACGAAATACCTGCATTACAAGTATAGGCCTACCTGCGACCCTGCGTATTGGCCTATGTTTGTATACATCATACGTTTACATAATAATTATTTCCATAATTTTCATAATTGTTATTGTAATCACAAATTAATAAGCCTATAACTTCCTGTGAGACAGGCTTACACGCTTCGGAGATGCTTCATAAACTGAATTTCATATTATTTTAGCCATACAATTGGCAAGATCATTTACTTTGAAACTGATGTGGTAGCTTGGCTTAGAGCGCCCAACTTCCAACTTATTCGTGGACCTTGAGAAGTAATCGGTTCATATATGCCATACGCAGTGACCGCGTCTGGTCTGTTAGTCGCCATCGAATGACGTCTCTATTCATCTGAACATCGTGAATTCCGAATGTATACATTCAGTGCGACGACCATCTTTGTTTCAATTAGACTCGACAAGAAATCGATTATTTACTCGCAGATTTTCATAAACAACAATCGCTCGCCTTTTTGCTCGGGCGAAACGAACCGAATGGCGGCGCTAATTCAACAAAGACAAAGACGAATGCGCATCTTAAACGCCCTCCTCCTCCCTTCCTCCTCCTCCTCCTCTCTTCCTCTCCTCTTCTCCTCCTCGCCCCTTCCTCCTCCTCCCCTCCTCCTCTCGCTCTCGTCCTCCTCCTCTCCCTCTCCTCCCCATCCTCATCCTCCCCCCTCCTCCTCCTCCTCCTCGTCCTCCTCTCCTTCTCCTCCTCCTCTCCTTCTTCTCCTCCTTCTCCTCCTCCTTCTCCTCCTCGTCATCCTCCTTCTCATCCTCCTCCTCGTCCTCCTCCCTCGTTCTCCTCGTCTTCCTCCTTCTTCTTCTCCTCCTCCTCCTTTTTCTTCTCCTTCTCCTCCTCCTTCTTCTCCTCTTCCTCCTCCTCCTTCTCCTCCTCCTCCTCCTCCTCCTCCTCCTCCTCTGTCATCACAGCTCTCGTCATCATCATCGCCACCCGCCTGTCCGTCCGCCCGCCCGCCCGCCTCCCAGTCTTCGGGGCCGACCATCCGCGTGAGGTGACCTCCCTCTGAACAGCTGGTGCTTTCCACAGCCTCCCATTTATATATCGCAGAAGCCACTCTACCGTATAGCAGCAGATTCGTAACAAATCCGCAAACGGACGTCGCTTACGTGTGCATTCTGAGATATATCATTCCCGGCTGTTCTACTCATCTCAAACTGCTGAGCACAATTGGACGCTCACTTATCCAAAATCCTTACCAACGGTTTAAGTTTTAATTTAAATTAAAGTTCCTAACATTATCTTTGTCTGTTTTATATAAGCTTAATTCAAATGACGTCAAACCAATAATTATTCAAGATGAAGCATGTATACTTTCATTTAGATGAATCTCATTTTATCGCTCTAATAAGAGCAGCTCACTCGTATTTTCTCGTATTTTTTGCCCTTTCACAATATGCCTGATAGCGGTTTGTGTATCAGTTTTTGTTATCAATAAACGAATAAAATAACATGTATGTTTCGGGACATCTATAATATAGCACATTAAAAAACCTCTCGAACTACTTATGCGATACACGCACAAACATCTACACTAGGGTGGTCCAGCAACCATAGAGAAAAGTTTAAGTTTGTGGAATTATTTCTCCACAAGGCTTATTTTTGTCCACTGGGCATAGATAGCTTGCCTGTTAAATTTCAGCCTAATTGTGCAACATTTAGAGGTCAACCCATTCTCAACATTTTACTTGTGTGCTAATGTGTCTTTTTGTCATGTTTACAATGGAAGAAAAAGAGTGTTCACTGGCAGGACCGTTATTGCTGCACTAGAACGGCAAAATGTTGCCCGACATTAATGGATCAAAAGAATATGTGGACCACATAGCTGCTGTTGTCACTGGAAATGGTCAGGAGACCTTTTGACAATTTCCAAAAATGGAGAGGTACAGGCGAGTCTCAGGCCAAGACCTGTGTTGAAGTAACTGAGAAATTGAATCTGAGTTCACAGATCGAAGGCCTCGTATTTGACACAACAACCAGCAACACAGGGCTTCATAAAGGCGCATGTTTTAGAATTGAAAAGGCTCTGTGAACTGAAATGGTCTGGCTTGCATGCTGTCAACACGTCATGAAAGTTGTCTTGTTAAATGTCTTCTTTGTCTCTGTTTGGTCCAACCGAAGGTCCATCAACTGCGCTATTAAAACGATTTAAGAAAGAATGACCATCAGTGAACCAAGATGCTTCTTTCGCAGCAACTGATGAACTATTTCAGGATCCATTATTGAACAAACTGCGACAGGAAGTGCTCGGCTATTTACCACGTGCTCTTGAAACCCAGCAGCCAAGGGACGATTATCAGGAATTTCTACGTTTATTTTCTGGTTTCTTGGTGAACTGAAGGCAGTGAATCATTTTGAGCTCCAGGTCCAACGCATCACGCCAGATGGATGTCAAAAGCCATTTCTGCTATGAAAATATTCCTTTTTAAGACTCAATTCAAGTTGACTGCTCGTGAATCCAAGAAAATCACAGATTTGGCTCTGTTTTGTCAGCCTTGTTCAAGTCAACCAGTGGAACGAAGCACCGCGTCGAATCCGAGCCCCTCTCAATGGCATCAAATTTTTATCAGTTCTGAAGACCTACCCAAACCAGGCTGTTGCTAGCAAAGCACATGCAGCATTTTCAAGGCACCTCTGGTTTCTGTCTGAACATCTGGTGGTCATAGCCTTTTTGATGGCAGAGTCTCATCAAAAATGAAATGAAAGATAGTACGAAATCTGCAACGGCCAGCATTATCAGATACCCCTTGGTGTGTGCAGTTGACAAGTGAATCTGAACAGCTGAAACTGGAGGATCTGGTGACAGAAAGGACATCTTTCTTTGATGTCCTAATGGAAAAAGGCAAAGAAAAGACTCAGTTGTTTATCAAGAAACCACCAGAACAGTGGACAGGTGATCCAGTCTTCAACAGATTTTGCGAACTGGCTGCACGCATGACAGTGGTGAATGACGTAGATGAAAGGGGAAACAGTCTTATCGAAAAGTACAATGACATGCTGACAAAGAAAGAGGAACAGAAACAGTTTATTCTTCAACTGGTCGCAAATCATCGCAAGATTTTACCAACCCCATCCAAGACAGCGCTCATGTCATAGTTTTAACCATTGCGGAACAATATATGTATTTTTGTTGAGATAACATAAAAAGTGCTAAATGGGTTGACCTCTAAATATTATTTGTTTTCATTAAAATTTTGCATGATTGTTATAATCATGATAAAGAACAAAACTAGCCTTGTGGACAACTGAAATCTGCTACTTGATTTTTGTGGACCACCCTAATCTACACACAGATAGAGATATATATCTCTCTGAATACTTTTACTGTAACCATTTTAACATGAATGCAGAGCAAACAGAGATAATTAGCCACAAAGAGGAATTAAAGGAGGTCCTCAAAAAGATCGAGATTCCGCTATAGGTATAGGAGCGCCTTTTCGTAGCAATTTCCTAAGAAAAGAGCACAGATGGCACAAATTACACAATGTGAGTGGTCCACAGTTATCAAAAGGTCATTGAAAGCTGGTGCTGGCGTAAATATAACTAGCAGCAGCAGCAACAGGATGCGCAAGACATTGAAACTTAACTAGTTTTAACTAATAGTGTCGGACTGGATTGCTTAAAATCCGGTATATAGAGTTAAACTATTTTCGCTGTCACGGGTAAAGAGTGATCAAAATTCCATGTAGGAGTCAAATAATGATCAAATATTCATGTTGTAATTGTATTAGTAATTAATCCTTAACTAAAAAAGTCCAAAAAATGAACTCTCAATAGACAGAAAAACAGGCGGCGGATTTAAATCACTTCGTCAATTAAGTATAGGAGCGTATACACATATATTTAGATGTTTGTAGATTTAGAGCCTGACAGATGTAAGTAGGAAATTTGTTCAAGTTACAGGTCATGTAGATTTAATGGAGAATTGTTGCGTGTTTGTATGGACGTGAATGAGCTGGTAGAGCTTTGAGCTTCTCGTGGAGTGATGAGTGTGTAGGCCTATATCAGAGTCCGTGCTGAAAAGTCCCTTAAATCCTGCATGGCAACAGGCCATAAGTCGTAGCGATACATGAAGACTCCAATCTGTACTGTTCTCATTTGGTCAAGCTTAAGTTATCTTAGCTCAGTGAATATATACAAGGAATGTGTATAATCAGGGAATATGTATATACCCTGAAATTTCAGGGTATGTGTATAAACAGGTTATGTGTATATGCCCTGGAAATTTAGGGTTAGGGTTACGGGGTTAGAGTTAGGGTTAGTGTTAGGGTTAGGGTTAGATACACATGAAATGTACACATGCCCTGATTCTCTAGGGTATATGTATATTCCCTAGCGTATATACATATTTATACAATACATATTTCCTGATTGTACACATTCCCTGTAACATTCTCCTTTCCGATGAATGTCTGGAATTCGAATTTTTTGTAGAAGATCTAAGCAAGGCTTCAGGCCAACAGTCTGCCTGCTTAAATGTGTAGCATGGTTTGCATTATGATATAGAGTAGATAATGCTCGATCATCGTGTAATTTATAGTCTCTTGTAGTCACTGAGCAGCGTATACGCTTTAGTGGTTCGTGTTACCTTAAACCTTTGTGACAGGTGACCAATCAGTATTAGCCAGGGTTTCTCAACATTCAGATTTCATTTGATCTCGTTCACCTGACTGTTCTCAGTTGGCCTCCTTTGTACGGACGAATTTAGTCCACGGCTGCACGTGGCATCTGCATGGCTGATGGCGAATGGTCTGAAATGTCATTTACTGGTTTTGCAGATTTCACATTTAAAAAAATGAATTCATGAAGTGACGTAAATAGATTTAAAACCTTCTATCTATTTTTACTAATCCTAACTGAAGTGACTTGCAAACAATGTGGCTATTTAAATGCATAAATGAAATAAAATAAATCATTGTCAGAACTAGTTAAATGCTGACGTATCCCGTTATATGCAATGCAACAATAACAGGTGTCCTTGTGGTAACTAACTGTAAGTTTTACTTTCGGTGATATAACGTCCGAGGGGAATTTCAAGTCCACCAGGTATAGGTCGGTGCCCCACAGTGCGGTGCTTTGTAGCTTATAATATTACGAGACCGATAGTTTTAGTATGTATGCAATTTTCATAACTGTAAATTCACATCCAAAAATAGACCTGCCTTTCTGTCCTTTGACGGTCATAATATGCAATAATATTATATGTTATGCCGTGCATAAAAATCTGATGTTTTATTGTATCGAATGCGATTCGATGAATGTACTAACTTTTAATGAATCTATTTTTTCTCATGCATGGACCTTGCCTCCACTTTTGCATATGCCTCTTTCCCTTGCAGTTTGTATCTTATGTATACAGTGATAGGAAAGAGGCGACAGAAATTAATGGACTGGCGGGGGACTGCAGGGGGACTGGAGGGGACTGGAGAAATAGGAGAACGGAGAAGAAACCATTGGATAAGACAGCTGGATAAGACATTTGGATAAAACCCCGCCACTATTCGTACTCTGGCAGTTCCAGTCCCAAGCCTGGAGAAAGGAGGAGGGCGACGCTAATCATCTTTGTTATGACACAATGTCGTTAAACAGCAACTAACATTTGGATAATAATGGACGAGAAGGAAGCGTATGAGGAGCTGGAGGAGAGGTAAGGGCACGACGAGGTGGAGGAAGGAAGAGTGAGCTTTTGTGGGTAGAAATCGGTGCTAAAGCGATGGGCGTCTGACTCTGGTACATAGAATATCATGTCTATGGTGTGGTTATTATGCGACCACGCTTTACTCGAAACAAACGGTCTTTCTGCCCCCAATAAAAGGCGTCCGTGTCTATGATGGCCTAAAGGTCAGCGGGAGTGCATTAAGTAGACTAACATCGCTATATAGCTGATACAGAATGCACCCCAGGCCGAAAATGAAGGCGAATTTCTCGGTGTGTTCAGTCGGTTCTATAGATGCGATAGATCAATCAAAGGAAGACATCATTCTTCCGTCTCACTTGTCATCGCAATAACTTGGAAATTCAGTCATTATTCAACCGAGCTACACGATTCGCTTCGCTGCACTTAAGAACTCAAAGCCTTCCACCCAAACATACAAAGGTCGTTGCAAGACATTCATTCACATACACAGCATATCCACCGTCCAATCTGCATTAACACCGGACGTCCTATCTTGCGACGCATATTATAATCACAGACAGACCTTTTCATGTTGCAATCTCAGCCAATGATTGTTCGGAAATCGTACGGATTAATGCAGCTGGTAAAGAGATTGAGAACATTCTGAACAATTACGATATAATGCTCCACAGTTCCTCGACCATTCATTGACGACTAGTAGCCTATATATATGTATGTATATGTATATATTTGTGCCTATATATACCTAATTGGACCCATTTTGCGTCATAGGCTTTACAGCGACGTCTGTGAATGGAGACGCGAATGTATTTACATTCGGGCTTCTATGGTCGAGGTCTGTGAACGACGTCGGTGTAGTAGATATGGACTGGAAATTATGTCTTAACAGTTGCTCGATGATCACTTTATCGCCACAGATTCATCGCTTTCTTGCCGCTACGAGCCCTCTTAATGGACGCTGCATGATCATTTCATACTGCGCTATATAATGGTTTTGCCACCGCACCCAAGATTGGCGCATTCAGCATGCACTTTTATGGCCGCGCGATCATAACTCCGACCCTAATGATGCAGATAATAAATGCGGTTAGGTATTGATGGGACAGGGGTGGGAGCATATGGGAAGGGTGAGGAGGCAGCTAGGGAAACAGAGTATAGGCGTAATTCAAACAGATTTTCTTCAGGGAATGATTGGATGTACCTAGCATACAAGGTAGATCCTATAAGCGAGCTAAATGCTGATTCGTGGAACTTTGTCTGCTTCCAAAAAGAATGAGGAAAATAAGGAGAAAAATCAGAGTGATTATGGCAACGACAACGGACACCGATGATAACAATGACGATCCAGAGGAGAAGAATATTAATGACAACTCCTATGATGATGATGATGACGATGATAGCAATTACTATGCTGATTATAATCATGATAATTACGGTTCAATGACGATGGCGATTATAATGACGATGACGACGATGATGATAATGATAAAGATGGTTATGATGATGCTGATAATGATGATGATGATGATGATTGTGAGGGTGATGAGGATGAGGATGAGAATGATGATGATGATGATAACGATGTTGATGATAATGAAGCAACTGAATGTTTCAGATGGCAGCCAAGTTCCGGTTGCTGTTGGTCATTCTGGGCTTCGTTTCTTCTACAGATGCCATTGTTCAGGTCGTCCGAACTGACCTAGGTAAGTCATAGAACTTTCTAACGGAGTATTGGTGGAGCGTGAGAAACCGTATACCACATCCAAGGAAGGCAGTAGGCGCATATATCCAGCTAGGCCTATACCCTTGCTCTTAGCTACTCACTTTGTTTCTAAGCTCTTCACAGTTCAGGTATTATTTTAGGCTTGTGGTGTAATTTGCCCCCAAAATTAATGAGTTTTGTGGTAAAAAATATTCGTATATTTTGATAGTCGAAATGGTGAAATATGTTAAAAAGTAGTAAAGAAACAACATTCTTTTACGTCTTTTCCTTTACTTGATTACTTTGAAGTCGCCGTACTGGTCCTACAAGTCATAATTTTCTGTTAAAACACTGGAAGAATTTCTCTGTACCGTATGTAAGCCTACCGAATTATTATTACGACTAACACATTACAAGCATACAATAAGTCTGCTTTGGACTGTCAGTTGGCTATTTAGCGCCACGGTGAACGTCTTAAAGGAGTTAAATATTGTTGACTGTTTGAATATCACGCACTATGCTAATATCCTGAGTAGTAAAGAGTGACTTATTACAGGCCTACTTACTCAAAAGTAGTACTCAGTTCCCATTGAGCTAACACAGTAACCAGTAGGCGTACTCGACTTATAAAAGAAAACAGTGCACCTAAATTATCATTGAGCTAACAAAGTTGTCTATAATACTCGTCATCAGATTCACTACGGTACTGATATAAAATCATTGTTTAATTAGAGTTACGCAGTCGTGTTCCTCCGCTGTCTTTATTTTTTGGGTAAAAAAGACAAAAGAGAGAGAGACTCACTGAAGCAATGGTCTGCATTAAGCAGAACGCAGAACGCTTGGAGTTGCCGTCGTCGATTGCATTAGCTGTTTTATTCTGCGACAGATATCGTCGACCAGGTTGGCAGGTTCAATCGATAATTGTGTTAGGGATGTTCTATCTTCTGACAGGTTCGCCGGACAGGAGTGGCAGCTTCCTTCCATCAGAAGTGGACGCGAATACGATTTCTCTGATTCAGTACCTAGAGAACGGAGGAGGAGGAGCGACGGTGGCAACCGGAAGTAGACACGCTCCGGAAGTATCGGCGAGCAGAGACCACGTGGCCCTAATTCCGCTCTCCTTATTTCCTGTTCCGCGGGGTCTTGTCTCACGCTCCCAGGGCAAACGAGACCGCGCTTACATCGGGCGGAGGAGCGGGCGGAGTGAGGGAAGGACGTACATAGGACGTCGGAAAAGAAATTCACCATTCGATGGGTGGAAAGAGAGTGCGGAAGAGGACAGTACAGGTCGTGGTAGGGTTCCGGATGGCCTGGCGACCCCAGAAGATTTAACGTTCATCGGGAAAAGGGAAGAAGGCAAACCATGGTACGTGGATTTCAAGAGAGCTAGATCGTTCATCGGAAAAAGAGAGAATCCATTGGAAGAATATATTGGTGAACAGAGAGGTCGAACGCCTTTTGGAAAAGGAGGAAGTGCTAACGGAAACGTCTTTGTGAATGTCCCTTCTGAAGTTTGGCAATCATACGATCTAGACCAGAAAGCGAAGAGAGCAAGGTCGTACATAGGCAAGAGACTCTTCGGACAAGATGGACCGGAAAGAACAGAAGACTTCGTTGATCCATTGACATCATCTATGTATGAAGAAAAGAGAGGACGTTCGTTTATAGGGAAGAGGGATAAGGAGGTGTTCGAAGATAAAAGAGCACGTTCTTTCATAGGAAAAAGGCACGAAGTTCAGGAAAAGCATAGGGGAGCTTTAATTCGGAAGAGAGAAGTGACAGTGGACGACAGCAGAGGCTGGCCTTCGACTGGAAAAGAATACAAAGAGGTTCAAGATAAAAGAGCTCGCTCCTTCATCGGAAAAAGAAACAATTTCGAGTCGGATGAAAAAATGAAAGAAGCTGCAGCAGTTATCGGAAAAGAGGATGACATTGAATCTGAGGACAAAAGAGCTCGTTCTTTTATCGGAAAGAGGGACGATTTAGAGTCGGAGGACAAAAGAGCTCGCTCCTTCATTGGAAAGAGAGACGATTTTGAGTCGGAGGACAAAAGAGCTCGCTCTTTCATTGGAAAGAGAGACGATTTTGAGTCGGAGGACAAAAGAGCTCGTTCTTTTATAGGCAAACGAAAGGATTTTGAATCGGAGGACAAAAGAGCTCGCTCCTTCATTGGAAAGAGAGACGATTTTGAGTCGGAGGACAAAAGAGCTCGCTCCTTCATTGGAAAGAGAGACGATTTTGAATTGGAGGACAAAAGAGCTCGTTCTTTTATAGGCAAACGAAAGGATTTTGAATCGGAGGACAAAAGAGCTCGCTCCTTCATTGGAAAGAGAGACGATTTTGAGTCGGAGGACAAAAGAGCTCGCTCCTTCATTGGAAAGAGAGACGATTTTGAGTCGGAGGACAAAAGAGCTCGCTCCTTCATTGGAAAGAGAGACGATTTTGAGTCGGAGGACAAAAGAGCTCGCTCCTTCATTGGAAAGAGAGACGATTTTGAGTCGGAGGACAAAAGAGCTCGCTCCTTCATTGGAAAGAGAGACGATTTTGAGTCGGAGGACAAAAGAGCTCGTTCTTTCATTGGCAAACGAAGGCATTTTGAGTCAGAGGACAAAAGAGCTCGCTCCTTCATTGGAAAGAGAGACGATTTTGAGTCGGAGGACAAAAGAGCTCGTTCTTTCATTGGCAAACGAAAGGATTTTGAATCGGAGGACAAAAGAGCTCGCTCCTTTATCGGAAAAAGGGAGGATTTTGAGTTGGAGAACCAAAGCAAACGAGCTCGCTCATTCATTGGCAAAAGAGACGATGTTGAGTCTGAAGATAAAAGATCTCGTTCCTTCATCGGGAAGAGAGACGATTTTGAGTCAGAGGACAAAAGAGCTCGTTCTTTTATAGGCAAACGAAAGGACCTTGAGACGGAGGACAAGAGAGCTCGTTCCTTCATCGGAAAAAGAGAGGATTTTGAATCGGAGGACAAGAGAGCTCGTTCCTTCATCGGAAAAAGAGAGGATTTTGAATCGGAGGACAAGAGAGCTCGTTCCTTCATCGGAAAAAGATCAAACGAACAGTCAGAATTCATGGTTAGTCGCTCATTTCTTGATATGACAAATAAAACCGACACAGATGAAGGAGACCAAGTTCAAACAACCGATGTATGGCCATTCCTAAATGGCGCCTCTGGGGCAAAGGTTAACGACTCTCACAATAAAACAATTGAAAATCATAAAGAAGAACCATCTCTGCTTTAAAAAGTCGTGACTTTTAAAGCTCATTTAAAGTTTTATCACGGATACTTACGATAAAATAGCAAAGCTCGCATGCAAACGACATCGGTTGTATCAAAAAGTAGGTAAAAAAATTAATCGCTGCATTTTTATATAGACTCGATACTTCTGTGATTCAAAGAACTGAACGCTGCTGCTCTTAAACGGGACAACAAAAAGAGACAAGTTTCAATATCGGCAAATCACTTGATCTAGAATAAAAAAAATGACCGTATAGTCATAACGTCTGGATATTTTTATTAGCAAAGACACACTTCTGGAGTAATTTTTCAATATTTTTATGATTTCGAGGGCGCATAATTATAATAGATATTCTTTCTGTACGGATTGGACGATTGAAGTAGTTTATTTAGGCTACATGTTAAAATGCATAAGTTTTTTATCTTAAACGCTCTTACTGCTGTTTGTAAATGACAGATGATACGAAACGTAGGCCTACTTCCACATTTTCCTAGGTAAACATTAAAACATTGTGTGCCACAGAGTATTGGCAAACATTGGAAACCTTTTAGCCAGCAACATCTACTGACCGAGTCTTTCCATGTCTAGGTTCGTCTTTCTTGAACAGACAACCAATAAATATTCGTACTGTTCTGCTTGCTCCATCCCATCTACCATATTCACAACACACACTCTCATCGTATATATATATTGCGCCTTTTCCATTTGTCTCGAAGCCACATTCACGGCTCTTTGTGAAGCTCTCATAAAGCGCTATATAAATTTCTATTTACATTACGCTATTCCATCGAATTCTACACCACAGACTGTCACACTAGCACAGACTGGTGTTAATCGAGAAATGGATACCGTTTGTATGTATGTATTCATGTATGTGTATTCGTGTATGCATTTGTGTATATAATGTATATGTAGGCCTATATGATTATGGTAGTATATGTATATATATGTGTAAGTACATGCATATGAAAATTGATGTTGCGCATTTGCAACCATAAAATTAATGCGCTACACAAAAAGGTCAACCTACCATCATCTGAGGTGTAACTATATTATTTCTGGTAGTGAGTCGTGTGATAATGGTTAGTCTTCAACGCTGACTCCAAGTATTGAAACCAAGATTAGGCGTGTGACAAGGGGTAGGTATTTAGGATGTCGCTCTTTGCTAAGGCAAGGGTGTGCCAGAGGTTTGGAGAGAATACGGGAGCAGTGACAAGCGGATCCAACAAATGGACAAGCACATAAGATGTTCTTTCTGCCGAAAAAAACATTTTTACAACTGTTTTGGGCCTCGAGACCACTCAGAATAATGCAAGTCACCGAAATGTTTCATGTCGCAAAATTCATCGCTATTTTGGTGCATCATTGCGCCAACCCTCACAAGCTCACACTCTTCCCCTGTTGCTTCCAACCAACTTCTAAAAAAGTCTGGTCTAAGGGGTCAGCTTTGAAGTCCAAGGGGGGGGGTGTTCTCGAGTGGGACCTCGGACCGCCGGTCCTCTCTGCCTTTGGCTACTCTGTTTCGACGTCTTGGCAATGTGACCTACGCCTAAGCGGATTAGCTATCTGTGGGGTAAGGACCGTAATGTAAGGTAAGCCCCTATAATAAGTCATCTGTTGCACATCTCCGTCAGAAATAATTTTTCTTAAATAGAAGCTGGATTGATGAAACAAATTCTATGCTTAAATAGAAGTTTGATTGATGAACAAATTCTTTGCCGAAATAGAAGCTGGATTTATGAAAGAAATTCGTCTTTTAAATAGAAATTGGATTGATGAAAAATAATCTTTGCTTAAATAGAAGTTGGAATGATGAAAGAAGGCCTTTGCTTCAATAGAAGTTAGATTAATAACAGTGGACAATGGTAGAGTTACCTACTTACTGCTGGGGGGGGGATGTCCGAGGGAATTGTCCGGGTGGAATTGTCAGGATACCGTCAACAAGATACCAACAGTGCAACAACGATTTTAGCTGTCACTTTCACACCGCTTTGCAACGACTTGCCATTTTCACCAGGATTCGAACTACGAGCGCAGAGGCACAAAACAAAAACAATCGAAATGGGCAATCAGGCCACCCACGCTAATCCCATCATTATATTTATACAGGCCTCATATATTTGTACATTTAAAAACCTCGCTCACATTCTGCGAATAATTTATGGAGACAGGCGTATACTGTTCTCAATGCAGTAGGCCGTTAATGAAGAAATTATTTTGACGTGATAACCATGCAGGGAGCTAAGTGGGAAACCGACAAAATAAAAGCAAAGCGTCAGTTTATTTGTGTCTGTATATATGTATCTATAGGCTATATATGCGCACAGAAATATCCCTAAATAGGTTTATGCACGGGGTGCTAAGCACGAGTGGTGTCATGTGGTTTCGGTGGATGATTTTCGCCACGTTACGTTAACGAGTACACGCCACAGGCAACAATAAACCGATTCGACGACTGAATTATTCAGTTACAGTCATATGACGGCGATTTATACAGGCACTGATAGGTTGCGTGTCGTCTAGTCACAGCAGGAGATTGAAATCAATTGATTGAGGTGTCTCAACAATCATCCCTCGGTCTGTAGACCCACACGTAGACCGAGTACGTGTCGGTGTTTCTGGTGTGTGTGCTTGTGGGCGAGCATTCGCTTTGACGTGGCATTTGTTAGGACAGCTGAGGACGATGGAACGGGGAACTGGGAACGGGGGAACGGGGGGACGGTGGTGGCCACGCGTGCATGTGAAATGACGCCGTTCGTGACAGATATTGAGTTGCAAAGTGAATTAAGCACTTGTATAAATGCTATTATGCATAATTTATTGGAAAACAGTCGATGTAAATTGAATGTAACGATGATGAACACGTTGCAGGTCGTTGAGCAGACACATAACTCACGAGAAACGAAGAAGAGCATAGTAGTAGTAGTTGTTGTTGTAGTAGTTGCTGTTTAACGACGCTGTATCATAATAAAGATGATTAGCGTCGACCTCCTCCTTTATCCAGACTTGGGACTGGCACTGTCAGAGCACGGCAGTGGCGGAGTTAAAAAGAGGATATTGCACTAAGCAACAAGGACCTTAAAACGATTGAAAGGAGACATGGCGAAAGAGTGGGCTATGCGTTTTTTTAATGTATGTTAATTAATATCGCGTTGGACCAATACCGGAGATGTGATAGAAAATCTGTGCTTTGAGCCTATAAACTGTTTATCAGATTTCTCAATGCGTAATGAAAGGTGATGTTATTTGACAGTGAAAACTACAAGTGACTGTAAATTTGTCTGCACAAAATTGAAAATACTGAATAAAATATTTAACGGTTGTAATTTTTCAAGCAATGAAACGTTTTCAGTGAAATTTTCAGGGATTGTTGAAACATCTTTCCTCTACAATTTCTGCAATTTGGTAGAAAAATTCTCAATTGGTTGCGGGGAATTTGAATTTTGTCCGCTGTGACTTTTTTATTGAACCACCATGTAAAGTATCGACTAACACAACAACAACTCTCTGCGACAAGGCAACAATTTCACGGAGAGTAAGCAACTGCCAACATCAAAACAAAATGTTCAACACAGAACTAAGGCAGTCAACCATAAGCAAGGAGACCAACAAGATTAGCACAGCCGATCATAGTGAACGACCTAATCATATCTGCACAGACCTGTGATGTCGGCTTTCCTGTAAGTTACAGACGGCGTACAACAATTACACCAACTTATCCCTGATTTAACAGTTATAGCAATTTATATACTCTAATAACTTGTATAGCGCAACTTTATTAAAGGTTACGACAGTGTTTAAAGTGGTGTGGGAACTGTGGGAACGGCGTTCCACTGCTCTCGAAATGTTTGGCTTGCGTTCCCACTGCTCACCGTGCAATGGAACCATGATAACACATGCTTTACTATAAAACTCTTCTTTGGAGTTCCCACTGCTCACCCAAACCACTTTAGCCACTGGGTTACGATACACTGCATGGGCATCAGCTAACGGTGTCTGCTACAGGAAATCAATGGAAAAACTCCAATCCGGGAACAATCAAAGCGGAATCCAGTTTGACGATAGCTGGAACGTGGAAACAAACTGAATCCGATCAGAATGAGGAATAGGAAAGAGGCATCAGAAAAATGTTTTGAAAAAACTAAAAAATAAGGAACTAGGAAGACCCGGATTCTGATAAGTGTCCTTGTTCTTTGGAGAGTCAAGATGAAGCAATCCGAAGAACAAAATAGACTCCATGCACAGAGTCAACTCTAGACAAGGAATGGAAGTTGGCCTGAGTGTAGTCGAAAATAAATAACCCAGTTTTGAAGATGATTCGTTGGACTGACGGAGGTCTTTCCACCGTAGTCTGTGCCTTGTCCGTCCTCAGAACCGTTGCCCCCCCCCAAGGAGATTCTCCGCTCTCTTCTGCCGTTAAGGTCTTCACCCATAACCTTGTGCAGGGGTTTCGTTATACCCTGTGAAACTGGGTCCTCTGTAGGATTTAGTAACCGACAAGCGGTATCTGCCCCCACGATACATGTATATAGACGCACCTGCGGGGAATTTCTCAGATATATAGGTCTACATAGTAGCAATTAATGCACTCTGAGGCTCTGAGCTGGGGACCATCATGCACTACTATTGTCCATCACTAGATGTGCATATCTAGAGTCCGTCCAAAAGCCACGATGTGCGATTCACAAGCATAACGTGTTAGATTAAGTCTAAGATCCAAACCTTTAGCGTGGTTTGTATATTGGCTGAGAAGATAGCGGCGTATCTATAAGTTATAAGTTGGATAAAACTGTTCAGCTGTTCAGCTGCGCTCTATTCTGTTCAAACTGACCTCGCACAGACAACAAAAGACACGTTCCGAGTTGATTGATATTCTTTTAACATCATTTTAACGACGTTTTGGCCTACTAAAAGCGACTGGGAAACAAGCGCAGCTCATCGTTAAAGTGCTAAGCAAAAATGCTGCAAAATCATTATAAATTACGATATGTCCACTTCCACTATCAATTATGATTTTCCATTTTCAATTATTATACCTATATCAATTAGGCCTATACTATTGTGTGACAGTTTCAGGTCGCTGTGTTTAGTTTGCACAAGAGATAGCAGGGTGACAGCACACTGATCATTTGTCTGATCACCGACAAGTTATGTCAATGCATCCAGTGAGTAAACATTGTAGCTTTTCACAGGTGATACCAGAGTGTGCATTAGTACGTAATATCGGTGAAGCCAGCGTCAATATCCACACTAATTAGACCTACTGCCACTAGTTATTGTCGACCCTGACGGTTGTACACATGCGCAGGCCTATAGGTCTATACCCTATGAGTGAATAGGTCGACACAGTTGCAGACTCTAACAAAAGCCGGTGCATTATCTGGTTGGAACTATCTGCGCGATGAGTATTGATATCATTGTGGAATAAATGGCTTGCAAATGGACTGGAAAGGACCCCAGTGCATCCGCTTGTCACGGAAACAAATAAAGCTAAAGGTTATCAGTCAAAACTAATCAATCGCCAACGATTCTGTCCCTCTCCTTCTGCCGTTCCTGTCTGCTCCGTGCGTTTGTATCTGTCCCTATTCGTACATCTCTTTCAAACTTCCCTCCTATCCTACTCCAGCTTATGTTCATCCATGCGCTTCATTTTCAGGTACTATTCCTCAACTCTGTTAATGCTTTAGGATTAGACGAGCTCAGACTGCAATCCATGCGACCTGGTTCCACTCGTCCAGGTTCACTGAAGCGAGCAATTGGAGATTGGCAGAATTTATTGCACTGTATTGTAGGCCCACTACATTTCGTTGTATCGTATCATGTAGTGTAGTATCTTATTACGTTGGACTGTATTGCATTTAATTCTATTGCATTGTATTGTAATGTACTGTATTGCATTGACTTCTATATGTTGCATTTTGAAGACGTACTAAACGGTCCACGTACAGACCTGCAGGCGCCCAGGCTAATATTGATTTATTGTTTTGAATGGCTCTAATTGAGCTAACCAAGCAATTTGGTCCACATAAACCCACCCACACAGACACCATGCCCACAGAAAGCTAATCCAATGTAGGCCTAGTACACATTAATATATTTATATTCATATTCAGTCATGCACTTAGCGCTAAATGTAAATTTAAGTTGCTAAAACGACTTCATTTGTGCATCGGTTTCAATGAATATCAAATAGATAGGCTGCTGAAGATAATACGAGAAAGATCTGGTACAAAGCAGAGTACAAATTAAGTGTAGTTCATAAAACTGATCATAAGGTCTAACTGTAACAGCGGCAAGATTTATAACGACGCCATGTATACCTGGAAAGAGAAAGGAACTGTCTTCTGCGCGAGGTCTCGATATCTGTAGGCCTGCTCAGTTAAATTGCACTAAATATTATTTCTTGCATGAACTCAACAAATTTCTTCGACAAATTCTTTCAGGATATTTACTCAGCTACAAAGAAGCAAATAATCAGAAGACGAATAAACTACAGATGAAGGACACATCTGGTCTCTTCAGAAAGTATTATGAAAGGCAATTATCTGATAAGACCTTTACAAGGAAAGATTTTTCTACAGCTTTTAGCTTTCGTTTACGTTCTTGTGTTCTTTGATGTGGTCCTTGTGTTTTAACCTTTCCAATAAAAAAGAAATAATCTGTTATCAAGTGCTTGTCGTCTCCTGATTTGATAAAGTAGTAGGCCTATAGTCGGGCGATTCGTCTTAGACTCTATCGCCCACGTTATTGCATAGAGAACAGAGCATAATAGGTCTATATAGACGCACAGCTCATGTAATTCAGTTCTTATGAAATTATAATCCTTTTCAGACTTGTATGCAAGACTTCAAACTTCAAGACCAGGAAACTTGAGTTCCAAGACTGAGACCAAGACCAAGACAGTGGGATACCAAGACCAAGACAGTGGAAGACCAAGACCAAGACAGTGGAATACCAAGACTGAGACCGATACGAAGACATGAATGAGTTCCAAGACAGTTCAAGACAATTTATTGTTCTATCAACTGTTCAAGACTAACAGGAATAAGTCAGATACAGAATGCAGAAATCAAATAGTTCAGGCATGTCTGAACGATTTTAAAATTTAAACCAGCAATAGCCTACTCCATACAAAATAAATAAATTATAAATTATCAGATCGGCAGAGTACACTTTTGTAGCGCAGGAACTAAAGACAGTTGCGCGAGACTTATGGTGTACATTTCTTAAACCGTTCTTCACTTTCTTATTGATTATGATTTGATTAAACTATTTGTGTCTCTTTGCGCTTGAAACATCTGCACAGTGGCCGATAGCCCGCCTTGTAATCTGGACAGTAAGCCTAATAATTCGAATCTCTTACGGAGTTTGAGTAATTCAAGTAATTGAGCAAATAATTCAAGCATAATAATATAGCGCTACAATTTGACGTTTAATCAGTCTGCATATGTAATCATAACAATAATAATAATAGTATCCATACATGCACCGCCTAATACATCCATCTGACATCGACAACGCCCGGGGCTGAGGTCGAATTGCCCGCAACACGGAAAAATGCGAAGTACGCAGACCTCCCCGCAACACGATTTTGTTTCCATTGCACTTGAAATGCTGAGTCCCATCAACAGATCAGACCTTGAGTTCATAACAGAGCTAGGCCGGCGCTTGACCGCGGTAACGGAAGACCCACTCAGAACTACACTCCTTTCCCCAGCGCCTTTCCATATATTATGCGCGCAACGATATACAACGTCGTTGCATTTCGAGGCAAATTCGCACTGTTGACCGGGGACGAGGACCGCTAACTGCAGAGCATAAGCAACTCCGGATAGTTTCTAAGAACCTGAGGGATTATTTCTATATCGGGCGAAAAAATAATAATAATATGAGCTTTCAAGGCTATAGTTGGCTGGATATAATATGAGGCAACTCTGTCGAGCTGCCTGACCACTTTGGCTGATTGAAATCCTCTTCTAAAAGCCTCTTCACTGTACAGCTTCTCTCTGCATTTAGTTTACTCGTGAAGTTTTCTAGATTACATCCTCTGCACGGGGTGAGTTCAGGGAAATCATTAAATTTTTCCGTTGGGGGGAGGACAAACAAATTTCAGGGGGAAACTTGGCCAGCTTAAATTTTATATTTAGTCTACATGTGCAAAACTGTGGTTAAATGATATAACATGTTTTCTTCTTGTTCGTGTTTATTTCTTACTAAGTTTGATTTTCTGCTGTATAGACTCCTAGTGACGAATAAAGACATATTATTTCATCAAATCATATGCACTGACATACATATAAATAGCTGATATTTCCCTCAAATCAGGAGGGCATTTGCCCCACCCCCGTCTTGGTGCGGGATTTCTCTTTCGGGTAGAATAAATCCAAGCATGTTACGATTTTGAAAAGAAATCCTTCCACGTGGCGTGATCGCATTGTGCTGACTAAAGCAATTAACTGCGTAAAGATTTACTATAAAAATGCGCACTATACATTTGTAAAATCTAAAACATTCTTTTTTGTTATCCAAAACAAGGAAATCGCTATGCAATGATCCAACAAACGGTTACACGGCTGTAGTTAACACTTTATCAACGAGAGTGTACTAAGAGCGACTGGGAAACCAATGCAGCTCTTCGTTAAAGTGTTAAATAAATATGTTTGACTGGATAGCAGCGCAGGGAAATTGTTTGCACTCGATTGTTGCTTCTGTCAGACAAAGTGTCACTTGGAATTGGTATGAGCTGAACCAACGAATGATTTTTACTGCAATTTTCACATAAATGACCTTGTACTGGTGTCCTGCGCATCGTGATAATGGCTTTACAAGAGAAGTCGTTAGATTGGATTAGAATTGAGAAACAAACTGAAAGTTTCGCAATGCGAGTGTAAAAAGCAGTCCAGGGAGAGGATGTAGGGGTCTACCGTCTAAGCAATTCTGATGAAGTTCCAGTTATCGAGAGAGAATAAAAAATTACTCGTCAAAGACGCAGAATTTACAATGGATACCTAATAGGCTAATAGTCATATTTCTCTACACACGAATCAACAACTAATTCAATTTATATTGAAGCAATTAAGATACATTAGGGCCTACTATTCTCATTTATGTGTATCGCTAATGAAGGTAGGCCCTATTATGAAAAAGAAGTATTTAGACACGGAAGTTTCTGGTGGTTGGCAACATTGAATGTGTTTAATACCAGATAGTTAATGCCTGTGAACGTTCTAGCCACACAACTGTCTACTTTTAACAGACATTACTCTTAATGTCTTAAGAGAAATTAAATATTGATAAGCCTTTAAGCTATGTTTGTCAACATTTTACGACACCTAGTAAGCAAAGAGCAAGTTACTTTACTTAATGCCATTTATGTGTATCGCTAATGAAGGTATTATGAACAAGAAGTATTTAGACACGGAAGTTTCTGGTGGTTGGCAACATTGAATGTGTTTAATACCTTTAGGCTATACTTTACTTAATGCCATCCTGCTTAGTAAAGAATAGCCTGCAATTGAAACCTTCCCTTCGGCCTACATGTTAACAGTTAAATAAATCCAGATTCGATATAAATTTCAGACGGTCACAACTGACTAGAGAAGTCAGAAACCACAGAAAGTCACAGAGATTTCAGCCAAAGAGAGAAAAAGACCCTGAGAAAGTTTAACTTTAAGATATTTCAGCTGAAGACAGAAAACAAGAATCGCAGAAAGTTCCAAGCTATTAAGTTGAAGAAAGATGACTTTCCGAGGTTCTTGGTCTCTCTTCAGCCTATGTCTCTGAAACTTTACTTTCTCTTCAGCTGAAACCTGAGCCATACGAGAAAGTATATGCTATTAGAGAAATTTGCAGTAGCGCAACTGTGGGCCCTCCAGACCAAGAACTTTTGATGTCTAGGCTATGTCGAACTCTGCGAGGTGGAAGTTGTCCACTCAGAAACTGATAAAGCACGAAGTAATCGAATCGGAAGGTTGAAATGTGTAATTACTCATCTGCTTGCCTATCACAACCAATCTACTTCGGAAACGTTTCAGTTTCAGCTGGACCACGTAACTCATCACCAATTCGACGTCGCCTGTAAACTACATATTTAGCCCAATGATTCGCTAGTGGCGCCACTAACGCTTGGTTGTCAATGTCTCATAGACCTATAATCAAAACCTACAGTAGAGGTCGTGCATCATTTCAAAACGCTGTCTTTCTTTTCTAACTCTTTCGGCGTTGAACTTGAGCCATTCGAGTATTATTGCACAGTTAACACTTTCCAGCCCAAATTATGTCAGGTGTACCGCGTCATACCCACGTAAAATAAGTAATAACCTCCAAAAAAATTAATTTATTGCAATTTATTGCACAAAAATAGCCAAGGGTCCATTTGGACCCAACGGGAGTTCCCAGCTCAGTCCACTGATGTTACTGTGCTGTCTACAGTCCCAAATATGCATGGGTCCAATTGGACCTATGGGCTGGAAAGAGTATAAAGGAAGCTACATTTTATTATATCCTTCGGTTATTTCCGTACAACTGCTCGTTGCATACTTTGTGTTGGCCGAATAAGCCACTCCACGCTGACTTATAGTATCACAGACACAAGAAGGACACATTTCTTAAACTGCCTAACGGAAAACTGCACTGAACTTGAAAAGGTTTAAGTTCTTCTCAGAACATCACGTGACACAATCACATGTCGTGTCGATAGAAGTTGTTAAAGTTAGCGACGACGACCGGAACCGGAAGTGCGATCGTAAGGACCCCGGCAATGACGCAGAGCGTTCCGACGAGCTTCCCCCAGACGCCCATCGGCGTGACGTCACCGTAGCCGACGGTAGTCATGGTAACGATGGCCCACCAGAAGGCCCCTGGTATGGAGTTGAGTTCCGGGTTCTCCTGTCCGGCCTCGGCGTAGTAGACCGCAGAGCTGAAGATCACCATGGCAACGATGAGGAAGAAGAAGAACATGCCGAGCTCGTGCATGCTCGTCTTGATCGTGAGGCCGAGGATTCGAAGACCCTGCGAGTGCTTTGACAGCTTGAAGATGCGGAAGACCCGTAGGACCCGGATGAAGATGAACGATCCGCTCTTTCCCGCCGTTTCGCAGTTGCCCTCCGTCTGCTGTATGATGAGGATGATGAAGTAGGGAAAGATGGCCAGGAAGTCGAAGATGTTCATGATGCTCTTGCAGAAGGATCGCTTGGACGGGCACGACGTCAGACGGAGGACGAACTCCACGGTGAACCACGTCACACACACGGACTCAACGATGAAGAACGGATCACGGTAGTTGGGCTCAACGACGGTCTGTCCGTCGGAAGTGGTGTAGTTGATGCAGACTGGGCGCTCGAAGTTCGGCAGGGTCTCCATGCAGAAGTTCGTCACGGATACAAGGATACAGATTACGGATACGATGGCAAATGCTCTGGCTGGCCAGGAACTGGTCGGCTCTTCGCAGAACAACCACAATCTCCTCTGCCAGTCCACTTCTGGTAGGATTGCCTTCTCCTCGATCAGAAACCCCTCCTTCTGTTTGTAGCATCGGATGGTCTCTTCGCCCAGCTCGTAGAACTCCAGCTCCTCGAGGAATATGTCTTCCGGGACCTCGATGGGACGCCTGAGTCGCCCTCCGCTCTGGTAGTAGTAGAGGATCGCCTGGAAGGCGGGTCTGTGTCGGTCGAGGAAGTATTCATTTCTTCGGGCGTCCCAGAACTCCTTCCGCTTGACGGGGTTACCAAGGAGGGTGTCTGGGAAGCGGTTGAGGGTGCGCAGCTGCGTCTCAAAGCGCTGACCACTGACGTTGATGATGACCCGGTGACAGCCAGACTTGGAACATTCGTGCGGTTCGTAGAGGGCAATGATGCGTTCAGTCGTGTCGCCATAGTTCAGATCTCCGTCGTCTAGTTTGCTGCCTGTTGTCACTGTACTATATCTAAAAACAGGTAATATCTCACCTCTCATATATAACCACAACCATAACCATCAATTTATTGCTCCAAACATTGACAAAGTAACATCTCGCTGTACAAAGATCTGTTGGTCACAAAAGGGAACCAGAAGGGACCAGAGTCCCGCTGGTTAGGGCCACCGATATACATAGTCTGTTGCTAGATGGTTAACATGGGTTATCTAGTAGGCCTACAGTGCATTCATATAATAAGTATCGTAGTACATGTACACTAATTATTAACTTACTAGTACAAAGCATTAACCCTTAACTAAGAAAAAACAAAGAGAATTGGGGAGGTCAGAACCCAACTATTCGTTCTGATGACTGCAGAGTTATCCATAGGCGTAACTGATGCTGAAATAGCCTTAAATTTGAGATACTGCGAAGGTCTTGGGGCATATACATACATGCATACATGCTTACTTAGTCTATAGGCCTACTTAATTAGTCATTCCGTTCCAGTTCAGGTTTGCACACCAGGCAACGCAGCTTCCCATTCGCCTCTGTCCACGATCAGTTCTCTGGTCTCGTTCCACGACATCCTCAATCATCTAAAGTCGTCTCTGATAGTCTCCGGCCAATTCTTCCGTGTTCTTCTCTTTCCATTCTCTTCCCTTTTCCCTTCAGGGATCCAGACCTTCGTTTGGTTATCTGCATAGGCCTACATAGATACACGTACATACACACATCTCGTCCGATTTTAACGGTATTTGGTCGTAGCCTAAATCACAGAATCCCGACCGTAATTTAAATTGCTCGAACTGTAACCGGTATAGACTGGTTTCTGTCTGGATAGGTTCGAAACCCAGACTTATGTTTACCACCCAACTGGTCGACTTCGGAAGCTGCAATGGAGTGTGTGCCACTGTGTGGACCGGGAAGGGGCATCTGCCTGACCTTGTCAGCTGGTGTGACCGTCAATAATACCTTGGCATATATAGTCGAAACGACCTTAACTCAGTGATTTTACAAAATGTACAAGGTCATACCATGTTTCTGCGTGCTGCGTTCTCCCCAAGCCTTTGAAATATTTGGCCCAGCGAATCAAGATGTTATAGATTTTATTTTATCGTTCGCCGTAAAAGTGATTTTTAATTACGGTGATCTGCAGGCATCCATCGCTTCGATGAATGCAGCTGACACCGCGGCTACTTAGGTCAGACACGTTTATTTAGTTATATATACGTTCACAATCAATAATATAAACGCAGAGAAATGCCTGTGATGAAGGCAACATTCCTGTTGCACGAGTCTGGCATAACCGAATGAGTACCAGCCACTTCGCTAGGGGGCGACAGAAAATTTTATACAGCGCACGCGTGAACGTTTTCGTTCTACATTTATATGCTTTGAAGTTACCAAATATATTTCCAGAAAATTCGTACTGTGCAATATTGTTGCGGAAGGGTAAGGGGAGTGGAGGGCAGCGGTGGGAAATGGAAAGGGGAGGAGAGTGGCAGGAGGAGGGAGGGAGGGAGTGGGATTGGAGTGGAATGGGGAGGGGAGAACGATGGAAGGAGAATGTGAGGGGGTAAGGAGAGGGGAGGGGAGGGAGAGGGGATTATTATTGAATTTACCGACTTTTCATCACCATCTTTAGCTCCTTCTTATTTCGTCAGTATGTGAAATCCTCATTGAAGGAATTTTTACTGTCTTAGGACGGGCAAATGTAATCTATTGTATAATATGTAATATCATAGACAAAACGCCGTCTTCGCTGTTGAGCTGAAGCGGATGACTAGTTCTAGCCGCCAATTAGCGCAACAGTACTAGCAACAGCGAGGCAAGAGGTCGTTGACCGCAGTGCCCGACAGTTCAAAAGCCCAAAATATTTCTTCTTGCCCTTATTTCTGAACTTTTTGGAGTAGTAGGCTATAGTATTGGCTAGTTTTCGTTTACAGAAGTTGTAAATCAACACAACCGTAGGTCATAGTAACTACATGTACATGTATAAGTCAACAACTGCATGAGGTAAAACAGACTGCAGCGCAGATTAAATGATTAATGGTACGGCTGGTTGCAGACACGCCTTAGAGATTTAGGCTACGTAGTTAGAACTCCAAAGGGGATCCAACAAATGTGTTATGTTCCTAGAGAGAATAAACGCTAAATTTAAGATGACAGACTCAAAATAATGAGTCCCTTACGGACTTCATTATACTACCTGAAAGTTTCAGGTAGTATAATGAAGTCCGTGGGCTGAAAGCTAAAGTATAGCGAAAGAAGTCGCTGAAGCATCATGTGGCAAATCGGAATTTTGTTCTTTCTGTTTAAACATAGAGTTTAATCTGTTTCAACTTGATGTCAACCGTAGTTTAACTTCTGGATTCTCTTATCCCAATGGATTTTGATATTTTATTGTAATCCCACTTTAAGCGACCATCGCCTGGGCGCTATAATAATAACAGCGCAATTATAGTAATAATTAGATTATAATAATATTGTGTAGGCCTATAAGCATAAAGGCAGTGTTGTGCATATCATGATGATTCGATAGACGCCGTCATCAGGGAGGGTCAGACAGGGACGCAAACATTTTGGTCTAGAAAATGGGGGTACACAATTTTGCAGTATCTCTCCTCCGCAAATTTTGCAGTATCTCTCCTCCGCGAATGTTAAATAATTATAACGGCATCGTTAGTCCATTCATAATAATAATTACCATTATTATTATGCTTACTGCTACTGCTATTGCTACTGCCACCACAACCACCATTAACAATAACACTACCAATAACAATATAATAATAATAATAATAACAACAACAATAATAATGAGGGTGATGTTGCTGATCACAATGATGACGAAGATGCTCGGTAACTGTTTTCAGTCTTGAGGGTTTCTTCAGAAAAAATAATAATGGGCACAACAATGAGTACGAAAAATGTTTGGTGCATGCATAGTTTTTTGATTGGACCAACGAACTAAGAAATCCAGGCAACGAGCAAAACGATTGGTCAACTAAGAGCGGATGAGATACAGAGGCCAACGGTTCTGGTAACTTAAAGAAACGTCAAGATTTTTGGCAACATAAAGCGCAACCCATGCATGACCACCCATTTCCCCCCTTCCTCTTGGTCATCCCGTCGACTCTCAAAACTATGTCGACGTCCTTGACCGTTATTCAGCCAACATGATTTATCTTCATCGTCGTCATCATCATTATCGCTGGCGTCGTCGTCGTCGTCATCGTCCATATGTCATGGATGAGTGACTGTTGTAGTATAATTGTACCTGGCTTTCCAGTGCTTTGGATGCATTTGTGATTCTGGAGCAGTTCCGACTGGCCAATGGTTTCCGTCCGCTCCATAGCCGTGCATCAGCCAAGGCGGAAGATGTCTGAAATGATACGCACCAACGCTCTACTGCATTTTATGTCTGCGCAACATCTTTTTTACGGCGCTTGTCTCGTCTGGGTTTATTATTAGCAGCAAAACCTTTATGCTCGTTCTGCGGCGTATTTTAATGATTCGAGTGTGTCATGCCAAACTAATTACACGTCTAGCTCTATTCCTATAATTAAATGCTCGGGACAGGACCACATACGCACGGTGACGTAAGCATCTGAAAGGTTGAGAGATTGATTCATCGTAGGGTGTGGCCATAACCCATTTCGGATACCCTGCTGGCACCCAGTAGGCCTACCCAAGTTTGGTGCAGCCTCTACTACCTAAATGCCACGATTGCTGAAACGATGACGTCACTTATTACCTGAAATATTGTCGTCAATGTTGACTGAAAATGACGTAACTGATGACTTAAATAATGACGTCACTGATGACTGAAGTGATGACGTCACTGGTGCCTGAAATAATGACGTAACTGATGACTGAAAATGACGTTACATTTGGTCGATGGAAAGTTCGAGAAAGAAATAGTATCGTCTATCGGTGATTCTGGTGTTATTGTAAGGAGCTGATATTATATTTGAAAATGTGTAAAGCACCTCATACAGTCAAATAGATGACAGACAGACACCTTAATATGATCATAACTATTAACTTACTAGTACGTTTAAAATACTGCTGTGAGAGTTTTTGCGGACTATTTGGTAGCTTTCAACGAACTCATATGGGCCCTAATCGTATTTACACGCGGCTGAATGCATCCAAGGTCGTTACCTGTGCATTCTGATGGTTGATGGGTCTACAGTATGGGAGGGTAGCGTCAGCTGCACGAAGTCTGAACTACACCACTACACAGCTGGAATCCGTAATGATGGCGATGACGACGACGAAGATAGTGACGTCATTGCTGTCCTTCAATTCTGCTACAAACACATTAATAACCTGAAAGTATAATCGTTTGGGCCATGTGTTTATATCTACGAGCGCATGTGTAGGGACACAGGCAGACAAAAGCAGACAAATGATGTGGGTGGAATTCAGAGATGGAAATGGAGACAGACTATAGGGTCAGAAGACAGACAGAAGAATAAATATTGACTGTTGCGACAAACAGTAAGGCAGTTAGGCTGTCAGGCAATCAGGCAGACATAACACAACTGTCTCTGGAGGGAAGCAGCAGATTGGGTGGATCAGAATCAGATCTGTTGAAAAGTTGGGAATTTACTTCTGAATAGAAGGCCTGAGGGCTTAGGACAAAGGATCTTGGGTGAACTAGAAGGGTTGTGGAACGAAGAATTTGGAGAATTCAAGTGAGCGATCATTCTTGAGGCGAGGTGCTGTGTGAGACATGGATCAATTGGAGCATTTTAGATAAATATAGTGTATGGACTACAGCTGAACATTTTAGCCAACTTGAATCATATTTATAGGGCTGCACACATCGATTTCTAGGTAGGCCTATACGATTTTACACTGCTTTATTAGCAAACAAGCGAGATTCAAATCAATAGACAAACTTGACAAACGTGCCTCTAGATTCAAATAGGGAAATGTAGGTCTACGCGTAGGCCTACATAATAAAACGTTTCAGTTTTGAACAATGAGAAGGTGACAATAAGTCCACTAAATTAAATAATAAATCGTGTGCAATAGCCTAAGTGTAGGCCCTGAATTGGAGTAAATTTATTTAATTTCAAACTATTCAATTTCAGTGCAGATTGCTATTCGCGTCCGACCATCAAAGTCTTCTTTTGAAGTACGAAAATGTGTGATTATATTCCCGACCGACTACCAATACGCTAAATATTGCTTTTACACTTCATAGTTGGTCACAAGTTACAATCCTGGATCAGACTTTCTTCACTTTGTAAGAAGTTGAGCGCCCTCGTAGTTTGCAGTGCCAGCTTTGTGGTGAGAACTGCAATGCTGAATATTACAGTTCCAGGATCTGAATAGATAGCCTACCTTCTCTTACTTGGGGGTAACAAAAAGAACTTAATTGGTTGTTAAGATCAACAGCCTCGGAAGCAAGTGCCAGTGTTTTAGTTGTCGGGGGGTTGGGGGTTCAACCCCCTAGTTCTTTTTCTAACCCCTCAGCTAAGTAACTGAAAAGATGCTGGGGGGGTTAGGTCTTGACCCCCCGGCTGTTGCTCTGTCATCAAGTACAAAAGAATATAAAAAAATTATAGCCCAATTCCTTTACTTTTAAGTAAATTAGTTACTTACTTAATGTTATAGTTTGTGACTGAGAGCGGAGAATCAGTCTACAGAATTAAGGTGAAAGCCAATTTCTGTAACACGTTTATTTCCTTTTCCTCTTATGCTATAGTTCGAGCACATGGTTGAGGCTATTTAGTGTGTGGAGAAAGACATATTGCATTGAGTAGAGTTTGGAATGAGTAGGCCTAGTTCTGCACAGCTGATGTTTTGCTTGAATATTCTATGCTTAAAAAGAGCGGTGGTTTAATGCTTGGGCAGAAATTACAGCCACTTATTACTTTGTTGGAAGTTCTACCTGTTTCATCTGCTGAGTGTGAAAGAGGATTCAGTCAGATGAATTTATGTCACACTAGTGGAAGAAACAGGCTTCTGGTGAGTTCAGTGAATGATCTGTTGATGATTGGCATCAATGGTCCACCTCTTACTGCATGGAATGTAGAAAAATATGTTATTTCTTGTCTTAAAGCTGGCAGACATGGTGCTTTGGACAAAGCCACTGGGTTACCAAAGAAAACAGAAATTACAAAACTTAGTCCAAAATTATTTTTGTAAACTACCGGGTATAGTGTAAGAATCTATGCATTATGGTTTGTGTTATTGAATTACTTTCCAAAAACCAGGTGTTTTGTCTATGTGATCATGCATGGGCGTTTTTAGGGGGTGGTTTTACAGGTTCAACCCCCCAAATAAATGCATTATGTTATTAAAAACTAAATATGTAGAAAAATACGACCATTTCCAATGGAAACCCCAAAAACTTAAAAGTTAAAACCCCTCTGAAATTTGTTTCCTGGCTATGCCCCTATGATTAGCCTATGTAATTTCTTTGTTATGTCGCATAGATAAATTTAAAGAAGAAACTAAGATATATCATGAGTCGTCAGTTGTTTCATATAACAACATTAAAATTTAATTTAGACCTGTGATCGTGTACTTTCGAAATCTGCAAAATTTTCGACCCCCCAGTTAGTTTTTGACAACTAAAACACTGCCAAGTGCTCCTCCTAATACTCCTATCCACTCTGCCGACATAGGCCTACAGTGTGGAACATTCCTTTTCTAAGTGAACTCGGTGCTTGGATCAAAGAAACCCCTTCACTCGGGTACCAAAAAATGACGGAGAGCTACAGAAGTGGGCTGACTTGTTTTTGCATTTCTGTATACCAGACATGGGCAACTTCTTTTAACAGATGGCCGCCTAAGATTTTAACGGCAGCTCAAGGGTCGTATACCAGTTGCGGGCTAATTTTTGCAGATTCATTTGCTCCAGAAAATGAGACAATGTTAATTTCATTCAAACTAAATATTTCAGAATAACCGTTAAAGTAAATAAAGATAATTTTCTGATGAAAACCTAATTATCCTAATGCCTACAGTCCTACACTACAATACAAAAACATATATTTTAAGTTTAATCAGTTTTAAAAATACATCTTCTTGTGGTTCTTTGCCTCTTAGGCAGGTTCAAATGTCCGACGTCGCCACTTCTCTCGTTGTTGGGCCTCTTCTTTCAGTTTCCTGTAGCCGTTTGTCATCATCCAATCCAGCATCATCTGTCTTGGTCTTCCTCTTGTCTTCCTCCCCTTCATTTTTCCTTCGATGACCATTCTTAGTAGTGAGTCTCCTCTCAGCGTGTGCCCGATCCATTTCCTTTGCCTGTCTCTTATTGTGCGTATAAGGACTCTTTCTTCTCCAATTATTCCCAACACTTCTTCATTTGTTATATGTTCTGTCCAGCTGATTTTTTCCATTCTTCTCCATGTCCACATTTCGAAAGCTTCCAGTCTTCTTATATCCGCTTTTCTCATTGTCCATGTCTCCGATCCATACAGCACCACGCTCCATACTAGTGTCTTTATCATTCTTATCTTTAGATTCCTGTTTAGTTTTCCTCTCAGTAATTCTCTTCTGTTTGAGAATGCCTCCTTTCCTATTGCTATCCTTCTTTTAATTTCTCTGTGGCATTTGGCATCTGTCGTAATCATACTCCCTAGGTAGCAGAATTCTTTGACTTGCTCTATCTGTTTTCCTCCAATGTGTATTCTGACTACAGTTTCCTTTCCTTTACTTATCTTCAATACCTTTGTCTTTTTGATGTTAATCTTCATCCCGTATTCGGTTGATGTTGTGTTTAGCCTATCCATCATTGCTTGCAGTCCTTTCTGGTTTCTCGCCAACATTGCCTGATCATCTGCAAACCTTAATGCCTTTATCCATTTTCCACCAACCTTTATCCCCTCCTCCATCTCCTCTACTGCCTCTCTGACAAGCTCTTCTATATAGATGTTAAATAGCAATGGTGACAGTGGACATCCTTGTCTCACACCTCTTCCAACGTTTCCTGGTTCCGAGTACTCTCCATCTATTCTTATTCGCATCTTTTGTCCCATGTATAAGTTTCCTATTAATCTTCTGTCTCTCCAATCTATTCCCATCCGCCTCAATGCATGTAATAGCCTTCTCCAGTCAACTCTATCAAATGCTTTTTCATAATCCACGAAGCATATATATACATCCTGACCATTCTGGCAGCTCCTCTCTGTTAGTACTCTTAGTGTTCCGATCGCATCCCTAGTTCCCATGCCCTTTCTAAAACCAAATTGATCATCTCCCAGCCCCTGAACTGCCTCTGTCTTTGCTTGCACCCTCTTTGCGTGTATTCTTATCATGACTTTTGACGCATGGATGAGGAGGCTAAAGGTTCGGTGATCCTCGCATGCTGTTGCATTTGGCTTCTTTTTAATTGGTATTATTATGGATTGCAGGAAGTTCTCTGGCCATTCTACCGTTGTATTATATATCTTGGCATATCCTTATTAGTTCTTTCATGGCACCATCCTCCAGACTTTTGAGCATCTCTGCTGGTATGTTGTCTATTCCCTCTGCTGTGTTGTTTTTCAGTTCCTGTATGGCCGCTCTTACGTCCTCTCCCAGCACCTCTGGGCCAATATCATCCTCTCTCCCTCGAGTCTCCTCTTCCTTCTCGAGTCCCTGATTGTCATGCAATTCTCCCTCTTCACTTCTGTAGAGTTCCTCCACGTACTCCTTCCATCGGTTCTTAACTTTATTTGTTTCATTTAGGAGTCTACCTTGTTTGTCGCTAACCTCTATTCCTCCTCCTCCTTTTCCCGGTTTCCTAGATATCTGTTTCACCTTTTCGTACACTTTGTCATATCTTCCCTGTTGCTGTAAGTCTTCTAACTCTTGACATTTCTCGTCCCACCATTTTTCCCTTGCCTCTTAAAAATACATAAAACGGATTAATTGTTCCCAAGTGTCACGAACAGTGTTAATATAAAGGACATGTCAAAGGCCGGTTTAAAGGTTATCAGAGGCCAGACCCGGCCCGCAAGCCGATGTTGCCCACCCCTGCTGTATACGGTCAACTGTCGAAGAATACGAAGAACAATATGCATGCAAGGAGCAGAGGAGGCACATGGATTCTGGAACCATGCTGAGACGCAAGCTTTGAAGATGAATAGAAGAAACTGGTAGACACCTGTTTCTTCGACAAGCAATTTCAGTTAGAAATGTAATCGAAACATCCATCTTCAACGAAATGGTGATTCATGCTTTACACCGAATCCACTGAAGAGTCTACTGATGATGTGAAGCTCAAGTTGGCATTATGCCAGTTCCATCAAAGATCAGATCTCTGTATTTATATCTGGAGCGATGGACCTCAGGGTCGTCTCTGAAAGCAATAATTCGCTTATTTAACCTGGTAATTATAAAATTAGACTCGCAATATCTGGACCATTGGCGGTAGCTTTTTCAACACAGCACCTTTACTCCTTTAGTTATGATTTTCATAAGGGGTCGTCCATTAATAATTATGTCAACAAAATAGGGGAGGGGTTTGGAAAAGTTTGACAGTTGTTGACAAGGGGAGGGGGTTCGGTACAATTTGACGTCAACAAATTTTTTCCAATGAATCAACAGAGACCCTTCGAAATGGTAGCGAAAACATTAAATAATGCGAAAAATGCATAAAGTGCTTAATGTTTAATACTACTAAAAGCTGGTTATAGACTAAACTCATATATTTTGAAATTCGAGATTGCATTTTTTAGTGTAAAAATTTAAAAAAAATGATTCTACATGTATTGAGCCATTGTGTTTTTTTGTAGGGGAGGGGTTCTGGGATTGTTGACATAATGTTTTAGGGGTCCGTCAATGTTTGACAGTTGTTGACAAGGGGAGGGGTCAAAAACTGCCTAAAATTTGTTGACATAATTAATGGACGACCCCTAACAAGCTGACGACATATCGGATGAAGTAGAATGCAGTCGGTTGCATTTTCTACAAGTATAGGCCTACTGCTGACCGGTGATGACAGTAGGCTATAGCCGCTATATAGGCCTACTATTGACCTTCTTTGCAGATTCCAGTCATCAAGTCATCGGACCACGGCTTTGGCCTGAGCTTTTCCAGTGTCGGATTAAAGTTTTTTTATATAGGCAGCCGATCGTTATTAAACCATTGATATCAGGCAACGGTTTAAATTCTCAAAGGAGACAACCAGTGAAGGTTGAAATAGCTAACCTTATAAAAGTGGCATAAGCGAATTATGCTGATTGAAAAATCAGCCTAGCTTATTAACATACTATAAATTCAACATCATTACTAATGATACATAACGATCTTAGGCCTTCTATTCTCTTAATAGGAAGAAACAGATGATCTAAGGATGGCAAAGCGACCTACGGATAAAAAATCCAATGGCCTTTAGTGCAATCTACATAATAATTATTCTCCAATTTATATCTATTGCACGCGATTTGTTATTTTATTTAGTGGACTTATTTGGCACCCTTCATTGTTCAAAAACTGATAGTTTAGTTTTACCATATACGCGTGCGTATGCGCATAGGCCTACCATCCTAATCAAACAGCTTAGTTATGGGCCAAGAAAGAGAGAAGGAAAGGATATGAAGAGTTGCCACCTTCATAAACTTGGGGGCCAAATGATGAAGATTCTATGGGCGTTATAGTGTACAAAATGAGGCACGTGGCCTTAAGACGGAGCTTCAAGGGACACCACATGAAAGAGTGAGGGGTTGCGAATAATGATCTTCAGCTTTGACTGAAAACAAGTAGGAATACAAGACTTAGCACTAAAAGACCCGAACCAAATTATTTATCAGAGATGTAAAAACAGGAAGACAGACGCAGATGGAGTAGGTCATGATCGATGACGTACTGAGTATGAGTACACCCTAATCCATAGGAGACAAAAGCAGGCCTATCTAGGTTAATAATAGCCACTGATTACAACGGCAGAGAATAGGCCTACTGTAACTGCATGATAGAAACAGGCAGAGTTTGAGCAGATTAGTTTTTACCTCAAAAGCAACATCAGTTATATGACATCATTTTGAAGTTCACACGATGATAGCCCCGTATGGATGTCCTATGCCCTACCCATATGGAAATATTGTCGTAAGGATTTCATCTGTCCTATAATGATGTTGCTACTTGGATAGCAAACACAGGTTGGTAGCGATTTGGGAGAAAGTTAGTAGAAACCTGTACAGAAAATACAGTCAGCTAGTTTAGAAAACAAAAAATTTGAGGCAGAAATGGATATGTATTTTTGGTCCAAATTTGCTTTTCCAGAAGGGAAGTGATTGAAGAATTGGCAGATGGCATATATATCTAAAAGCGATTGTAACGACAAGCGAAGAGATTAATTTTACGAGAAAATGAGCAGAAAGCATGAGCAACTAACTAAGGGATGATGTATAGGCTAAGGAGCTCAATTTGTAGCGAGAAGGATGACTTTTGAAGCAGATGACAGTCACGGCTTTACGGAGCCGTTGATGAGCCGCAATGGATAAGTAAAAGTTAGTACTTTTTCTTGGCCTAAGCAATAAGTCAAGGTTGCCACGGATCCTGGAAAGCTTGGAAAGTCTTGGAATTAGACTTTTAAAAATGTAAGGCCTGGAAAACAGGTGTTTTCCAAAAAACGTCCTGGAAAGTCATTTAATTATTTTGAAAATAGCTAGGTTATGGAAAGTCAAGGAAAATGGACAAATCATTAATAGACATTTCTAATCATATTTTTAATTTCGATAATTATTACGTCGATAAAACAATTAGAAAGTAGATCCTTTTTCGTCTAAAATAAGTCTTAAAAGTCAAGGAAAAACGTAATTGAAAGTCATGGTTTTTTGTTTTATTAACCTTGTGGCAAGCTTGATAAGTTGATGATACTAGTTGGCGACAGATTTCAGCATATAATTATAAGCGTTAACCTGGATTGAAGGGTCAGTGAAAGTATGGCCAAGTGTCTGCGAAAAGGAGTTTAATCTCACAAGGTTAAAGCGAGTCAAAGATTATTTGCATGCATCAATGCGTCAGATAACAAGCGGCGCATGAATGTCAAGAAGTTTGGTGAATATAGGGAGTTGTTATAACGGTTTAGGGGTTATCAAAGTTTAAGAAATTGGAGTTGAGTTAATGATGCTTTGCATCGTGGATACGACGCAGCGGAAATATCGAGACGAAGGAAGAGGTCGAGGAAAGAGATTGATGTCTTAGGGGGCAGTGACCTGTGATGATAACGAGAGAATGAGATAGATTTAGCAAATAAAAGAAAGCTGGAGGAAAGTGATCACACATGAGATTACGTGCGTGATACTAGCTTGGAGTTATATAGTATGTTGAACAAGGCTGGCTGAAGCCAGAATAAATTATACCAGAAGCAAAAAGTGTCAGACAGGTTATCAACGTGATTATGCTAAATCAGCAGCGAACAAAGGCTCGTTAGATATGCTGTAGTCGCTGCAAGTGAAAACGACAGTGAGGCAAATTCGTCAAGAAAGACAGAGCGTTCGCAGGACAAGGAGATAGCCGATAGGCCTATGCATGTTGAAAACTGTTTGCAGATCAGAAGCGAGTTTTAATGATAGTCTAAAAGAACATTCACAATAGTGAAAGTTATGGCGAAGAAACCCAGCTTGCATGCCCACATGGAGTTCATATTACATGATCCATGTTCCCTATGGAACGCGTGTAGACTGTAGAGCCCGTATGAGTCCCAACTAATAATGCCCTTGGAAATGCTAGCAGGGACGTCAGTTAGTGCATGCGATGGCTGGTTCACAATTCACAAACGACGTACTATGCGATACCGTTGCTGAACCTTTGTGAAGACGTAGAATAAGGCGCCGCGAGATATATGCTACAGAAAGGATATAGACGAGGATTATTGCTGCAGAGTAGCGATCATGAGTATCAGATTGTGGAGGAGAGATCGAAGGGCGTGAGTATCAAAGATTGAGATCAGAGGAAGAGCAGCAAGGTCAGCAGCAACATAACTTTCAACGGGTTGCTTATTTATATATACGATATATATATGTATATATATATTTATATATAGGGCCTACGCCTACCTTTTGGAATTAAGCCAACAAGAACACGCGTAGAGGCGTTAAATATTGGATCGTTAAAAACGAACGATCTCTTCTGATCGGCCGAAGGTTTTCGACACAATAATTAAATTAACAAGGAGAGTGGTCTAAACAGAGGAAGACAGAAATAACGCTGCAAACTGAACTCTGACGTCTTTTAAACATTGTACAGCTAGACACTAAATCGAGGCATCGGTCATTCTAAAGCAGATCGTTTGCTTTTACGTGAAGAGTAGAAGCTTACAAAGCTTCATGGAAGTGAAGATGAAAGAACGACGTTCTGCAGGTCAAGGTCAGTTGTAGGCCTGCAGCCACGATGCGATTTGTAAGGAAAAGCAACTCACAGTATCTCCAAATGAAGATACATTTCCGTATGCACTTTGTTCCCCCCCCACTCCCTCCCGTAGTCAGTCTATCTCCATTAATAACAGAAATCGCATTCGCATGCTTACCTTTCGTCTTAAACGGTCAAGTTTATATAGCGCCTTGATGTAGAACAATAGAACGACCTCTGAATTATGTACGTTACTGTATACGCCCCGTGTGTGTTAGATGGCTAATCACTCACCTGTGGCTTCGAACTGTATCGCTCTTTTATCAGCCGGAATGGTTCGCCCATAAAGTAAACAAAGCAACCTTTCTAGGTAACGATTCGCTGCAGTCAAAGTAGTCGCAGTCCGGACTGGTTGTTACAAGCAATGACTTCAGTTGGTGCCGCATCCAGAAGACGATGCCTCACACTACAGCAGACTTCAGCTGCTGAGGCGGTTGCCTAGGAAGCTGCTGATGCTGCTGCTGCTGCAGTTGTCGGTGCAGTTTTCTTCCCATAGGTCGGACGCGCTCGGCTTATCGACCTGAATCTGAGGCGCTGAAAGGTGGATGGAGGCACTAGAGGGAGCGGCGGAGGGATTTACGCTTTAACTGTTGGGGGCTGGAGTCGGAGGAGGAAGAAGGGAGGTCACGGGAAGAAGAAGATGGAAGTGGAGTGGGCTTCGCTGTACAGAGCTATTCATCCTGCCATCTGCTGCCGATCCTGAGAGATGCGTGGCATCAGAAAACGCGCTTCTTCTCGCACATCTTGCTGCTGCTGCAACTGAAACAGAAGTTGATGCTTTAGGCCTTTAGCAGAGGATGAGAGCGTCGATTGTCTGCAGCAGGACCAGTTTTTCCCACGGATCGTCCGTCGATGGTTGAAGCAACCATTCCAGAACGTAATTGTCTGTCGTCATCGCTTATTCCGTTGGAACGTAACGCGCGCGGAATGCTCTTTCATATAGACCAATAGGAGGAGGAAACGTCATTCCAACGCTGCCAGCTGCTCTATCAATACATTCGCACTCGCACCGTCAGCACCCCCCGCTGCGCAGTAACCATAATGCACCCAAATGCATACGTCGCACTTTCATATTAGGCTGAGCGTATATAGGTATACTCAGGCACACATCCATCTACCTATCTACACCTATCTACCTATCTATAGCTTCAGTTGTTCGTTATCTTCAGCGGCATCAGCTTCAGCGACAGGAAACCGCGAGTTTCCCGTGAAACTCCATCTTCTTTGTATACATCCTTAATCTCTCCCAGTTTCTCAGTATAGTCTGCCGTCATTCCGTATCATTTTCATCTCTACGTGTAGGCCTAGACTATAAGCTATCCATCTTTTCTACATAATCAGAATCAGCATCAACGCATTACGTGGTGTTTGAACGTCCATTTTTCGCCAGCATCAGCAGCAGGAACAACAGTATTAGCAACAGAAGTATAAAAAACAACGGCTTACATATCAGCCTATATATATATATATATATATATATATATATATACACACACACACGCATGCCTATAAAAATTATAGTGGTATGTGTAGCTGATAAAACCTTTGACGTAGATTATAGTTATAGGCCTATAAATGTCTTATATACATACATTATACATATATATTTCTAGTTATAGTTATATAATGCATAGAGGCCTATTTATATCTTTAGTTTGTATAGTAGGATATGTATAGCGAGAGCCGGAGGCATCGATGAACATGACTTGATCTGATCTCCTTCTTCCTATGCTCTCATAATTCTCATCTTCCTACTCCTCCCATTTCTCCTCCTCTTCCTTATTCTTCCCCGTCATATCCTTCCTCTTCTCCCAATGCCCCTCCTCTTAATCGCTCTCCCGCCTTCTTCTCCCAAATCCGCCTTATCTTCCTCTCAGATATCGGGCTACCAAAAGCAGCCGATCGGCAATCCAGCATCTGTTATGAATACGTAGATCGGGATAGCGACCGTTCGTTCGAGTATATAGCGCGTATACGTTGCTAGACGTCTAATCGAATAAGATACGTCGAACCCGAAGACTACTAACAGAGGAGGAGGAGGCAGTGTCTGCTGTTCTGCATCATAGACCCCACTCGTGTTGTACTCAGTCTAACTCAGACACAGCAGCAAGGGCGTCCGGTGCTCTTTCCAATGCGCAAGAAGTCAGAGCATCCAGTTGAATCTAGCTCAGCTGATGGACGCAGTTAACTTGGAAACCCAATTGCCCCGTTACAGTCGAGGTGTTCATGTGTGTAGACCCGATTCGTCTATAGGTGGGTCTTTACATATGAATGCATGCAGTGTTCGTATTGCTAAATAAAGCTGCATCGAGAATTTTTTGGCATACATGACTGTGACAGATTAAACTACAATTCCTGATCAGCATCCGTGATTATGATTTAAGTGCATGATGGAATTTCAAATTGTCAAAAGCGATCATGGTGCAGCACGACATTTACCAGTGACAGTCACGCCCACTCCACTCAAAGGGGACTCATGCAAGAGTCATCCAAATGCACAATAATTACTAATGCATGACGTGTCCACTTTCAAAGCAAATTATGTGTTGTTATAGACTAAAGCAGTAAACCTAAGCCTCTGCATTCAGGGATTGAATTGTTGGGGGCTTGGGAGGGTTCAATCAACCCTCCCAATTCATTTTTCAACCCCTCCAGTTAATTCCCCAAAATTCCCATTAAAATTACCATGGGGTTAAGTTACCCCCCCCCACCAGCACAGCTCTTAGTGGTTCAATGTATCTTATTGCTCTGTTTTTTCTGAGTTTTCATTCATACCACTTCAGTGCACTTCAATGTATGTTGTAATTTTTTGCTAGAGCGATAAATCCTCTGAAAATAAAACTCAACTCTTCCAACAAGGTTAGTATTCTCAATTGTTCGATAATTTGGATAAAGCTAAGGATCGAATACACGAACACATGCACCCACTTCAATTTAGCTCGTATCGCTACCGGTTTTAGGAACCTAAGAAATTCTGGTCAGGACATCCGGACACGTAACAATTTTTCCACATCCCCAGTTCAAATTTGACAATTCAAATCGAACTCTGCCTCTACTATTCGTCTTCAGGTTTGTATAAAAATTCAATTCCCACATACACTTTTACAGGATGCATTTAATTTCCATCAAATTAACCCAAAGACTTCTATACCATTTGCTAAAGTAAATGCACGGAAAATGATGTCAATAATAATGGCCAAACATGTTCATTCTTCCTTACTTATAAAGAACATTTTGCAATAAACACATATGGAAAAGCATACATAAAACAGAAAAAAATGTATTACACACATTGCTTTTAAGAATAAGCTAAACACTGCATAAAAGATATTCCTAGGGTGAATAAGCTAATTTGGCATTCATTTTGCTATACTTAGGCACATCGTTTTGGCATTGCAAAGTAAACTTTAACATTTCTGAAAATTTCCACATAAATATGTACATATATAGATATCTGTTTGGTGTGCATTCATATCACTCTGATAGCTTATCCTCTGTAGTCTGTATCTTTGTTTCAATGACTGACATATGGAACCTAAGAATCTCAATCAAGACTTTGTTATGTGCATCATACAGTCGCCCTGAAGAAGTTATTAAATAACATGCAGCACATGCACATCTTGCAATGCCTATGAATACAATAGGTCACTGAACTTGTAAGTAAAGAGTGGGAGATTAGAAAAGTCCTATATCTGAAGTTTTCAGGGGAAAGAGACAACACTGTTCAATAAAATCCCTGATGCTGACAATGGAGCCGATCAATGATGAGGAACTCGGGATTTGTCGGAGGCAGTGTTCAGTGAATGATTTCTTGGCATGCCGCACTTGCCAAGAACCTATCAAAGAATGGTAGAGATAATCAAAATTATTCAACTGTTGAAAAATAATGTATGAAAACTCCAGTGTAATAATAGCCTATTATAATTTTCGTGACTACTTTACGGCATTTAACATATAATACATAGTTCCTTTGTGAGGTTCTGGAACCTTTATGATGTTCTTTAAAATATGCTACATAAATAAGTAAACGGAGAGAATAAAACTGAACTCCACCACTGCCCATACTCTGGTAGTGCAAGATCCAAGCCTGGATCCAGAATAAAACATCCTATTTTTGGAGTTTTTGTGGGAAAGAGACAACACTGCTTAATGAAATCCCTGACGAAAGTAACGATAATAAATGATCATTGTCATTGTCATCATTAGCAACATCCAAATATACATACAAAAACAGTCAGTGGCAGAATCAGAAGCATAGTATAATGTAAACATTAAGATTTAAATTACATCACATAGTCAGACTCCATGAACACTTAAAATGCTGTATCTACTCCTACTCTCAAACATTTAAAAAAAACTGAAAAGTTATGTAATTATTACTACAAAACAAAAATAAAGACTAATTTCTTTCAGGTCTAACTGTAACTATAATAAGCTGTCTTTCTAATATTAGTTAACATAGAATAGCCAGTTGTTATTTTTTTATATCTGCTTACTCTATTAATATGATTAAAGTTAAATAACATGCACACAGTGTTTTAAAAATAAATGACTAAACTGGATATGTCTAGTAAGTCAGTGGCTGCTGGAATCACCTCTGAGAACTGCTGGCTCATTGGATGATAAGTTGATGGGATGCTGTAACAGGTCGGTGGTAGCGATCCATAGTCTGAGCTAGTTGTCCTGTACAGAATGTTGGTTGGTTCACAGGCATAGCCAGGCAGACACTCTGCAAACAGGCAGAGTCGTTTTAAATTCTTAACTGCTATCATTCAGAAACCAATAATAATAACAGTTGACTCAATAAGGAATATTGTGTTTTCTGGTGATTTTCACTTTACAGAACCTCATCAAGGTTAGCAGTCATTAATTTAGAAAACTGGGCAAAATTTTACAAATTACTGCCAACTAAATTAATAAAGTATTTATGCATTATTTAAACTAAATAAGCCTTATCAAGGCTAGTAGTCATTAATTTAGAAAATGAATCAAGAATTTACTAAAATACTGCCTTGATAAGCAGGCCTGGATTGAATTTACTAAAATACTGCCTTGATAAGCAGGCCTCCATCACAAATGGAAGAATTTTTTACTTGTGCTTCATAATTGATTATGAAATATTTCAGCAAACTAAGAAACAGTTAAAACTTAGGTCTGAAGTTAGTTTCACTTATGATCCAGGAGGAGAAATTTTTCTTACTCTTGTTACTACCTCCCCTCGAAAATTCAGGGAAAACTCTCGTTACTACCCCCTCGAAAATGTTTGAACAACACTCGCTACACCCCCCCCCCGGTTGCCAACTTTTCGAATATGTTGGGCACTGCGTGCCTGGTGTGCAGCGTGCTGTGGCGTGCTAAGGGCCTCCACAGCGGTGCACACTGGGGCCTCCACCTAAGTAAATACAGCCCTGTTCATAAGGCTACAATGTGTCACCATATTGTCCTAACTGAGTGATTCTTAAAAACTATTATAATGTAGAACGAGCAAAGTCAAGCTATATCAACCCATCACTGCCATTGTAGTTTCTCGCTGCGTTCTTGGCTGTGCTCCATCTTACTTGCGTGATCTTTGCCGCCCAGTGTCCGATGTTGCAGCTCGTCGGGCACTTCGTTCTACGACGAGGGGTGAGCTCCTAGTTCCACGGGCACGCTTGGCTATTAAGCAGCGCCGTGCTTTTTCGGTTGTGGGACCTTCCACCTGGAATGACCTCCCGCTTCAGCTCCGCTCTTTACTTGTGAGCCAACCGGCAGGGTTCTACAAGTCCCTCAAGTCTTTTTTTTTTTAGTCGTGGCTGGGCCGGGAGCGCTTCTGAGTAGCTTCTTGAAGAGGCGCTATATAAATGCTCTGAATGAATGAATGAATGAATGAATGAATTGTTATTATCACTGCCATTGCCATTTCATATACCATACACTCACCTTCTGGCGCTACTGGAGATGGCATTTCAACTGGTACATCTATTGCACAGGTAAACACCGGGTTGCCAACATTGAACACACCACCTGCAATAATTGAATCAAAGTTTTCAAGGTTGTTGTGGCAGTGGCTTTTCAACAAACCTGAAGCCATTGTGACAAAATGCATATAATTATATTACTGTGCAAAAACTGAACTTTGAACTTACGTAATCTGGTGTGTGTGGGCTTACTAGGTCATCAAGACACTTGAGGACCAAGTGAACAGTAAATGGCAGAGACAGTCTTAACCAGCAGTTTAGCTTAATTCACCTTATTCACTTTAACAACTTAATCAAAGAGTGATTTCTTAATATTTAATGGATAAAGTGACAGATATGATTAAAAGCTGTGGCTTCACTTTAAAGCAATCACCAACTGCTTATCATACACCCACCCAAACATTCTGTGCCCATTAAAAGGTGCTAAAGAAGCTTTGCATAAGTTTCCAGATACATAAAATACATAATAACTGCATAGAAATTTTCATATTAGATTTAAAATAGACACGCTGAGAAAGTATGTATTAATATAATATATCCTAATAGTATTTGCACACCTCTATGGAAACTCATGAAGCATAATCTCATTAGTCATTGAATTAATTTTCTTAGCAAAGTGCAAACATGACCAGAGCAGTTGAACAACAAGACTCTTTCAACTTCTCAATCTGGATTGGTACTCATTTACACATTCATAACTCTGAAAGGATGGAGGGCTAAGAATGCATCAAGCAGGTTGCATGGTATACCACAGACAGTCACCCATTCAAGTACTAACCAAGCCCAATGTTATTTAAAGTGGATGCATCTGCCAAAGACATATCAACAATGTAAGTATCCAACATACAGAGCAGGATGCTTAGGACCATTGCATTGAACAGGACTTGGGAGTAATTCAGGTTATTTACTAACATCTACACACCTGTCTATTATCAGAACAAACTGTACCATTTGCCCTACATAAACACACTCATTTAACAATCCTAACCAGAAGGAGGAGAGATACTGATCAGTGACTATGAATAATCAATGGCTCCATTGGATATGAATGAATACATCAGTCTGTGCATTATCCTGAACAAAAATACAACTAAAGTTTCATATGGGTTGAGAGAATTATGGGCACTTACTGAATTTATCTGTAGATTCTGGCTTCTTAGTCAGATTCACAGAAGGGCAAGGGCAGTCATTCATCTGAAACAACATTATATCAGCAAAAAGGTAAACAACATTCATTATATTCTAAACAACAAAGTATTTATTGCTCACATGCTTTCCAAGGGAGTAATTTAGCACACTGAGGAGGAAGCTTATTGAAACATATATTGAAATTTTTAAATCTGCTGTGCATGCCTTAGCAGACCACATGGCAAACTACATATGAAACAATTTTTGTACAGCCTTAATGGATGCATGTATACATCAAGAGCACTTTTTAAGAGTCTCTCAATAGAGCCACACATATGGCTGTATATAGCTGATCTATAGAGAAGTGACTAGGTTAAAAATGTATACACAGCATAGTCAGAATGAAATAGAGTGTATATGCAAGAAGAAGTGCCATGGACTTGCATTGATGTGTGGAAGTGCAGCATCTGCATCTCATTGAAGCAGCCTACTGTCATAACCGTAAATCTGACTGGCTCAAGATTGAATACAATGCTCTACGTTGTATATAATTATGCTGCGGTAGTGCCAACAAGTGACGTCCATCCCAGCAAGATAAGCATGAATGTCTTTCTTTACACATAAAGACAGCGAAGTATTTCCAACATTCATCAACCAACAGTGAAAAGTTGGCAAAACTCTTCAACAGTTTGCTTATTGTCCATTTCAACATTAAACATTCCGGAAGGTAATGCAAAGGGTAAAATTACCAGTTCAACCGTTTTGTACAGAATGCAATATCATGCCTATAATGATTTATATCTCATCTGAATATCCATAATTATGTGCTACACAGTGGTTAAAGTGGTTTGGGTGAGCAGTGGGAAAGCCGAAGAAGAGTTTTATTGGACAGCATGTGGTATGAGGGTTCCATTGCATGGTGAGCAGCGGGAACGCAAGCAAACAGTTTCGAGAGCAGTGGGAACGCCGTTCCCGCAGTTCCCACACCACTTTAAACGCTGGTGCTACATCTCAATGGTTGTCATTCGAAATTTGTGTACTTCGTAAAACACATCTTGGTAAACCCGTAGTTTAGGTTGGTAAATTATTTTATATCGTCAAATTAAATGGAAGCTGGATTGATGAAAAAATGGTTGCCCTAAATGAAAGTGGGATTGATGAAATCATTTGTGTATTTAAATAGAAGTTGGATTGGTGGAAATAATTTTTACCGTAAATAGAAGCTGGATTGATAAAACTAAGTTTTTATGCAATAGAAGCTGGATTGAAGAAAATAATTGTTTCCGTAAGTAGAAGCTGGAGAATAGTTCTTTGCCTAAATAAAAGTTCCATTGATGAAAAATATGTTTTTAGTTAAATAGAAGTTGGGTCATTTTTTCATTAAATGGAAGCTGGATTGATGAAAAATATTTCTCAATTAAATGGAAGCGGGATTGATGATAGTTATCATGAACATATATAGGTAGACTGCTTACTTACCAACGTGAATTACGGCATTGAAGACATTCAAATAATTTACCAACCTAAACTACGGGATAACCCACATCTTACAGATTCACGCGCCTCAGATTCACATTTCGGTGTGACCTTGCGCGCGTTACAAATTTATAATAATAATAATAATTAAACCAGACATTTTTCATGAAGTATTGACATCGACTATTCGCCAGAGTTCACTGCAGCCTACTTCGCTTCACAAATCTCTAGGAAATTAATAAAATGATGTCGAAATTCGCGGATAATATTCACACTCGCCTGTTTTCTAGATCCCTCCATGTTCGTTTGTTCGCGTAATTCACAATAAAACACGAAACAACAGAATCTGATAAAATTTAATCAAATGTTTTAGCGTTACCAAGGAACCTATATCTTTATAGAGGAAAGGAACACTCGTGTTGGTTGCTCCTTTCCAACAGATGTCGCCCTATCCAATTTTTACACGAATCAATATTAAATAAGGTGGTTTATTCTCCGAATGGGAAATTTTTACTCTGAAAAAATAATTATTCGTCGATATTTTTATAAATATATTACACTGTAATGCATTTGTTATGCAATCAATACACCGTACTAGTCTGTCCGCGAGAGGGCTGGGTCACAAACGTCACACGACGTTCAAAATGGACTTTCCAGTCCTATGTTTTATAGGCCCTTGGAGCGTTACCATGGACCCGTTGCCATGGACACAATATTTAAAGGATGCCGGTTCCATGCTTTCGAACATTGTGATCTAATTCGCTGTTTTGAGTATGTGTAAAAACTAATGACAGTTAATAACTTCAGCACGATTAATCAAGGCCTATGTCGTGTCTAACCGACTTTAAACCGCACCTACTATCACTACACCAGTTGTCCATGCTAAGCTAGACTACTGCAATTCATTTTTTTTAATATAGACACCATGTGCTCAAATAAACCGGCTTCAAGCAATCCAGAATCCTCTCGCCCGTGCTGTCACTAAACCCTGAAACATCACCAGATCACTCTTCTACTTAGATATACCTGAATAAATAGAAAACAGAGTAAGTTGAAAGTCCCATCACTTAGGCCTATCTGTAATTAACAAACTTCAACCACAGAAGTTTAAACTTTAACTAATAACTAGTCCACTGGTTAACATGCTGGACTGTCAACCAAGGGGTCAGAGGTTCAAATCGCACCAGGGCAGAAATTTGTTTCAAGATTTCAGCTCCAGTTGTGCCCCACGCCCGCAGTCAATTCAGCTGTACATGTATACTGACTATGCACTCCTATCACTTAGGCCTACCTGTACTTAACAAACTCCAACCACAGACGGATTAACAATCTGCCATTCCTAATATTATTGTCAAAGTTTAAACTTTAACTAATAACTAGTAAACAGCTGGTTAGCATGCTGGATTGTCAACCATCATATCAGAGGTTCAAATCGCGCCAGGGCAGAAATTTGTTTCAAGATTTCAGCTCCAGTTGGGCCCCACGCCCCCAGTCAATTCAGCTGTATGTGTATACTGACTGTGCACTGCTGGTGGTCAGATCTGTGGTGAGGGAGAAGATTGGTCACCCGTTCTCACATGCCGAGGCTAAGAAAAATAAGTCACCAACATTTCATATCGATGACTGCCTGAGAGGCAGGTTTAAGGCTGGCTCTTCTTCCATCATACTAGATTACAGTATAGTGATAAATTCCGATAATAATAATAGCAGTTGCATTAGCACCTAGTTCGGCCAGTTGCAAGTTAGTCTAGTGAGAAAGTGTCTGTAATGTCTCTATTCTTTTGGAGAGTCCATCCTGTCACAGCTTGTGATAATCATTTACATGTCTACATCTTTACGCAGATTAGCATCCTTTGGTCACTTGGAATGTAATCAGTTAAGTTAAGTTAAAACATAAGACTACTCATAAGATAACTTTAGTCTTATATAATATTTAAGGTCAAAGGCCTCCAATGATATATTATACTTTAATTTGTAACAATAAATAAAATTACAATCAAGTAATCAATAAAGCAAAAGTTATCACAAATTCATAAATTGACAGTCAACAATTACAATCAACTGTTTAACAGAAACTGGTTTAAATATTCTGCATCTTTTCACAAAACAGATCCACACTAAAATCCTAAAAAATTATGAATTCAATTGTCTACGTAAATTAAACACATTGATTCTTGAAATTATTCATAAGAAACAAATTTCATGATTATGCAAAACAATCTGTTCACATTATAAAACATGTCATGAACCCTTAATCTACAGATTAATAACAATATTTAACCACAGACTCAAATTTCCTCTTCAAAGTCGATAAACAATAAATAAAGTACAGAACATAAATATTTGATAACATATTGCAACATTTGCAAATTTCTTAAAAAGTTCAATATCTTAATTATGCAGAAGTTTACAACAATTGTTGTTTTGCACTATATTGCTATTATAAATGTCCTTTTACAGCACAGAGCACCTTTTAAGTCAATTTTTCAAGTAGCACAAAAAGAAAAAGGAACTGAAAATTTTAGTCTCATGAAGTCTCAAAAAGTTGAAGTCACACAGATGCATGGTACAGACAAATAGAACTGTCCAGCACTTGGAAGACAGAATACAGAGAATACAATTTGAAGAGATGGGACAATTGCATCTTTTTGTACCTGCTGCATCAGTTACAATAGCACATTGGAAGCACTTCATACATTTGATTTATAGTACTCTTGCGTGATCAACCAGATTAAAATCTTATAGTGAACTGAATTAAATTATATAATGTCTCTTACTGTCATCACAATTTCCTTATTGTATCCATAACAACAGTTGAACCTTACTTAGTACATTGTCAGCATTATTAATAGCAACATTACTAACATAAATCTGTTGCCAAGTACCCTTTTTTCTCAGAGCACCAAAATTCTAGATGGCAAACCATAGGTTTCCATAGGTGAAGTGGAACTGGTTGTCATGGCTGGGAGTTTCTCCACTTTTACGGGGTCATCTGTTAATGGAAGATGTCCTTCAATATCTGACCGGTCATTATGTGTGTCAGCTTTTGTGGCAGCTGGAAGCCAGGACTGGGTAGGAGGTGGTTCAGTGGACCGCTCTGGGGCAACATACCATGACAGGCAAGAGGCAACACTGTCGCGTGAGAAATGTGAAGAGGGCTTCTGTATCCTATTGACTGAAACGATCTCTTTGGATGGCTGAAGAACCTGCAGAAGATAAGGGTTGTCAACACTGTGTGTGTAGCGATAGGCAGTCGTTGGTATGCGATCAACATCCAAGGATCCAGTCTTGGCTCTGCGTATGATTCGCTGGTTAAGTTTACTGGCATCCACCATGACGCCTCTGTAGTCGACCATGTATGACGAAAGTGGAGCAGTTTCTGAATCAGGTTCTTCTCGGCCATTGGACATCCATGACAACAGATTTGAATCGTAGCGGTTTGTGTTGTTTTCAAGTCGCTTTCTACCAAGGCCCTGCATGCAGCATAACATATAAAGTGTAAATGAACATAAAAGTAAAATTAATATGGAGATACAGCAAGGAGGTATGGTTTACTGCATGCACCTACCCAGTGGCTGTGGTAGGTCATTTTTGACCTGCCTATTTTACTCTTGACCTGCCTTATTTATGACCTGCCTACTTACTACCTAATGCTGTGGAAAATTCTTCGAAATTTTTAATATCTTCTTTGCATTTAAAACATCAACATCTGTCCCATAAGATCACTTGTGCAATTATTATATCGAAATGACTTTTTAAGTTTTATCTAGTATGTCAAAAGAAAGCCTATGTTGTAAACCCTAAAATTTGAAATGTTTAACTATTCTTTGCTGCCGTTGCTTGATCCCAAACATTAATTTCTTTGACCTGCTCAATAACTCCCATGACCCTGACAAGACCTGCTGAAATTGAATAGTTGGTACCACCACTGCACCTACCTAAAAGTTGTAAATAAACTTAGCCTGAGGATTTCAGTGCTAGAGCTAGTGCTTATAATCCTGAAGAATGGCCAGTTCTCAACTGCAGGTAGTAAATATTTCCAAAGAAACACCTTATACAGAATGTTTATATGGTATGCTACATAAGAAATACATGAAATTTAGCTTTGCCTACTTGAGTAGATTGAAATGAGCAAATAACACAAGAAGAATGTATCTGTTCAGACCTCCTCAAAATAGAGTGCATCATTCAGAAAGGAATGTCGATTGTCATGTTTTGAAAAGACATGGCTTGAAGACGGCAGCTGAAAAGAAAACAGCTGAGTGTGAAGCTTTTTGTAAAAGCACTGGCATCTATGAATCATCAACAAAAATAAAGTCTGAAGTTAAGCTTGCAAATCATACATACCTGCAACAGACAGTAAAATAATTAGACGAAAATTTGACACTGATAAGTTTGACATAATACCTGGACATTTAGTTCTATTCTAATTAGGAACCCCTTGCCTGTTGTTTTATTTACACCATTACTGCAAATCAATTTGTTCGATTTTTATGGATTCTTGCAAAACTTAAAAATTAAATTATCTGCTATAAATGCGAATTCTGCATCCTTTCGTTGTACACAGTTTCATCACCACTGTGCAGTCAAAATGTTCCAATGGATTTACTCATAACTTTGTTAATACTGTTTTACTAATTTTTAGTAGAAACTGCCATTAGAAGATTAAACTATGCTAATTACTTGTGCTCGTTTTGTGAAGATACGAGGTGGTGTTGGTTTTGCCTGATGGCGATATTCAATGACAAAATCATTTCTTGGTTTGCTTCTTGGATGTCCATAGAACCCACTGTTGTGCTGAAAGGAAAAGAAAAAGCAATGCAAAAAAGACCCCCAGATTAAACATGAATATTATTATTATTATTATTATTATTATTATTATTATTATTATTATTAAGGAGTATTTATATAGCACCCATTCAAGGTAATCTACTCAGAAGCGCTCCCAGTTCAACCACGGCTAAACAAGACAGTCTTGAGGTTTACAAAGAACATAGTGGTGTGAGCCCTAGGCACTAGGCGGAGCGCAACAGGGAGCCCATTCCAGGTCCTAGGGTGAATATATACAGCTTTGAGAGCTGTTCTTGCAAACTAATGGGTTTAGTGTGACCTCTATAAATTAATAATCATTCTGAGTTTCCAACTAGTCCTCTTAAGTTATCCTTTTCTCCAATAATTATGAGTTCTGAAATCTGTATTTTTTAAAGAATGTGACTACACTTGTGAAGCATTAAAAATTTCATAATGTAACATAAGCTGAAATCCTTCATCAAAATTAACTAAGTTAGATAAGCTGTTCTTGGCTCCGTCCTCGGCTCTTTATTATTTACTTCCTACTGAATTCAGGATAAAATTTAAATTGGCCTGTTTGACCTTCAAATCCCTCAGCACAAGCACACAATCCCTCAGCACAAGCTGAGGGATCCCTTCAGTGTCCCACTACGAACTCTAATTCCTCGTCGTTGCCTACGATCATCAAGTACGGGTCTTTTAGCTGAGACCCGATGCAGAATAGGCTAGTTATGGGCTCGCGTGCATTCCATTCAGACAAAACTTGTTCCGTTTGCTATATTATCCGGGTCTGTAGGCTTACCTATAGTTAATCCGACATATGTCACTCAGCGAGCTATTAATAACAAATCTGTTCTAATAAGTTCAGTATAAGCGCCTTTAATAGTTTTAATTCAACTTACCCAGCTACCGATAATTTCGCTTCTTGACATCTTACTAAATTGGACAAAAGATGTTTATTGATTCTTGTTAATTTACTATGGTTGAGCTTCAAGACATTCCCGCATCATATTATGGCACTGTCCGTTGCTAAGGACCAATGAACGCTACATGTGTGTAAACTTTCAGTTACTAAGCAGTGTTGTCATGGGTCATCGCGCTAAACCTCCAAACTGTTCGATACGCAACCAATCTCCAAGGCACGTGATGATTTTTAATAGACATGTGCCGATTGCCTCATCTAATCTAAGAACGTCTCTGATAATGATCAAGGCATCAGTCTGGTGGTATTAACTGGTGGGCCAAGTGCCTCTTTTCGTTGTCTCAAGACTTCTTTCTTTTCTCTGGGTCTTTCGCACTGGGAGCGCCTCTGATTGGTGTGCACTGTGAGAGGCGCTATACAAATTGATAGATACAATACAATATACAATACAATCAGTCGATGGTCGCTGCTATGCTAAATCGTTGTGCAAGCCAAATTCAAAGGTCAGTCCCGTCGAAAGCCAAGAAGGGAATCCCAAATACACGGAAGCCGCCTACGGAGGGGGCCCGATAGAGCATTGGATAACACTGGCATAGAGAGCGAGAGGTAGGCTACCGAGTTCTCGACCCGTAGGGAGGACATGCTTTGTAGGTTGCTATTAGCGCCGTGTATTGCAGGCTGTCTGTTCTGATAGTAGTTAAGATTTATGTCTTCTGTCATTTGTGTCCTTGTTCGAATTGTTTCAATTGCATAATAATTGTACACTGTAAGCGGTTGCGGTTTGTCAACGGATTGTTTCAATAAACGAAAATATTATAAGTCCAGTAAAAGACGAGATTTAGTCGAAATCTGACGGCCAGAACATACGAAAAGAATGTGCAGCGAACATTTACTTGAGAAGAGCTCCAGAGTCTAACTGTAATTATTTCCTTGTCGCAAACGCCATGCAATTATCCACAAAAAGGTGTCCGAAAATTGACATTATTTGACCCGCCTCTCCCTATGTCCGCACTCCAGGGTTGGTTTGGCTATAGGCCTAGGCTACTTACTTTAGTGTTGCAGGGCTATGCAATTAATAACACTGGCATGCTTTGATGCTACACTTTGATGCTACGTACGTACTGCATCCAGCAATTGGTCTCTGATACTTTCCCACGCTGTACAGGTAGTCCGTTCTCTGGATGAAGTTAATTGGTTCTTATTAATGCACAATGTCTGTTCGGATTCCACAGTAACTTTGTACCAAATTAAATTCGGATATCAGCATAGCCCATGGAGCATAACCCATTTCCCTCACATTAATAATATTGTCCCTATGTGGGTGACCACTAGGGAATGTAATCCCGGAGCATTTTGCCAATCCCGGGATTACGGGATTAGAAATGAATCAATCCCGGGATCTCGGGATCCCGGGATGACGTTTGCAAGGAAAAATTCGTCTTCACTAGAATAAATATAGGCCCCTATATTTAATGCTATAACGCAGTTGTGTACTAAAGACAATGATTTTTAGAACGTTGTGGCTTTGTATTGTTAATTTGTTACTTAAAATGAAAAGTTAAAAGTTCAAAGTCCATGTATTGTTATAAATTATTTACGACAAAATGACCGCAAGAAACGTAAAAGTGTCAATGGTAGAATGTCCTAGCCTTGAGCTTATCTTATAGCATAGAACACCGGGTCCTACCGCCGAAAATGCACGTTCCGCCTCAACTGACGTTTATTATTTATGAAATCTATTAAATATATTTAACTAAATTAGTTTTTTTAAGCTATTCTATGACTGACATGTTCTTAGACGTAGTATAGTAGTAGCCTAGGTCAAATAACAGTAATCCAATACACCTGGTCTTCTTCGACCGCGAATTGAGCTCATTAGGTAGTGACACTTGGCAGCAGCAGGGATGTGTTGATTACTTAATAGTTGATAGTGATACCACGGCCCGAAATCAGGTCGAGAATACCAGATGACCACCGCACTGACTGATTGCGACAACGCGCGGAACCCAGGCAGTAGCAGGCTAGCCTAGCAGCAGCACGGCAGCAGGGTGCACCGCTGTCAGCACCCTGCTATTAATTAAGGCAGCAAGGGACGGTCCGCCTGCACTCTGTAGTCTTACTAGGGCCTCTGCTTAATTATCTCTGATCCTATTAGCGTCTATCGCCCAAGGAAGAATTAGGCTGTGCATCATGTAATTTAACCCAAAAATCCGATTTTTGTAATCCCGTAATCCCAGGGATTCGAAGTTCGTCAATCCCGGGATTACGGGATTTGAAAATAGATCCATGGGATAACCCGGGATTCGGGATCCCATTATTAATATTCCCTGTGTAGTGACCACTTATCCCCTTTGCAGAAGTCGTTTTTATACATAAAGCGCCTCTCACAGTACAACCTAATCAGAGGCGCTTCCAGTGCGAAGGGCCCCTCGAAAAAAGAAAAGTCTTAAGACAACGAGCAGAAACAGTAGTAGTACCCCCAGATAACATCACAGCACGAGTTATAGCAGGAAGGTCATTCCACAGCAAAGGGCCAACAGAGGCATAGGCACGGTGCTGTGCTGGCCGTGGCAGTCCGAGACCGAGGAACTATAGAAGGTCATGATGGTCTAAAGAGAGGAGAGGACGTCCAGAGGTAGCTGAGATATAGGCCGTCTGATACGATCACAGAGGTAGCGTGAAGCTTGACTCAAAAACGTTTTACACGTAAGAAAGAGAATTTTAAACTGAATCCGAGCAGTTAAAGGAAGCCAATGAAGGTGTTCAATCATGAAAGTGGAAATATGGGAGAAACAAGGAAGGCGGGCAATCAAACGAGCAGCTGCATTAAGTACTGATTTATTGGATTGGAGACAGACGGAGTTTTGGTAGGCCTATAAGTAACGAGTTACGTACAGTTATGTAGTCAATGCGTGCACAGACAAAGGCATGAACCATGAAAGAAAAAATCGGCGAGGGGACAGATCATCAAATGGCACGTAGACGCCGCAAGTGATAAAAACTGGACCGAGAGAGATTAGAGATAGTGTGCAGAGAAGGAAAGAGTAGGACTATAGGACCCAGGTAACACCCAGGTAACTGCTCAGCGGGACTTTGGTAACTTAAGGGTCCCTCTCTCCCATTGCTTCCTGTAAATCAGCGAATGTATTGATTTTGACTATCATGTTATAAAAAAAATTTTGCAACAAGAAGCAATAAAAATTTATGGTTATGGTTACTGTCTTGTTCGACTATAGGTTAACTGATGCTAAAAGCGTGAGGAATTCTGAAGCAACTGTATCGGGAATATCGACGTGCACTTGTATAGAATCACCTGTAATCAAGAATTTGTTGAATGCATTGGCGGCAATGGAGAGGAGGGAGGTGAATTATTCCAAGGCAGGTGGAGGAGTTTAATACGAGGAGAAGGAAAGAAGGAAGGCGGTAGGCATTGAAGATCGATTCGTGTTAGGAAGTTGATAATTAGCCTACTGAGGTGCATTGAAATTAATGAAAACAACAGTAACCAGTCCAACCAGTAGCCCGGCCTGCAGATGTAGCAGTCTTTCTGATACGCACAGTTTTGTACAATTTGATGTAGAACAGTCTTTATTTTATTTTTGCTGTATATGGCTACACGCTTGATATATAACAGTTTGCTGTACAATTTCCATGTATTAGGCCTGCTGTACAGAAGACACAACATGTTACAACATGTTAGCCGCAGATACCAAATAGTTCATAGCCGCATGCGTACCATATTTTATTTTTGCTATACATGTATATGACCGCAACACGCTTGATATTAACCATTGAACTTTGCTCTTGTCCATAAAAGCAACATTTCCATGCAAATCCTCTGCCCATTAGCTGTTGCATGCTGCGATCTCTATCATTTGGCTAAATGCTGAATCTGCAAATGAACAGTGGATTATCGTGATTTCTCGTATCACATGCAGTTTCGCAGTTTCGCACACGGAGTGTTCAGTCGCTTCGCACTTCAACGACTAGCGTGTAGACCTATACTAGTTTTGACTGGAAAACCAGTGCAGCTCGTCATTATTAAATTGGTAAAGTGCAGATGAGGATCGGAAAACGGTCACGCGGTTTGCAATCAGTCGGTTATCGCAGATTCAGTTGAATTTGTTCGACACTTCAGACGTTGTTATTATGTGATTCGAAGTTCATCTGATTTAAATTCAAGAAAACATTTTCAATCCGGTATCGACGTGTTGTGATATCCTTTCTCTTTAAGCCTCCTTGCAGACTACGGGAGCCTTGTCGATCCACGCAAGATTAGGCCTACCAGATAAGTAGATAACGCCAGCGGCGAGAACAAAATGGTCCAACTCCACCTTGTCTATCGCAGAATTGTTTTCCCTTCTGTTATAGGCCCTATTTCGGGGTTTCTAAATAGACATACACCGTTGGAAAATTAGATGACGTTAGTCCAGTCTCTTGAAATGGTGTGACCTGATTATGGTTCGCTTCTTGGTGCGCCATCTGTTAATACCTTAAACATTATACACCGGCGTTATAGAAGTTCCCAGCTATGTATATAAACAATTAGATGTACGTGACTCGGAATTCCAGCTATATGTGAGTAGAATTCTGTGCGTCATTGATCTACAAATAATCGATCTCCCTTCGTTGCCAGCAAAGTCATTGATTCAGGTCAGACCACGTGACAAGAGAGTTCGATTGATCAATTGAAGGTCAGATCGTAATCAGTCATGATCAGTCAGGAAAATCAGTCACGATCACAGAGGACCACCATCCATCCTCGATTCTGCATAAATTCAGTTGCTTAAGCCGTCGTTGTCGAAGTCAATTAGGTTTCCAAGCGCCGGTTCTTTGGCGAGCTGCCTGGTGAATAGTATTCCATCTATGAACGAGTTACGAGCGCGATTGCTGATGCAGCCAAAGTTCTTTTGCACTGACGAGTGCTGTTCAAAGTCAGGGGACTTGTCCACAGCAGCAGCTGCATCAGCGGAAGAAATACCGGAGTTCCATCCCTCTTCTTGCCATAGTAATTCTCCACCTGCTCTTCCATCTACGTTCGACTGAAATTTCAAGGACGAGGAGGAGGAGGAGGATGTGACGGAGACTGCGTTTCCGTTCGGTTGTGTGTTCGAATGATGGTGGAGTGGATGCGGCTTGTTCCTCTGGCACCTTTCGATGGACAGCGGCACTTCCTTCGACGTTGTATCGCAATCTTCCAGAAGCAGCTTCTGCGTATGGCCATGGCTCCTGTTCCCATACGGAAGAAAACATAACGACAAAGACCGACTAAATGAACGAACACACGAACAAGGAAGATGGGTGGAAGAATGGATGAAGAAACGAACGAACGAACGAACGAATAAATCGATGAATTGATAAACAGACGGACAGAACATAAAGGTCTGAAAGGCTAATGCATAGAAGAGAAGAATCTGAGGAATGATAAATATTCTCCTGTCCGACGGTCGGTCGGTAGCTGACGAGCCAAGCGCGAGTTATAAATTCGACTCAGTGCAGCTAGTAGCCTACGGGCATCGGTCGGTCTGTGGGTGGAATTTGCGATGAACTACAGATGCTCCGGTCATGGGACTATCTATCCTTATCTTAAGCCTTCATCTTCGTTTCTGAGAGTCCCGTATACCCATTGCGCCCGATGTCGTGTCTTCTTGATCGATTTCAGTTTAATTCATTCGCGTTGGAGTTGTGTTTTTCACGACGCAAACAGCCGCCAATCGCGGCCTGAAAAATTAGAATCATTAGGCGTATAGTTGGCCGATGACCAGTCAGGGTCATTAATTTTCATAGCAGGGTCCGTCTGAACGTCCGCACTGGTAAATTGCCTCATTTATTTGGAGCCTTTCGGGACAGGCGTGCATCTGAGAGGCAGTGCAAATCGTGGCCGAGCAGAGTATGCTCGTATACTGGTATGATTAATTTGAATCTAAATAAATTAGAGGACATGTCCTCCCAAAGCTTCCCTTTCGTTCAGTCGATGCGGCCTAATCTTATATGGGTCTAAAGTACATGGATAGACTAAAACAAAATAAAATCACCTAAAGTGTCTCATTTAGGTTAGAGTCTGTTTCACAGGTTGTTGGTGCTGCACAAGAAAAATAATACACAGTACATAGTAGGCCTACACAGAACTAAAATGTAAATGTACGCGTTTGTCTAGAGCGATCATATATGGCCTCCGCGGTCCACCCTGCTTTTTTCAATGAATTGATGGGGTGAGATCCTTCACCTCCGCTTGCCCTTTTGAAAAGACCCCACGCCATTTAAGGTCCCAATGCACGGACCGTGCTAGCCCGAGATTTAGCCTAAATCTCTGAAATAAGACAGCATCGGGAAGCGAACCGTGATCCGCATGCTCTCTAACACAGAGGAGCATTAGTTAGCTACATTGACTAGATCGTATATAATTATGCTGCCTATACGCTCTAGTCAATGTACATGTACGGATGACCCGTGGCGCATTGGATAACATCTGGCAAAGTGACCGAGAGGTACCGAGTTCGAGCCCCCATTGGGCTCTCTATGCTTTGTGTTTGCAGGCTGTCTGTTCTGTTAGTAGTTAAGATTTGTGTCTTGCGAATTGCATAATTGTACACTGTAACTGGTTGCGGTGTGTCAACCGGATTGTTGAATAAACGAAAATATATACATGTAGCTAACTGAGCCACATAGTAGCAAACATAGCCTACATGAAGTTTAAAGTGAGACCTGTCAGCCTTACTAAGCCTACTGATGAATGTCCCCAGCAGTAGGCCTATTAGGTCTGAACATGAAGCCAGCTTAATCATCCGTACCAAATTTAGTATAATTATGCCTGCCACGCCTCATATGTAATAGAACCTTAAAACCCAGACTGAACCAATCATCTCTATGATCTTGGTATACAGACCCGACTGATGCAAAATAATGATGAACTGCGTGTATGGTGTTTTGCTGTGAACTGTGGGAGAAGACTTGACCCGTTAGCTATAATATGTTAAGAGCGCATTTCCCATGCATCTCTGTGTGTGCGGTTTCAGGTTCGCATACCGGTTGTGGCTTATTCAGAGATTTGAATCTCGAGCTGTAAAATGAGACGTCAAGGTCATACGGTTTGCTGCAGATAACAGTGCAGTGTAGCTATAAGCGAAATGTGTTGTGAAATGTATCGTCAAAGTGGATAGACCGAACCAGTGGGGACCGTGGGGTGGGGTGATAGCATCCCCTCGATACATCGCACTCTGACTGCCGGTGATGATAGAATGGCGGACGTCGGAATGAGCGTAATTATTATTCACAGATGTCGATGTGTGTAGAGGCGGCGATCCCCCACAACTGAAGTAGAGGGACACACCCCAATATGATGCTATGTTACAGTGTTACTTTTCAAAAATTTTCTTTTAACGTTTACTCAAGAGCACGAAGGCAGTTAATGGGCCAAACATATAAACGCCACTGAAGATTCCATTTTCTTAAGTGTCCCCAATTTTGAAACCAGATCGCCGCCACTGAATGCGTGCATCAAAGCCGTGATCGAAATGCGTTTACCTTTTACGCAGCTTCTTTTGATCGACTGGGCGGTTTTCCAGCAGAGAAACATCTTCTCCAGGTCCTTCATCTTCCACCGAAACAAATGAATCCAAATGGTCCAGGCGTTGAATTTCCCGAGCAGAAAGACACTCGCCTCCTCCTCCTCCTCCTCCGCCTCCAAATACCGAAGTCGTAAACGATTTCCAACCTCCCTTCAACCCAGCTGGTTCCATGTCAGCTTTATGAATCGGTCCTAAAGTGCATCATAGATAAAATGTAAGTCAATATATGCTTCAGACTGGTATACGCCTATGGGCGTAGGCCAATGCCTATTGACAAATCAGGTTTTCGTTCAGACATTATAGCCATCCACATAGGAAACAGAGGAAACATATCATCATATCATCATCATCATCATCATCATCATCATCATCATCATCATCATCATCATCATCATCATCATCATCATCATCATCATCATCATCATCATCATCATCATCATCACCATCCACATCACATCATCCACCACATCATCATCATCATCATCATCATCATCACCACCACCATCCACCACCACCATCCACCATCATCATCATCATCATCATCATCACATCATCACCACCACCACCATCATCATCATCATCATCGCCATCATCATCATCACCACCATCATCAGTTTCTGATGCCAGCCATTTGGCGGCGATCGGTACGAATAAATGATCTCCATTGTTCTCGGTCATTTGTAAAGTCCTGTCCATTGCTCCCCTTAGTGTGTTAGAGCAAGTGATGTTATGTCCTTATTTATATTATCTATCTAGTGCCTAGTCTTGTTCTGCCGTTGTTTCTTTTTCTTTCGAATCTTACATGTAGTACAATGTGAGGGATTGGGTCAACTGGCATTCTCACTTCTTCTCCAAACCATCGGAGTCTTCATTGAACGACTTTGCAGAGCTGTTTGGATACCTAATGATTGTCTATGTCATCGTTCCTTATTTCTGCAGTCTAGAAATTCCTGCGACCTTCCGTAGCCAACTAATTTCTGCTGTAAGAATTCTTTTCTCATCTTGTTTTCGCATTGTCCAACACGCCGATCCGTATAAGAAAACCGGTTCTATCATCGTCTAATATATTTTTTTATCATGCTTATCTTTATTTTCTGCTTCTCCGTATCCTGTTCATTTTTCCAAATGCTTGTGAAGTACTCCAATTCTCCCTTTTATGTCTTTATCGTTGCTGCCATCTGCGTTTATTAGCCCTCCTAGATAGACGAATTGTTTTACTTCCTCAATTGCTTCTCCTTGGATTTTATAGTCGCTGGTGGCTCTTTGGTCATTTCAATCACCATTGTTTTGGTTTTCTCTGTGTTGATCATTAGGCCGAATCTTCTACTGGTTTCGTCATTTTGTGTCGTAAGATCCCGTAGTTCTGGTTCGCTTCTATAGTGAGGAGACCAATGTCGTCAGCAAATCCGAGATTATTCACCAGCCCTCCATTTAGCCTAATTCATTTGATTCCTGCCTCGGTGTTGTAAAGGTTGAGATTACTGCTTCAAATACTAGGTTAAAACAAACAGTTATGGTGATAAGATAAACCCTTGTCGTACTCCCGTTTTGGTGTGAAAGTATTCTGTGATCGTTTTTAGCTTCTTTTACGGTACCGGTACTTGACGATTTTCGACATAGCCTATGTCTTGTGCAAGTTTGATCAATTGCTCTGATATTCCTGCATTTTGCATATACCACATTCCATCATGCCATATGCTGTCGAATGATTTTTTAAGTCTATGAAGTTGTTGAATGAAGACCTTCTGGTTGTGTTCTATGCTTTCAAATATCTGTCTTATTGTGACTAGTTTATCGATTGTGTTTCTTTCTGGTCTGAACCCGGCTTGTTCTTCTCAAGTGCTCTATAGGCCTACTGCATGTCATTCTGTTTTGCATAATATTTGTGAAAACTTTTCCTGGAATGCTGTGTAGGATAATGCCTCTGTAATTTTTGCATTCTTGCGGATCTTCTTTTCTTTTGTATATATAGGGACGATTGTCGACGATTTTGCCCATTTGGTCGAATTTCGATTTTGAGGACACCAGTATGCCTGTGTAATTATCCCTCTAGATTCTGCATGCAACTGGCGTTTGCACGATGAACTTCGCTGTGTCAAGCAGACTTCTACAGGTCGTTTTTTGGGCATAGGCTTGCCGTAGTTAAGTCAAAGTTGAGTTGAGTCAAAGTTAGAGATTCGTTAAAGCTAGAGTCAAGCTAAAGCTAGAATTGAGTTAAAGATAGAGTGAAGTTGCAGCGACTGAACGATTCAGAAGCCATTCTAAAAAATGAGCTCTAACGTTTTATAACTGGTTGAACTCTATAGGTCTATATAGTATACATCAAACGTTATCTGAACCTACATATCAGGCACAGGCCAATGACCTTAAGGTCAACTCTAAAGGCTAGAATAAATCGAGATCGAGATCAAGTATGTCCCGTGTATAGTCACAAACTGTGTCATTCAGTATTCATTTTACTCATTCAACATTCAATCTTTGATTCGTCTCATTTTCGTCCAACCATTCAGATATTGATTCATCCTACCATGCATGATACCATGCAATTGCCCATCCATCCATCCATCAACTCGTCAATCCATCCATCCATCCATCCATCCATCCATCCATCCATCCATCCATCCATCCATCCATCCGTCCATCCATCCATCCATCCATCCATCCATCCATCTGGATCCATCCATCCATCCATCCATCCATCCATCCAAATCCATCAATCCATCCATCCATCCGCTCCATGTGAGGCATCCATCCATGGCTGTGTTATCCCATCCATTGTCATCCATCCATCCATCCATCCATCCATCCATCCATCCATCCATCCATCCATCCATCCATCCATCCATCCATCCATCCATCCATCTTACCCATCCATCCATCCATCCACCCACCCACCCACCCACCCACCCACCCATCCACCCCACCCATCCATCCCCAACCCCCACCCACCCACCCACCCACCCACCCACCCACCCACCCACCCAACCCATCCATCCATCCATCCATCCATCCATCCATCCATCCATCCATCCATCCATCCATCCATCCATCCATCCATCCATCCATCCATCCATCCATCCATCCACCCATCCATCCATCCATCCATCCATCCATCCAACCATCCATCCATCCACCCACCAACCAACCCATCCATCCATCCATCCATTCTTATATTCATCCATCTATATTCAGTTATTTGTGAATCAATTCCAGCAATCCTTTCTTCTTTTCCACCGCGTTTCAATCGACTCCGTCCATTTATCTTTCCACCCATACGATGCTAAGCAGCTCAGGGACACCGCACCATCGCGCCATCTCGCGAATGATAAGCTGAGTGGACCTTTGGGAGGGTACGGGAAGCGATCCCGCTACCTACTTAGGCCTACTGCTCTTCACGCCAGTGATGTCACCACTACTTTATGGACCCCACCGCAGGAGGTCGACAAACAGGTTATTATTTTTGTATTAATGAAAGAACTTGTTTTTGGTCAAAATTATTACTTTTCTGGTAGGCCTGTTTGGATCGGTAGTCCTAAAATGCGCCGATTCCGATTAATACAGATTAGTGCAAAATCCGGTCCGAACCGATTTCCGTCCGATTATTCGGCCCATCCCTAATACCACCGAATTAATTCACTGAAAAATGAGCAGGGTCGAGGCCATAGCCTACAGTTGTAGAAACACGTTTGGGGCCTACATTTACATTTTACATTGACACGCTACATGTATGCTGCTAAGTTCTAACCACAAATATTCGGATAGGCGAACAACATTTAAAATCTGCACATAAGATTCAGGTTTACTGATTTATTTGACGTTTTTGCTTTGTTATAGACTAAATCGAGCGCTGCATAATGCAGATATAGAGAAATATTTTAATGCTTATTTGTATGCATGCACAAAACGTCTAAACGTCTCAGTTAACCATGCAGCTGATCGAAAAGGTTATTATGTGGGCGCAGAAACACGTCTGCACAATTGAGTGATAATTATAACAGCATTCTGTAGCCAACTAGAACTTTGCTCCTCCGAATGAGCTCGGTTGTCTTGCAGCAGGGTTGGACTGGCTTGCAAAAGCGGCCCGGGAAATTTGGTCATGAGCGGCCCACATTAGCGAATCCTGAAGGCGCGAAACCTTTCAGGATAAAATTAATCCGAAAAGGGGTCTGAATGGTGCCCCGCCCACCAATGTTTTTTGTAACATTTAACCTAAAATTAAGAACTTTTTAGTTATTAATCGGTCAAACGGCATAAATATTGTTAAATGAATATTAAAAGATTAACAAAGTCAGCACATACTTTTTAATTTTTGATTTGTCATAAATTTGTAATTATGTTTTGAACCAAATGTTGCACAGTTTGGTTTATTTCAAATGCTTAACATCATGATAGAATTAGTAGACACAGCTTCACAATCACACAAGCAGTTTTTTCATCGTATCACTGGTTAGCGCCAACGATGTCATCATTATTAGGGTTCTAATTCTGAGAAGGTACTTTTCACAAGCCATCACAGACTGAATGACTCTAAACTTGACTGACTTAGCAAATTTCTTACTATGTTCAAAATGTATTTCAATTTCACGAATGACCTCTCACAGGCAACTTGTGATGAGGATAATGTCAGCATGAATTTGTAAGCCAAAATCAAATTTGAATAAGGAAGACTATGCAGATTGAATCTATGAGAACACAGTAGGCTAATAGCAAAAAATAAGTTTCTGCAAGATTTGTTTTTACTTGTGGTGCTGTTGCTGTTTTCTGCTGTTAGGACGGTTTCACTTTCTATGTGTCTTATTTCAGTGTCATATAGCATATTATAGTTATCTTCAAGGGTAGTTTGAAACTCCCAGTTTTTGCAAAGTCCAATAGGCTAATTCCATTTCCAGCTGTTCCTTTGTTACACTGCCAATAAATCTTCTGGACAACTCACTCAGGTGCTGTAGACTATCAATGGGAATTCTTATCGAAATTTATGCAAAATTGTCTGGATCTAAACAAGATAAATCAGCATAAAGATTACTGTGCTCAGAAAATCTCTGTTTCAAACCCTACTAATAATAACTTGATCCATTACCATGTGTGAACGTTTACTCGAAATTTATCTTTCTCATTTTCGATAGGCTTGTCTTTAGTAGATTCTCCTGGCAATTTCTTTATTCGTCCAATTCTTTTCTGTTTCAAAGCAGTCTTCAATGTCGATATTTCTTTTATCTAGTTCACTGTTAGTAAGTTCTGAAAATGTACAGCTGCTTCAAAAATGAGAGCAACACTTTCGATGTAGGGCCTATGTGGCTTAATTCATTGATAGTATCTTGAACCATCTTATAGGCTCGTACGATGTCCATGCCGTTTGTTTGCAAGTATTGAGATAACGGAGCGGTTTGTACAAAGTACTTTCAAAACAATTGAGCTGTCAAAATACATTCAAAACTTGTAAAAGAATCCAGAAGAATTTTCGCTTTGTACCGGACATTATAATTAAACTAGAATTAAGAAGTAGAACTGGAAATTAATATCATAATATTTTTAAATCATATTTATTTCTATTCTGGGCTCCGGCCTACCGGCCCACCGGGAATCTCCCGGTGTCCCGCCGGCCCAGTCCAAGCCTGTCTTGCAGGGTACATGCGGCAGGTCATGCTACGTATTACAATCATAGCCTTTGCCCTATTGGGCTACTTGGTTTATAGACCTCTATTATCTTCAGTATCAAGTCAGACCGTGTATTTCATAGGTCATTTGCTACAGATTGGTCTATGCGTCCAGACGCGGTGCATGTAGTATGGGTTTAACTAGGTCTATATAGGCCTAAACCGTTCTAAGTATTATTAGGCCTATGTATGCATATTTATAGACAGTTAAGCAGGAACTATCCTATTTTGTTGGTATTAGGCAGCAGCCATTCAGATCTTTTCCAGCATGCAATAGTAAGTATATAATATTATTGACTTAACAGGTGAACATGTGTTTCGTCATTACCATCGCCAATATAAAGCTGTAATTGTTCACCTTGGCAGATTATTATACTTAGTTCGCATTCCGGAGTAATTCATTAAAGCAGCTTTACATTTGTTCGCCTTTTGGACACTAATCGGACACCTCTTGTGGTAGTGCATATTTTAACTGTATGACTACTGGGACAGATGTCCTGGTAGTTTTAGGGTTTGCCCCAGAAGTTTAGGTGATTTGTCCCATGTAATACTCTACTTTCAGTTAGTTTCCAATGACACTGATGGAGAGTACCAGACTTTGTCCCAGTAGTCCCAATCCGTTAAAATATGCACTGTCTTGTGGATGCCGATCAGCCGATTTTCAATTGGCCGACCTCATTCACGTATATACGTGAATGAGGTCACTCACTGCTTCTGCTGCACTCACTGCTTCTGCTACCACCATTCTTATCCATGCCTTCGTTACAATCAGACTTGACTGCTGTTGCTCGCTCTACGCTGGCCTCCCGGCTGTTCGACTGGGGTGCTTGGAAAGGATCTTGCGTTCTGCTGCCCGCCTTGTCGGCCGCATATCAAAGTGTGGCCATGTCTCTATAGTTACATGCGCGATGTTCTCCACTGGCTCCCCTCTGAGCTGCGGATTTCATATAGGTTGGATGCCCTAGCCTGGCGCTGCATATTGGGTCTCGCTCCTGCCTATCATCGCGAGCTCTGCTGCCCTGTCCTTAGTGCTAGGGGCTCTCGATCCCTCCGCTCATCTGAACAGGGTCTCCTACTAACCTACTTGTCCCTTTTGCCAGAACCTATGTAGAACCGCACTTTCTCGGTGGTGGGTCCCTCGACCTGGCATGGCCTCCCTCTGGAGCTTCTTGTAACGCCCTTGTAACGGCATGGCCGTGTTACGGCGCCATAGAAATTGTCGTAATTATTATTCGCCTGTTTCCTAGGACCTTCTCTCCTATGTTCTTTTCTCACCTTAAAACTGTTCTTTTGGCCGTGCTGGAGTCGGGAGCGCCTCTGAGTAGTTTTCTTGAAGGGGCGCTATACAAATGTTCGAAATGAATGAATGAATAAGCCTATATATAGTAAGATAGCGGTTCACCGGTTACCGTGTGATCATTGTCTGACAATGTCTGTGACCTTGGGAAAAATCATCGATTCAGTTATGTAGCCGCAAACTATTGGTTTCTTTGATATCGACCCACATCTATAGGTCGTCATTTGGCATATCGAACGTACGTATCGAACGGCTATAGCCAACTGACAAATAGACCTACTTAACATTTAAACGACGAGCTGCGTGCAGTGTTATTTAAATTAACTAAAACTGAAAGTAACTTTATCGTTAACTGAAAAGTTCTATTTCAGTTAACTGAAACAAAACTGAAACTGAAATGTTCTGAAAACTTCAACTAAAACTAAACTGAAAAGTACAAAACTAGAACTAAAACTAAACTTGAAATTTGAAAACTGAATTAATTTTTTTCTGTGGTCCACAATCCGAGTGGACATGTCTGCAACGGTTAGCGGAGAGTGCTGAAAACTGCAGCTCAGTAGCATGGAAGCATGAATTTAATCAGATCTGTTGTTCTTGCTAATCAAAATGAATGTCATTCATAAGAAAATGACATTTAAATGCTTCTGTTGAATGGCTACACAACTAAATTAAAACTGAAAAGTTCTGAAAACTGAAACTAAAACTAAAACTGAAAAGATTTGAAAACTCTAGCTAAAACTAAACTGGAAAGTTAAAACAAAACTAAAACTGAAACTGAAAAGTAAACTGATACTTAAACAACACTGGCTGCGTGCATGGTTTCCCAGTCGCGCTTAATAGGTATACGCTCTCGTCGTTAAGTCTGTATACATATAGGCCCTACAAATGATGTAATGGAAAACGTAGATCTCGCAATTTTGTGAGTACCACGTAAAAACCGCTCCCAGACACACGAACTGGCTGCTCCATTATCAGGTTCCGACTTCCGACCCTTCTTCATTGTTGATATATAGGCCTATACTATAGGACTACGCTATAGATAACGTATAGCCTAGACCTATAAGACAAAATGTTTCAGGAAGGCCTAGGCCTATATACTTCTTTGACCTCAAAAAGCAGTGGATAACATCTACTCTACTGACATCTATAATAGAGCCATTATTAGGCCTATTACCCAAATCACCCATGGATGGTCATTTTAGAAGCCCAGTAGAAATTTATATGCCTATATATATATAGGCTAGTCTTAAACGCAAAAATAATTGTAGGCCTAATAGGCTAATAGGCATGAGCTCAAGCGTCGCGTTAATTGTTTTCATTAAAAGCTTCAAATTGTACCAATAAAACGATTCAATTTTGTTTTAAATTTAACAAAGTCTTTAGAAATCACGTCAAGTTTTGAACTAAAAAGTTTTAAAAATAATGAAAAGTTTCCTCGACGACCATGCATGCTGAAAAGAGTGGAACCCTTCGGGGTTCGAACACGCAACTATTGACCAGAGTCTTGTGCTCTTGCTTTACTTCACAAGATCTTACCAGTCCTCAGCCGTAAAACAGTTATTTAAAATCCGTATTTATTCAACAGAAGTTGTTAAAGCCTTTTTCAAAAGTTACGTCATAATGTTGTGACGAGTTATGGAAAGCGGTAGGCGGGGCTATTATTGAAATCGAGTTATTGCTTACAGTTATTGAAAGCAGAAATTCGAAAACATACGCCTTTAACAACTTATTGAAAATTATTGAAAAGTTATTGAAAAGTTTGTATTGAATACGAGTTATCAATCCCGCCACATCGAACTGCAAGAAACGTTATTGAAAAGACCATAATATTTATTAGTTTGGTTATTGGTCCTACTTATGATCGTTGATGCAGACAGCTAACATGTAGGTATATATCAGTCAAGCTTAAAATTAATTGAAAACAGGCTAAAACAAATTTGAAAACAGTCTTGATGATGCTTTAAAAATCTTCGAATTTACAATAATTTGCGGTTAGGCGATCGCAGTGACGTAACGAAGGGTTTTATTGAAAACCGTTAGCAAGGAGTTGATGAACAGTTATTTTTAATTGTTTGTTGACTTTAATCGTTATTGAATCATAGAGTTACCACTGAAAGCTAATTTTGCGCCCCTCTGGTGAGCGCCCGGTGACTGCCCCCGCTGCTCCCCTTCGTTACGCCACTGAATTGTTCGATGCCCGATGCTTTTATTGAAAGTTCATTGAAAAGAGTTATTGAAAACAATATTGGAAAAGGCTTATTAAAAAGTTTTGAAAGAGATAACAGTTATTGAAAAGAGTAATTGAAAAGAGTTGTTGAAAAGAGTTATTGAAAAGAGTTATTGAAAAAGAGTTATTGAAAAGAGTTATTGAAAACAGTTATTGAAAACAGTTATTGAAAACAGTTATTGAAAACAGTTATTGAAAAGAGTTATTGAAAAGAGTTATTGAAAAGAGTTATTGAAAAGAGTTATTGAAAAGAGTTATTGAAAAGAGTTATTGAAAAGAGTTATTGAAAACAGTTATTGAAAACAGTTATTGAAAACAGTTATTGAAAACAGTTATTGAAAACAGTTATTGAAAACAGTTATTGAAAACAGTTATTGAAAAGAGTTATTGAAAAGAGTTATTGAAAAACAGTTATTGAAAACAGTTATTGAAAAGAGTTATTGAAAAGAGTTATTGAAAAGAGTTATTGAAAAGAGTTATTGAAAACAGTTATTGAAAAGAGTTATTGAAAACAGTTATTGAAAACAGTTATTGAAAACAGTTATTGAAAACAGTTATTGAAAACAGTTATTGAAAAAAGTTATTGAAAACAGTTATTGAAAAGTATTTATTGAAAAGTTATTGAAAACAGTTATTGAAAAGAGTTATTGAAAACAGTTATTGAAAAGAGTTATTGAAAACAGTTATTGAAAACAGTTATTGAAAAGAGTTATTGAAAAGAGTTATTGAAAAGAGTTATTGAAAAGAGTTATTGAAAACAGTTATTGAAAACAGTTATTGAAAAGCTATTGAAAACAGTTATTGAAAAGAGTTATTGAAAACAGTTATTGAAAACAGTTATTGAAAAGAGTTATTGAAAACAGTTATTGAAAACAGTTATTGAAAACAGTTATTGAAAACAGTTATTGAAAACAGTTATTGAAAACAGTTATTGAAAACAGTTATTGAAAACAGTTATTGAAAACAGTTATTGAAAACAGTTATTGAAAACAGTTATTGAAAACAGTTATTGAAAACAGTTATTGAAAAGAGTTATTGAAAACAGTTATTGAAAACAGAGTTATTGAAAAGAGTTATTGAAAACAGTTATTGAAAAGAGTTATTGAAAAGAGTTATTGAAAACAGTTATTGAAAAGAGTTATTGAAAAAGAGTTATTGAAAAGAGTTATTGAAAAGAGTTATTGAAAAGAGTTATTGAAAAGAGTTATTGAAAAGAGTTATTGAAAAGAGTTATTGAAAAGAGTTATTGAAAACAGTTATTGAAAAGAGTTATTGAAAAGAGTTATTGAAAAAGTTATTGAAAACAGTTATTGAAAAGAGTTATTGAAAAGAGTTATTGAAAAGTTATTGAAAACAGTTATTGAAAAGAGTTATTGAAAAGAGTTATTGAAAAGAGTTATTGAAAAAGAGTTATTGAAAAGAGTTATTGAAAACAGTTATTGAAAAGAGTTATTGAAAACAGTTATTGAAAAGAGTTATTGAAAACAGTTATTGAAAAGAGTTATTGAAAACAGTTATTGAAAAGAGTTATTGAAAAGAGTTATTGAAAAGAGTTATTGAAAAGAGTTATTGAAAACAGTTATTGAAAACAGTTATTGAAAAGAGTTATTGAAAAGAGTTATTGAAAAGAGTTATTGAAAAGAGTTATTGAAAAGAGTTATTGAAAAGAGTTATTGAAAAACAGTTATTGAAAACAGTTATTGAAAACAGTTATTGAAAAGAGTTATTGAAAAAGAGTTATTGAAAAGAGTTATTGAAAACAGTTATTGAAAACAGTTATTGAAAACAGTTATTGAAAACAGTTATTGAAAACAGTTATTGAAAACAGTTATTGAAAAGAGTTATTGAAAAGAGTTATTGAAAAGAGTTATTGAAAAGAGTTATTGAAAACAGTTATTGAAAACAGTTATTGAAAAGAGTTATTGAAAAGAGTTATTGAAAAGAGTTATTGAAAAGAGTTATTGAAAAGAGTTATTGAAAACAGTTATTGAAAAGAGTTATTGAAAACAGTTATTGAAAAGAGTTATTGAAAAGAGTTATTGAAAAGAGTTATTGAAAAGAGTTATTGAAAACAGTTATTGAAAAGAGTTATTGAAAAGAGTTATTGAAAACAGTTATTGAAAACAGTTATTGAAAACAGTTATTGAAAACAGTTATTGAAAAGAGTTATTGAAAACAGTTATTGAAAACAGTTATTGAAAACAGTTATTGAAAACAGTTATTGAAAAGAGTTATTGAAAAGAGTTATTGAAAAGAGTTATTGAAAACAGTTATTGAAAACAGTTATTGAAAACAGTTATTGAAAACAGTTATTGAAAACAGTTATTGAAAACAGTTATTGAAAACAGTTATTGAAAAGAGTTATTGAAAAGAGTTATTGAAAACAGTTATTGAAAACAGTTATTGAAAAGAGTTATTGAAAACAGTTATTGAAAAGAGTTATTGAAAACAGTTATTGAAAAGAGTTATTGAAAAGAGTTATTGAAAAGAGTTATTGAAAACAGTTATTGAAAAGAGTTATTGAAAAGAGTTATTGAAAAGAGTTATTGAAAAGAGTTATTGAAAACAGTTATTGAAAAGAGTTATTGAAAACAGTTATTGAAAACAGTTATTGAAAACAGTTATTGAAAACAGTTATTGAAAACAGTTATTGAAAACAGTTATTGAAAAGAGTTATTGAAAAGAGTTATTGAAAAGAGTTATTGAAAAGAGTTATTGAAAAGAGTTATTGAAAAGAGTTATTGAAAAGAGTTATTGAAAAGAGTTATTGAAAAGAGTTATTGAAAACAGTTATTGAAAACAGTTATTGAAAAGAGTTATTGAAAAGAGTTATTGAAAACAGTTATTGAAAACAGTTATTGAAAAGAGTTATTGAAAACAGTTATTGAAAACAGTTATTGAAAAGAGTTATTGAAAACAGTTATTGAAAAGAGTTATTGAAAAGAGTTATTGAAAACAGTTATTGAAAAGAGTTATTGAAAACAGTTATTGAAAACAGTTATTGAAAACAGTTATTGAAAACAGTTATTGAAAACAGTTATTGAAAACAGTTATTGAAAACAGTTATTGAAAAGAGTTATTGAAAACAGTTATTGAAAAGAGTTATTGAAAAGAGTTATTGAAAACAGTTATTGAAAAGAGTTATTGAAAACAGTTATTGAAAACAGTTATTGAAAAGAGTTATTGAAAAGAGTTATTGAAAAGAGTTATTGAAAACAGTTATTGAAAAGAGAAAACAGTTATTGAAAACAGTTATTGAAAACAGTTATTGAAAAGAGTTATTGAAAAGAGTTATTGAAAAGAGTTATTGAAAAGAGTTATTGAAAACAGTTATTGAAAAGAGTTATTGAAAACAGTTATTGAAAACAGTTATTGAAAAACAGTTATTGAAAAGAGTTATTGAAAACAGTTATTGAAAAGAGTTATTGAAAAGAGTTATTGAAAACAGTTATTGAAAACAGTTATTGAAAACAGTTATTGAAAAGAGTTATTGAAAAGAGTTATTGAAAACAGTTATTGAAAACAGTTATTGAAAAAGAGTTATTGAAAAGAGTTATTGAAAAGAGTTATTGAAAAGAGTTATTGAAAAGAGTTATTGAAAAGAGTTATTGAAAAGAGTTATTGAAAAGAGTTATTGAAAAAGAGTTATTGAAAAGAGTTATTGAAAACAGTTATTGAAAGAGTTATTGAAAAGAGTTATTGAAAACAGTTATTGAAAAGAGTTATTGAAAAAGAGTTATTGAAAAGAGTTATTGAAAACAGTTATTGAAAAGAGTTATTGAAAAGAGTTATTGAAAAGAGTTATTGAAAAGAGTTATTGAAAAGAGTTATTGAAAAGAGTTATTGAAAAGAGTTATTGAAAAGAGTTATTGAAAAGAGTTATTGAAAAGAGTTATTGAAAAGAGTTATTGAAAAGAGTTATTGAAAAGAGTTATTGAAAAGAGTTATTGAAAAGAGTTATTGAAAAGAGTTATTGAAAAGAGTTATTGAAAAGAGTTATTGAAAACAGTTATTGAAAACAGTTATTGAAAACAGTTATTGAAAACAGTTATTGAAAACAGTTATTGAAAACAGTTATTGAAAACAGTTATTGAAAACAGTTATTGAAAAGAGTTATTGAAAAGAGTTATTGAAAAGAGTTATTGAAAAGAGTTATTGAAAAGAGTTATTGAAAAGAGTTATTGAAAACAGTTATTGAAAACAGTTATTGAAAAGAGTTATTGAAAAGAGTTATTGAAAAGAGTTATTGAAAACAGTTATTGAAAAGAGTTATTGAAAACAGTTATTGAAAAGAGTTATTGAAAACAGTTATTGAAAAGAGTTATTGAAAAGAGTTATTGAAAAGAGTTATTGAAAACAGTTATTGAAAAGAGTTATTGAAAAGAGTTATTGAAAAGAGTTATTGAAAAGAGTTATTGAAAACAGTTATTGAAAAGAGTTATTGAAAAGGAGTTATTGAAAACAGTTATTGAAAACAGTTATTGAAAAGTCTTATTGAAAAGAGTTATTGAAAAGAGTTATTGAAAAGAGTTATTGAAAAGAGTTATTGAAAAGAGTTATTGAAAACAGTTATTGAAAACAGTTATTGAAAAGAGTTATTGAAAAGAGTTATTGAAAAGAGTTATTGAAAACAGTTATTGAAAAGAGTTATTGAAAACAGTTATTGAAAAGAGTTATTGAAAAGAGTTATTGAAAACAGTTATTGAAAACAGTTATTGAAAACAGTTATTGAAAACAGTTATTGAAAAGAGTTATTGAAAACAGTTATTGAAAAGAGTTATTGAAAAGAGTTATTGAAAAGAGTTATTGAAAACAGTTATTGAAAACAGTTATTGAAAACAGTTATTGAAAACAGTTATTGAAAAGAGTTATTGAAAAGAGTTATTGAAAAGAGTTATTGAAAAGAGTTATTGAAAAGAGTTATTGAAAAGAGTTATTGAAAAGAGTTATTGAAAACAGTTATTGAAAACAGTTATTGAAAAGAGTTATTGAAAACAGTTATTGAAAACAGTTTTTGAAAACAGTTATTGAAAACAGTTATTGAAAACAGTTATTGAAAACAGTTATTGAAAAGAGTTATTGAAAACAGTTAATGAAAACAGTTATTGAAAACAGTTATTGAAAACAGTTATTGAAAGAGCTATTGAAAACAGTTATTGAAAACAGTTATTGAAAACAGTTATTGAAAACAGTTATTGAAAATAGTTATTGAAGAGCTATTGAAAAGAGTTATTGAAAAGAGTTATTGAAAAGGGTTATTGAAAAGAGTTATTGAAAAGAGTTATTGAAAAGAGCTATTGAAAACAGTTATTGAAAACAGTTATTGAAAAGAGTTAGCGAAAAGAGTTATTGAAAACAGTTATTGAAAACAGTTATTGAAAACAGTTATTGAAGAGCTATTGAAGAGAGTTATTGAAAAGAGTTATTGAAAACAGTTATTGAAAACAGTTATTGAAAACTTACGAGTTATAAGATCGTCACAGAACAATTTTATAGCGCAAGACCTAAAGACAGTTTGCGCGAGACTTATGGAGACCGCTTCTTCAAGAGAGCAAGACTTTCGCTTCAAGACAGTTTCCAAAAAGTCAAGAAATGATCTCGAGACCAAGCCTGAGACCAATTAGCCTACAATGGATCCCCGAGACCGAGAACGAGACATGAAAAATCTGTCTCGAGACTTATCGAGACCAAGACTGAGTCTCGAGACCATACAAATCTGAAAAGAAGCCCTTCTGATTGTCCAGCTTAACGAGCAGTTAAGATATTGTTAATCTCGATTGAACTTTGACGCACAATCCGTCATTTCTAGGTGAGGTTCATATATTATGTAGGCCTAGAATTGTTGTACTGATATTCGTACCATAATGAAAGTGAAATTAAAATTAGTCATCCATCTGCAAATGTTGATTTTCAAAGCTAAATACATTCCCCTAGGCTTTAACACTTTATGAAATAAGATGTATTCGCTCTATCGCTCAATAGAGATAACAGCCATGGAAATTGAAGAAACGCAAAAGTTGTTCAATATTATAGTCTCCGGCCTAATCTACCAAGTCGTGACGCTGATATGGAGGAAATGTACCTGATTACTATTTGAAGCTTTTCTCTTAATATCGTTAGCTAGGTTGTGTGTAACAGAATGTTATTTTAAATGTAATCAAATGCTTTGCCTATTGGTTTTATTACCGCGTTGCAACCCAACACAGCAGCATGTCGTGGAAACTGTACATAATTAATAATAATAATAATATCTTTATTAATTCAAACCGACAAACAGAGTATGATTACAATTCAGTGTGAACGGATGATCACAAGTTATTACAGGAGTCGAATTTAACTGTATACGGCAGCCATGCAAGGCGCCCATCACGTCCTACATCTCATTTTACCAACGCGCCATCTCGCGAATGATAGGCTGAGTGGACCTTTGGGAGGGTACGGGAAGCGATCCCGTTACCTACTGCCACGCCAGTGATGTTACCACTACTCTATGGACCCCATAAACTTAACAGTCAAACGTAACACATATAAAATAGCGTTCTGTTTGCCCCTTTTGATGAAACAAACGAAAATACAATATACGTTCATAGTATAGGGTCCACAAGGGCATTGGCCACAGAATGCATTGGCTCAACTAGACCTATTATGTCTACGAGCTATGCTATACTATGTCTAGTTCATTTGAGAGGTCGTTGGTTCCGCCTACGACTGTATTTTGCTTCCGGCGAAAATACCCGTGAGATTGTTTACATTTAGAAATCATCAATTGGAAGTAAATAAAAGTTCTCTGTTGTCTGACGGTTTTGCGAACGTGTTGCCAGAGTTTTATGTTATAAAACATTGGGATCGCAAGTGGCTGTGAAATAACAAGAATAAAATTTGGTATATCATTTACAAGTACTGTGCAGTTAAACTTTGACATATATAGGCTTATTCAGAACTGTGTAGGGAAATTTGGACTCTTGCTCGGTGTGATAGCGGTAATTAAGGTCGCGAAGTTTGATGCTCTGTGCGGTGTCTTGAACTATAGTGAAAGTTCAGCCTGCGACACTGAGGTATAGGGCGCGATTGGTGGTTGACAGTAGTGGGAAAACGATAGACGATTGGTTAGAGCGCTCGGCTTATAACAGAGCACGGATTCCAGAGGTGGTTCCAGTGTAAGGACCTGCACGCACAACTGCCCAGCACACCATCGATGCCCTGCCGTATGGTCGTGTATGCTCTTCTGAATTCAAAAGAAAGCAATTTCATATGCTATGCATAACTTTTTTATTTTTTATTTTAAAACTGCGGGATGGGTCGAAATATACAGTGAAAATGCCAATACAGTTCAGTGATGTATACCGCTAGTAGTCGGAACGGGAAGTAACAGATTGTACCAAGATTTGAATGCATTTTATATCTGTGTAAATAGTCAATGGTACACGGTTTGGAGAAATTTCTAAGAGGCAAGTTTAATCCACTGTTGCAAAATAGCATTTTTGGCAAGATAGAAATTGTGGTTTTCCAAATTCAGCAGCATAAACTCTATTCATGTCTCGTGTGCAACTTGTGACAAATGCAACTTGCGACTTATAAAATAATCCTAAGTGCATCATAAATACATTTCTGTTTTGTATTTATGATTAACATTTGTAATTTGCTTTGTCAGTTCACCGAATGTTATAGTAGTAGAATTATTGGTATTATATTGTAGTAGAATTATTGGTATTATATTGTATGTAATCAGTTATTCATTTTGCCTTTGTTTCTGAACCTTTCAGAACATTAAGTATGGTTCTTTCTTGAAGAGGCGCTATAACGCCACCATGGCTTCATAAGGTGTGCATAATGAAAAGGTGAACTTATGGATTTTGTGCTGTGTTTTAGAATTGAATTAAAAGATTTCATGAAGGAGTGAAAAATGGCATATCTTCTAAGTGGCAGACGAGTGGCATTTGTTGCAGCTGGGGTGGGTATGTTGTTTGGTGGTTGTGCAGCATGCTACATAGTTCGCCAAAGACTTTCCGACCAGATTTCGAGTTTGAACCATCAGTTGGCATTATTACGCCAGGAAGTGGATCGACTGCGTAATTTGGTAGAAGAATTGCTTCCTCCAAGGCCAACAAGAATTGAAAAGAATTCCTCGTTTCATAATTCGTCTTTTGTGACCAGTGATGACGATGATGTCTATGAAGATGCCTATGGAGGGTATTGAATCTAAGACAAACTTTCAAAGAATTCTTTTGTCTTGATAATTTTTGTTGTCTCAGTCAATTATCTGAACTATAATTCAATATTTCAATCATTTATCTAGGCTATAACATAATATCTAACCTATAGCAATAATGTTATGAACTTTTATGGAACTTTTCAGTTTGTTTGAAATTTATATGTGAGGAATTGAGCTGGGCATGCATTTATACGATGTCTATCTGTTATTTGCCATTTGGATCTTTCTTCTTAAGAAGTTTGATGGTGAACATGTGAATTTGTAGCCTTACAGTTAATATAAATTATGTGCTGTAGTAAGTCTACAATGAGAAATAGGTCAAATTACGCTGCACCTGTTTATGAGATTTCATTTGAAGATATGGAATTTGAATTAATCCATGATCTATATGACCAATATATATCTGCTTGAGGTAATTTAACAAGCAGATGATGGGCTGTAGGTTATTTATGTGTCAGTTTGCATGTGTGCATGCCAGGGATGTAAGTAGTGAGGACTCTGTAGATAATTGCCCATGATTGAGGACTCTGTAGATAATGATTGATAAATGGCTTGATAAAGGCAATTTATATGCAATAATCACATTTCAGACTGTTGTTCACATTTGTAGACCACTGCCTTGGCTCACTGGTCTCAGGTCAACAGCATTTATCAGGTGAGATGGATTGATGCTTGTCATGGTTGTTGTCTGTGGCATTATTTGAAGAGGTGAATGTTGGTCACATTCATGAGCAGGGAGAATGTTGTATCAATGACAAACAAAGGAACTGTGATGTAACATTGAATTGGAAGGAATGACTGGAGGATGGTTGCTTAGATTATTTGTAAAGGGAGCTGTTTCCCCATGTTAGTAAGTTACTTGTATGTTGCTGCAAAGTGCTCTTCTAGTTTTCTACTGCACAGATCCCAGTATTTCATCATGCAAAGCAGTTTCACTTCTAAGAAGCCGATCATCAATTGATGTTTTGTGCAGATTTTTGTGACACAGCATTTCATAGATTAATTTGGATTAGATCACTCACTGATTGACTGTTCTAGACAAGCTATAAAAATGTGGCTTATGCTGAAGTAATTGTAAAGCAATTATGTATGCAACTAAACCTTCCATTCTTATGTTACCTACTTTAATTGATTCAATAATTTCAGTGAAGGAGATGCACGTTCGATAACGTCAGATGAATATTTGTCAGCCAACAGCTTTTCGTCTCATGACAGCGATGATGCTGCCCTTCTTTTTATGAAAGTCGACAGACTTTTCGAAGGAACTGATCAGGACAAACAAGAAGCTTTAGATTTATTAACAAAAAGGAAATCAAAGGTGCTTACAACTTTTTATGCTAAGCAACATTTATGGGATGAAGTTTTCATTGGGTTTCAATGCAACTTAAGTTTAGTGTTTTTACTGTCCTAGTATGACAGTACTGGGGTAATTATATTACTATTAATAATAATTAATAATTAATTATGATATTATATTACTATTAATAATAATTAATTAATAATGATAATAAATTATGTAGTCTGCGATTGGTATAAAATCTGGGTATAAAGTGTATTGTTCTTTTACTACTTCTGCAATATACAATATGTAATATTGACCAATTATTTAAGTCCAAATGGTAATAATATTGTATATGTCATAAAATCATAGTATTTGATATAAAGTTTATTGTCTGCATTTTGGTTATTTTCATGCCCGATATAATGAGTGTTTTGTATTGGTAAACTTTTGTCATAAGTATGAGTATTTGTAGATGGCTGTTTTGCTGAGGAGTAAGAATTGAGTACTGTAACTTGCAATGTAAAGTCCATCAGAGGCTACTTTTTCTGTAGTTTATGATGAATTGTTCGCTCAGAAATTGTCTAAACATCTGACCAACTACATGTACAAACATTGAAACCATATTCATTTGTTAATTATGAAATTATCATTATAAATGGTACATATATGTTTGCATATCTTTTGCATAATAATGGAGTTTTGGGATGAACTGCATCTGTTTCGTTGTACCTGCAGTTGTCAGGTGATGCTAACTTTGTCTGGCGCTTAGCAAAGGCAACATACTTCAAGTCGCAGATCATTGGCTCAAAGGACAAAGAAGAGCAGAAAAGATTGGTCTACAGTTCAAAAGACTTAGCCAATGAAGCCTTAAAGATTGATGAGAAAAATTCTAATGCACACAAATGGTAAAGTTAGTTTCTATTATGGTACTTTTGATATTGGTATTGCTTTGTGGAATTATACAGAATTAGCTCTTTCACTACATTATGTATGTACAGGCATTATGTATGCTTTGGCTTCAAAACTAATTACAGTACCGTATATTTACCTCAAGGTGCGAAATGAATAAGTTGCGAGTAGTTACTGCAGATAGATAGTAAAACTGCAGTTTTTCTTCAGTTCTAATACTTTATAATATGGTGGTGGTGGTAGTTAGTATTAGTATTATGCAAATGCCGGTGAAGTTTGCTTTTCGATTAGCTATATAGATAGTATATACAGTATTTCGTTTGGTAGTATTCCACAAGCAGTAAAGTGCCCTTGAATGTGATTTAATATAATATGTAAAGTGAATTCATTGAACGTTTGCAATGCCTTCTGTAAAATCTTTGGGTCTGTGAAACAGATGTTGAGCAACATTGTGTTCGATGAAATTAATTATATTGAACGTTAGTAAATATTGTAAAATAGAAGTTGGATTGGAATTGTAGAAGTGCATTTAGAGCTTCAAGGAATAAAGAACAAAGATTTATTTTGGTTAGCATTGACTGAAGTAAAACATCTTTGTATTCATTGTCAAAATGTAGGTTTGCAATTGCGCTTGGCAGCACAAATGACTATGAAGGTGTCAAAGTAAAAATACAAAATGGATATGACTTCAAGGTTTGTTTTCAAGTTACATCTTGGTGCTAAGCCTGAAATTCTTTAGCACATACATGTAGAGGTTTTCGATTTTTTTTGGTAAAACAGTGTTCCTGCAATTGTCAAATTAATGTAGATATCGAGCTCATTCCACTGTATGGCACAGCATGTTGGAGATGTTCACTGTTTACCAAAGCTCTGACTACAGGTCTCATTTGTGAGACTTGCCTAGAATAATAATATGATGATTAGTTACCCTATGTGTCTGCCTGATCATCATTGTTTTGAATGCTCAAGATATAAGGTGCTTGTCTGCATTTGAAGCATCAAGCACTGCTTGATGCTTCAAATGCAGAAGAAAAACTACACTGGCCAACACATAATTTGTTGCCTCAAATGTTAGAAGTGTTTCTGGGTATATTTGGCCTGCTGATTCCAGATATGGCACCAGTTTTCTCCCAGCAGGTCTAGTGCATAGATTTAAATCTATGCACTAAGTAAATTTCTGGGCATTTCTTTTAGAATCTTGAAAACCATTTTTCTCAAAAACCTTATGTGATACACAAATTCTGAGAACGCCACTGGATTCAGCGTGCCAACATCTATATAGAACAGCTAAAGTTTTTTAGGAAGCAAAAAAAGTTAAAATTTGTTGTCCAGTGAAACCTATGCACTAAAAGTAAATTTCTGGGCATTTCTTTTAAAATCTTGCAAACTATTTTTCTCAAAACCTTACGTGGTAAAAATATTCCGAGAACACCACTGGATTCAGCGTGCCAAAATCTATATAGAACAGCTAAAGTTTTTAGGAAGCAGAAAAAAGGTAAAATTTGTTGTCCAGTGAAACCTATGCACTAAAAGTAAATTTCTGGGCATTTCTTTTAAAATCTTGCAAACTATTTTTCTCAAAAACCTTACGTGGTAAAAATATTCCGAGAACACCACTGGATTCAGCGTGCCAAAATCTATATAGAACAGCTAAAGTTTTTAGGAAGCAAAAAAAGTTAAAATTTGTTGTCCAGTGAAATCTATGCACTAAGTAAATTTCTGGGCATTTCTTTTAAAATCTTGCAAACCATTTTTCTCAAAAACCTTACGTGATACAAAAATTATGAGAACACCACTGGATTCAGCGAGCCAAAATCTATATAGAACAGCTAAAGTTTTTTAGGCAGCAAAAAAAAAGTTAAAATTTGTTGTCCAGTGCTATTAATCATTATGTTGAATCTTTATAAACCTCTTTAACCGTTTAATGACAAGCTGTGTTGGTTGCCCATACATTTTAGTACATGCTTGTCATTAAAGGGTTAAAGAGGAATGATAGTAATTTTGACAAATGACTGTGGACACTGGATGTCATTTGTTTGTACCAATAATCGCCAAATGGATGGCATAAAAAACTGATGATGTTCAAAGGTGTGTCACCATTAAAACTGGTTTGTGCCATTTACCCTGTATTACTGTGACAAGATTTTGAGTTTATATTTGTAGTGATATATTGTCAATCGATTCTGATATCTTCTTTAGAAACACATAGAGAGAGCAATTGAGCTGAACCCAACAGACCCAACAGGACATTACCTACTTGGTCGTTGGTGTTTAGGGGTGAGTAAGACTAACTCGTCTCTTCATGTGGACTGTCTTTAGATGCTTGTTTACTGTTTAACGACCACTGTGTGGTAACAAAGACCATTAGCGTCGCCCTCCTCCTTTATCCAGGCTTGGGACTGGCACTGTCAGAAAGCGAACAGTGGCGGAGTTACTGTCTTTAGATGGACTTTGTGAAGCTTTTATCTGGAGTTCTTTCTGTTGATGCGATTTATTATAAGACACTGTTGCTGGAAAGTAATTGATGGGTACATAACTTTGTTGTGTACCAATCAGCTGTCACCAAATGCCCTTGAGAGGTTCTTAAAAGGTTCTAAATAAATTGTGAAATACTGCTATCTGTACGATGAAATTGTGTAAGGTTTCATTCTATAAAATAACAATAGCAGTTGGTTTGCTAATTTCAGTATGTGCGTGGGTAATTTTATCTGCAGATTTGTATTGTTCTTGTGCTAATTAGTGTAATGACTGCAGAGTAATGATACGGATAACCTAAATATTGGTTATATTTGGAAAGTGTTCACTGGTCAGGTATTAAAAGTATTTGATTTTAGTTGGTTTGAGTTGACTGTAGATACATGTTCTACTGTCAGGTGTATATGCTGTCATGGGTTGAGAGGAGAGCAGCAGCCACGCTGTTTGCAGCTCCTCCCACTGCAACTGTTGACGAAGCTCTCGGTCATTTCCTTGAGGTAATTTTAGCTTGGACATGGTTCTGTAAATTTAGTAATGCTTTTTGCTTATACGATTACAGTGGCATGGAAGTTGCTTGCTAACTGGTGTTTTACTAATGAGTTCAAATCTCAGTGTGAATTTTGAGGTTGACTATTCATTGTCACACACTGTTTTTTGATTGATTTTGCTGCATTCATGTCGTGGGTGAATGATTCTTCAACCCGAAGACCATGCAGTTGAAAACTACTGTGGATATGTGGCACAAAGAGCAAGTTCCTATGCTTGAGCAGGATTTAAGTTAGTAGTTTTCGTTCAGGACTTCATTGCAGAATCAACCATTTTTAAATGTTAACTCTTGGCCTTTAATTGCTGAAAGGCAAAGTCAACTTTAAAAAGCATGCTATCACTCAGCATTATCATACAGCATGGAGTTCAGCTTTAAATCGCCGTTGAATGTGGACATCTTTATAACCTAATTAATTATGTTAAGATGTTGCCTTTGAGAAGTCCTTAAATTGTATTGTATTGTATCAATTTATATAGCGCCTCTCGCAGTGCACACCAATCAGAGGCGCTCCCAGTGTGAAAGACCCAGAGAAAAGAAAGAGGTCTTCAGACAACGAAAAATCAGGCACTTGGCCCACCAGTTAATAAACAGGAATGTGTCAAAGGAGGAAGCAAATTCCATAGTGCAGGGCCAATGAAGGCAAAGGCTCGCGTTTTAGCCATAGCGGTTCTCGCTCGTGGGACAAAGAGATCATGCTGGTTTAATGAACGTAGCAGGTGAAGAGAAGTAGCCGAGACCGTTAAGATACTCACATACTTAATGCGCTGGCTCCCATAGACAGTGTTACAGAAGCCTCCAGTCTAACTGTAATTGTAATTAGCAACTTCTATTGCGACGGTGTCTAATGCACAAGGCATCAACCGATGGCACACCAAAACCAGTCGTAATCAGGTCAACCTCCAAAAGATCAGTCCGTAAGAGACAGTGTGTTTATGTATAGGCCACAATTACTTATTTTATGTCTTTGAGCCACAATAATTTTCACTTTGCTCATGTTTTGTGTTTTGCTCCAGGCTGACAGGCTTAAGCCAGGAAGTTGGAAAGAAAACTTGCTATTTATTGGAAAGGTTTGTGTGTTTTATACACATTAGGTTATATTTTGCCTTTTTTCAAAAGGCTGTCTCTGATGACCTGCTACTTAGGTAGACTGCTTTATGTGTGTTATTACGATGCTTTTCTGAACAAGGATAAGCTTAATCAATTTAGGACAACTGATGTGCCTTATAAACAGTTCTGAGAAGTTACAGCACACTTTCACAAATGTATGCAATTTAGACCAAATGACTTGAAATTTGCATTTTCTGCAGATGTATGCAATTGATTTTACAATCAACTGAAAGTTTGGATGTGTGGATGTCAGATCATGTAACAAACTGTTTGCTCATTGTTTTTAAACTGACCTGGAGCTGTGCTGAATTTGTCTGCCACAAGGCTTGTTTGTGCTTCTGTTACCCTTTTCTTAGGCGTACATGTCTATAGTTAGATATAATGCATGTACAATGTTGTACATGTATGTATGATGTGTGTGTTTTCTTAGGTCTGGCCAAATCTAGGAGTGTTAGGTATTAGGCCTCCTGATGAGTGACTGAACCCCATGGAAGCCAGAACATTTTAGTTTTGGGGAGCTTGTTGAATTAGGGTTCGGTCAGACGAGACCTGATTTCTTTGAAAAAGGAATCATAGCAGCATTTGATGCCATTTGATGCTCTCTGTCTCGTGTCATTCTACGACTGACAGAGTGGCTGTTATTTTGTGAAAGCCGCTTCTTGTCGAAGATGTTGTGTGTTTAGTGTAGCTGCTGTCTGTTGAAGGTCTCCAGAGTTTGGCAAGTTTTGGTTCTTTTTGTTGGATAGTTTTTTTGTGTATTGTTCTTTTACAAATAATGTACTTTCATGTTATTCAAAACTAGATGTTATCACCTAGTCAACTTTCAACAATATATTGTTTTATATATGTGTGTATGCTTGTATGTATTTAGTAATGCACTTGTATGTAATGTATTTGTACGTATGCTTATGTGCATATTTGTCTGTATATGCGGATATGTGCACAGTATGTATGTACATATTTTTATATATAATCATGTGTCAAGACACTGAGTATGCCATTTAAGGCGTCTAAGTGGTGTTGCACACAATCAGGTATTATGTGTTTTAAGGTAGGTAGAAATGTGTTGAACAGTCGAATGAAGCACAACATATGTGATATGGAAGTAAATTGTTTTTGTAGTGTTACATACAGAAACGTGACTACTATGTGGCAGTGCAGTGGTTGGACAAAGCGGAAGCCATGGCTACCATGGGACAAGACGTACGTAGTATTTCACCAACTACCCACAAATATAAGGCATTGCTAAATGCCAACTGTCCTTTTAGCTGTGTTTAAAATGACAATAAATTTTGTTAAGGATGATTTTATTTGATGATAACATACGACTGTCTTACCTGTTGTGCTTGATGAAGTAATGTTTTCTGTTTTAGGATGAGCAGAGTCAGCAAGAGATTACGTCACTACTGTCACAGTACGACTCGTATCGGAATTAGATTGATTACGTCTGAGTTTGTATCTGAAGCAAAGGGACGAAGATTTTTTAAAGCTGCATTTCCTTGCCATTTAATGTCATTTAGTTAACCTTAAATAACAAGATAAAGAGGTACTTTGTAATGGTTAATATATTTACTTGTGCTTTTCCTTTCGCTTTCTGTTGCTTGGTCTGGACTGACCTTTTCGAATTGTCCAGATTAGGATGTGGTGTTGACGTGCTATATATGGATGCCTTGAAGATTACATTTACAGCACTAGAAGTTAGAAGTGTAATGGTGAAAGACTTGTGCAATAGCGGTCAAGTAATAAAATATCTTGTGATCGTAATAAGAATATCGACTGTTCAATATCTTTCTCTGGTCATGCTTAGAACTATAACTGATCTTTCTTTATCTGTTGCTGGGTCTATATTTGGAACATTCTCCCTGTATCTATTCATTCTCCTGAGTGGCCTATTTCATTCATTTTCAACTGAGCTTGTGTTTTCAGATTGCTTATCCACCATAGGCTGCTTCTCTCTCTCTGTATTCGTAAACTGATCTGTATACTGAGCTGAATGCAGCTTAATTTTGGTGCACCATGTGTATTGGACATATGCACTATGGAAGTTGCTGGTTAACCGAAATAAACCCACGCTCTCATGCAGCATCACTGTCGACGCGTGCATCGTGATTTCTCTTGCAGTAGATAGTTTTGTTGGAACAATCTTTCACTGAGATTCTGTACTGTTACATTAAACAAATGTTGACCCACTGACCTATCAAGAAAGGAATACGTGCAGATCAGCTCCTTGATGTATTCTGGAGCCGTATCAAATGGTTACAGGACTACCGTTGGTGGAAGACATGATTATTTAGTTCTGTCCTCAACGGATGGCCAATGCAGTATTACCTTTCAACCTGAAATGCTGAGTTATTATAGGAAACTAGTAGCATGTTAGTAATGCAATCATGACAGCAGGTATGCTTACTTTAACTTACTTACATTTTGTGGTTGCTACAATGATGCACCTTTTGAATACATGTAAATAAACAAATCAATGTGCTTCTGCATAGTTGCTGATATATTGCCATGGGCTATGTTTTAGGAATTTAGGCTATTATTGCACCAGATTTAGATGCTGTTTATAGGCTATGACCATCGGTAGGCCTATCTCCACAGCTCTGCATCAATGTCTGTGCATGGCCTCTTGCATCCCACCGTACTGCTGGATATTTTCACTCAAATGAAACTAAATATGTATATGAACCTATAGGGGGCCGTCCATAAATGACGTCACGCAATTTTGGCCGATTTTGAACCCCCCTTCCCCTCGTCACACTTCGTCACAAAAGTAACACCCCTTGAAAAATGACGTCACAAAGCTCTGACCCCAAAAACTAAATTTCCATGGCGAAGCAAAATGCTCTTTCGTGGAAGAAATAGGGAGAGCATGCATATTTTAAAATCTAACGGTGACCAAATATTGACGACCCCTAGGCCCTTCGATGCAGATTTCCCATAAATATATCATACATGATAAAATATTTGGGGTAATAATATTATCAATTAAATAATTAGTAAAATTCACGATGACTGCATTAAGCTATGGGGGCCGTCCATAAATGACGTCACGCACCTAGGGGGAGGGGGGTCGGAAATTTGTGACGATGTGTGACATGGGGGTGGGGTCTGAGAAGTGTGACGTCACACCAGGTCTATGTTATAAAATTTAACAATTAACAACAATTTAATTTTATTAATAACCACTAATTTTTAGGATTAAATTTTCATTATTTTATTAATTATTTTAATGTAATCGGGCATCATTATTAATAATTTTCTAATTATTTCAATATTTGGTCACCGTTAGATTTTAAAATATTCATGCTTTCCTATTTGTTCCATGAGGAGCATTTTGCTTCGCCATGGAAATTTGGTTTTAGGGGGTCAGAGCTTTGTGACGTCATTTTCAGAGGGGGTGTTACTTTTGTGACGAAGTGTGACGAGGGAGGGTTAAAAATCGGCCAAAATTGCGTGACGTCATTTATGGACGGCCCCTATATATGCAGGTCTTTCAAATTAAAATAAGAAGAAGAGCGCTGTCGTCCCTGAATGCGAACTCTGAGCCATGAGTGAAATGAAAGCAACTTCAATTTGATTAGTGTTGTCGTGCAAAAGCAAGTGGCCAGTGCTTTTCCTTGTTACCTAATCTTCCCACTAACAGCGTATGGCCAGTAGGGTCTACACTCCGTTTCCTTTATATATGCTGAGGGTTTCCCATGGAGTAGGCTGCAGTAGGCCTAAGCCTATTATGAACTCCAGAGGCACAAGAAATTGCAAAATATGACACCCTGGCACTCTTGTATGTGCAAGACCTGTCCACCTCTCTCTCGTCTCTGTCTGTCTGACTGATTCTCATTCTCATTCTCATTCTCATTCTCTCTCTCTCTCTCTCTCTCTCTCTCTCTCTCTCTCTCTCTCTCTCTCTCTCTCTCTCTCTCTCTCTCTCTCTCTCTCAGACATTTTCAAAGATAGCGCTATACAAATTTAAGGATATATAGATATATAATAGGGCGTCCCACGATAGCATAGGAAAAATAAAATTGTTGAAACTTTTGATGCACTCCCTCCTAAAAGTTTCTTTATGATCCCGTAATATTACCTGCCAAGTTTTATGACATTTCGAAAATATTTAGGGGTCCCGCAAGGCTCATAGAGTTAGTGCAGTTTGTCGTAAATTACGCATGGCATCATTGACTTTTAAATATTTAGGTGACAACATTTTGATCCCATAATAACATGTTTAGTATCACTATAAAGCTCTTAAACAGCAGAATCTACAGATTTAACCTTCTTGTATATTATATGCATAAAGTTTCAATTATGAAGAAGACATAAAGCACACTACCAGAAGAGATCAAATTTCTTGGCTTGCAAATCAAGGAAGACTTTCGAGCCTTTAAATCTGTCGGGCACTGGGAAGGCAAGCTGCTCCCTGACATAACTGGAGTAAACACGGACAAAGTGAACCGATGGCCAGTCCTGATTTCTTCTCTAGTTAATAGAAATACTAAACTTCTGGGTGTGCCAAAGTTGGCTTCTGTGTCAAGACAGGCAGCAGCAGTAGCATATGAAGTCGTGGCAGTGCGATACATTTATTATCGGCATGTGTTTTGACACAAGGGCCTCAAATACCGGCAGAGTTAATGGAGCCTGCACCCTTCTAGAGGCAGCCACCGGTCGTAATCTGCTGCAGATGGCTTGTCAACATCACATGTTTGAAGTCCTGTTGTCTTATATATATTCGTAGTGTGTCTTGGTAAAGTTTGTCCATCAACTGGGGGAGGCATTCTTCTCTTCAAGCGATTTAAAGATAAATGGTCCGACCTGGCTCACCTTCAACCAAAGCTTCATTAATGTCTGTCTGTGTCTGACAAACTGAAGGAGTTCATTACTGAACAGCTTCAGCTTGACAATCCTCAAGATTATTAGAGAGAATTCTCCAACTCGCGGCATCCGTGTTTGGATTGAGCAGTTCGACAGCGGTTCGCAAGCCTGGTGCCCCTCTAGAGCGCGTTGGATGGCGAATGCATTATATATACTCAATGAAGATTTAGTTGCGTTTTGATGGAACCCAATCGGTTATCCAATTGACGGCCCGTGAATTACAGGGCATCCACGATTTAACATTATGTTTTAGTCAACATCTGCATCCAATCGTGGTTTTCGTGTCGAGTCACTGCTGATTCACCCATCAATGACATTCAACTAATAAAAAGGCTGCAATATTACGATGCTGCTGCTCTGAAGACCACTGAAGATGATGCTGTGTCATTCTTGGTACCTAAGCCTGTTCTCACACCATCTCTCTTCTGAAGATAAAGCACAGCTTATGTTGACAATGAAAGGTGATCGAGAATTGCACTTTGTTCAATCTCTTTCCCGTACGAAAAGGGAATTATATATTTCTCGAAGCTTCTTCCGAACTACCGCCAACTCATCGTGGCTTGTACCCTCGATATTCCATGTGAAGAGTGACCCAAAAGCCAATTGTATAAGATCGCATGTCAGCTTGTTAATAACTTTGCCTGTGTAAATGACAATGCTGAGCTTGGAGTTGCTCTTATACAGAATTTCAATTCAACAAGAACGAAGAACAGAAACAGTTTCTTCTGCAAGTTGTTGAAAAACACAGGCATGACTTTTCTAAGTGCAATCGTGACAATCTTGTAGACATGTAGATTATTGTAAAATGTAGAACTGAACAATGTGCAGCTGAAGGTATAAACAGTGATTAAGAATAAGCAGATGCAGGTATGGGGTAGCTGAAACCATGGCTGGTTGCATAATCAAGAATTTGTAATAATGATTCCTCCTAACGATTAATGGCAATAACTGATATTGAGAAAGTTCAAAAATCTTGAGTTGCTGTACAATTTTTTCATTATTTATTCGTAAAACCATACCTATGTACGCAATAAAGTCAGATACTTGTAGTTTCCACTATTTAGGAGCTTTCCATTGGTATTAAACATGTTATCATGGGATCCAAGGTCGTTGTCTAAAAGCATTAATAAATTGGGCACGTCCGACGCAAATTATGCCAACATGGTGAAATGTGAGTGTCTTGCGGGACCCCTAAATATTTTCAAAATTTTATAAAATTTTCCAGGTGTCATTATGGGACCATAAAGAAACGTTTAAGAGGGAGTGCATAAAATATTTCGACAAAAAATATTTCTGGGACACCCTAATATATAAGCTACATACCAGTGTTTAATCTACTCCCCGTGCTGTCGGGGGGAATCTAGGGTTCTGGGGGTATCTAACATAATAATTTATTTAACTCTATCACTAGGCAAATACAAGTCTTCCTCTTCCATTTTAATATATTTAATTACAATATGATTCCAAAATAACTTGATTCGTTTTCACAGACAGCGCCCTCTGACGGGGTAATTAAACTAAGAATCAGAGTTCAATCTTACATCAACTTAAATTGTCAACACCTTAAACATTTGCGTTATACCAATCAGTATTAATAATCGCTTATACAATCATTGAGATTTGAACCCAGGTACAAACAAAGAAACTCTATTATCTAACCTTTATACCAAAAACCGGCAAGAAAAGTTCTTCGTCCTTGCTCACTGTCAATCTTCGCTGTCGGAAGAACTGTCACCAATAACGCTAGCACCCTCTGGCATCTAACCCACCACCGAAGGCTCCGGATCGGTTGCGGTTCCAGTGCGTCACTATTATCTTTTGGCTTCTCAGTCTTCGATTGGCGCCAAAACCTTTCCCGCCAATTCTAGTACACAACGGCCTGTACTATCGACAGAGGTCCCACTCCTTCAACGATCGGACGCCAACTGTAACTGACCTGCCTGCATACAGCGCTCTCGCTTATATAGCCTTGGGCTGCCGCCAAAACTCGCATGCATCGATGCTCAGCCAAGAATATTGGCGCGAAACCTGTCCTCAGAAACGGATCAATAATTCCCGCGCTGCTATGGCAGAGATCGTTTACGCATTAAAGGAAAGACCGCCAACTTTGCAGCATAGGCAGCAAAGAGAAAAGACGCCAACCCGTGCCGAGGTTCGGCACACTCTCCCAACCTTCGGGAAAAATTTCCCAAGACACTGGAAATTTTTGACTTACGACCTCCTTATGTGGCATATACAAACAATCATGACTTAAGAAAAGACTTGCTAATAAGAACAAGAATCAAACATTAATTAGCAACCATAGGAAATCACAAATGCAACAGATCACAACACGATTTAAACATCACAACGAAACCTAACAGGTTTTTGAATCAAACGTTTTGGACGAACGGTTTCCTGTCCTAACAACGAAGTGTCATCCAGTACATCTTCGGGTACAAATCCAACGGACGCGCGGACATCGTCCTCCATGAGGAAGAAATCACCTTCCACCAACTTTAATTTATCAACATAGACAATGAAAGGCGGGGATTCGAACTCTTCCGGATCCTATAAAGAACAGGGCTTAATTTATCAAGCACTTGGTAAGGACCAGTATAGTTTTTATTCCATTTGTCTTTCAGACCCGTCCTTCTCCTCGGATAGAAGTACCACACTAAGTCTCCAGGTTGGAAACTAGTTTCCTTGACACGCAAATCATATCTAAAAGCACGAGTACTAGCTTGGCGCTGCATAAATTCTCTAACACATTGAAAATCAATTTGCATGCGTTCTAGTTGATCTACAACAAAAGCATCAGTTGAAAGACGGTCTGGCAATACTCGGCAGTCTCCTAAAATCAAATCAATTGGCAGACACAACTCTCGGGAAAGGAAGAGCCGGTTTGGTGTGTAGCAGTACTTTCATTTTCACTTGCTCGATACGCAGCCAGGACGTACGGAAGATGTAGGTCCCAATCTCGTTGGCTCTGGCTGACAACTGTATCGAGCATGCAATTCAGCGTTCTATGAAACCTTTCAATCTGTTCATCGATCAAAGGAAGCAACGCCATCGGCTGCCGACGAAGCGATTGCCTCACGGGTTTTGCTTCTCCCGTATCGATCTCATGTTTCAGGATCTCCGTGCACTCCAAGTCGAATTCATGTAGCGAACAGGCACTGTGGTTTTGCAGGATAAGACGGCGTAGATCTTCTTTTATGGATTCAGGCACATCTTCGGCGACTTCATTCCAAAGCGGCGCTAAGGTCTGTTCCACCATTTTCTCGTCTAGCTGTTCATTAGTCTCACACACAGCATTGCATTCTCCAGGATTTGATTTCATATGTTTATCCTCCATGACCTCCACCTTTTCAGTTGACCATTGCAGACCTCGGCGTAATTTCACGGTGTGACCGGTGGGATTCATTATGCGTACCACTAAGTCATTGAGTCGGTCGGGCAGCAGCGTTCCGGCAACCCATATTCCAGATTCCAGTTGCTGTGGTTGGGTAGCCCAGATTCCACATTCTATAGACAGGCTTGGTAGAAAGGCGAAAACTTCAATATCCATCTCACTCATCGGAGGCACTTTCACGTCTCGAGCAATGGCAATCCTTCGGCAATTCACAGGTTCTGACCGACTATGGATTGGTAGAACGTGACCATTGATGGTGATCCAAGGCTCTCCAAAATGCCATTGTGCTTTTTGTTCTTCAAGCCACGCCAGTCCAAGAATGAGTTCTGAAATCTGTTCTGACACCAGACAGCGCGCCTCAAAGGTGTATCCTTCTGTCTCCCAGGACAACAGAGTCTCCCCGACGACACGGATTTCTGTGCCGTTCGCAGCGCGTAAAAGCTGTCTGGATTTCACCAAGTCTCCCTTTTTCACAAGCGAAGCTGGTGCCAAAGAAAGTTCACAGCCCGTGTCCACGAGACCCCATACATTTCTTCCGTTTATTCGCAGCGCCAGGTAAGCATTATTACTACCAACAATATGAAGTAAGTTTGTTACCGTTGGCTGGCTTTCTGTTGTGTCCTCAGGTGGCGCTGTGGCAAAACGATTCGGGCAGTGACGTGCCAGATGACCCGGATGACCACATTCGTAGCACGTTTTGGCGGCTCTCCAATCATTCGATCGATTCGCTCGTGAATAAGGTTGACCCCGATTAGTTGATCGTTCCGTACTCATCTGTTCTCGATCATCAGTTGACGAGTCCATGGCTTGAGATGGATTCAGATTCTTCCAGTATCTGGGTTTAGCACCAAAAGGATTATGTCGAGCCAGCGCATCGTCAATCATCTTTTGTATCGTCTCTAGGTTAATGTCTGGTTCTTTAACTGTTTTAACCCGAACAGGACGACGTTCATATGGATCGAAGTCATTCTTTTCTGCTTTACGGTACCCTTCGTATCGCATCGCCAGGTTGTAAGCTTTATCGAGGCAGGATGATTCATTCTCTCGGACTTTCATAGCAACCTCTCGATCTCGAATAGCGTCGATGAAGGATCTGACGGCAATTGATTCACTATGGACTGTTGTGGGTCCAGGAAATGCAAGACTCATTAATGTGCCAATGTCTTGGACAAGAACACCCAAGTCCTCACCTTTTTGTCGACGAGTGCTAAGTTGCGTCTGGTAAAGAGTCATTTGATCAGTACCACCATAGCGTTGTCGGAGACGTTGAATCAAATCAGACCACGTGACGACTGTGGCAGAATGAAATTCCCACAACAGCTGATTGGCAGGCTCAGTTAGCGCACGCATCAACTGGTTAAGTTTTTCATCATCTCTCCAAGAGTTATTTCGGGCACAGACTTCAAATTTCTTAATGAAAGCTTCCACCGCAGTTCGTCCGTTGTACGATCCAAGCTTGATCCACTGGCGAGAAGCTCGAGGCGAAGCAGTCTCGGGAAAAGTAGAATTCTTTGCAGCTAGCATCGTTTCTTTGTCTGACGGCCCAGACGGTTCACTGGCTGGCGGAATTTTCTGATTCGACACCATCACTTTCGTAGACCGGAAGTTGTTCTTACCAGCTTCTGTCCCGTTGATCGAAGCAGGCTCAGACGTGGCGGATCTATTCTTATCGTCCGATGGCACCAATTCTTTGACTCGACACCGTTGTAAGATTTGCTCTGGCCAGGCAGCAATCTCAGGACGCGGTTGTTGCCATTGGGATGGATGCACGCATGAGTTGCTCGCTCTCAGATTCAGATCAGCCATCAGAGACGTCGCGTTTGTGACTTCTCGTCCGGTAGTGCTTCGGAGAATTGACCCATAGCTCAAGGAAGGTCGTGTGGACATCGCATCACGCAGCACTTGAACTTGTTCAGCGGTGGCGTAGGTCAACGTAGCAGGAGACCAGGTCAACATCACGTATCTGGGTCCTGAGGTTATCGGCGCCGTCGCGGACATGAGAAGACCAGTCGTTCGACGTTCAGTATCGACGAAGGACCAAGCAGCGTTGTCCGGCGTTTCATGGCAGGAGCGCATGTCTTGAGCCTGGGCTGTGTATCGAGCAAAGTGAGGCGACGACTTTTGTTTGTAAGACGACTGGCGTCTCAACTCGTCTTCATTCACAGGGCTCCGAGAGGGCAATTTATCTGTAACTAAATACTCAGTATTTTTAGTACTAGTACTTTCATCATAACAACACGTTTTAGGCCTATCTAATCTTTTCATTGCCATTCTAGTTCCTATTTCTGATTCATTTTCATCATTCATCCGAATTTTCAAAGCATAATCTTCACTCATACATACTTCAGGTTCATCTTCATCAAAGTCCAAAGCATGCCAAGAATCAACTCTATTCTTACCTATCGGCTGATTAAATGACATCTGTGTTTTAAGACATTTGTCTTCTCTATTATTATCTCCATTCTCTATTTCTTCAATCATCTTTTTCTTTCCAAAATTTTCCTTACCATAAACCCCACTGGTGGTGCCAAGTGTAGCGACCGTGCCGCCCTCTAGCGGTCGATCGTGAAGTTGCGGAGAAGATTGGTCAGGTAAGTCATACTTGGAAAGGTTTCGAACCTGTGACCGGGCAAAGGAGGAAGTGCGGGGTGCATCTATTTCATTTTCCGGTTTAGGCACTAGCAATTGTTGCAACCGGGCACTTCGTCTAAGGCCTCCATCTAGCGGTGCTACCGAGTGGTGAGTAGCAGCGCTCTCATCAAATACCAGGGATTCAACATCGGACATATTGTACGCGGATTCTGCTGTCTGCAGACCAATGCATGGAGATGCATCCGGGTTCTTAGGCTCCGCAACATCTTTAGCAGTGCTAAGTTTAGCATTCAATAAGTGTAGTTGGGTCACTAACATAGCTAATATGGCCGCCTGTTCCTCTTGGCGTTTCATTATGGTTTGCCAACATTCATCCTTAACTCTATCACTAGGCAAATACAAGTCTTCCTCTTCCATTTTAATATATTTAATTACAATATGATTCCAAAATAACTTGATTCGTTTTCACAGACAGCGCCCTCTGACGGGGTAATTAAACTAAGAATCAGAGTTCAATCTTACATCAACTTAAATTGTCAACACCTTAAACATTTGCGTTATACCAATCAGTATTAATAATCGCTTATACAATCATTGAGATTTGAACCCAGGTACAAACAAAGAAACTCTATTATCTAACCTTTATACCAAAAACCGGCAAGAAAAGTTCTTCGTCCTTGCTCACTGTCAATCTTCGCTGTCGGAAGAACTGTCACCAATAACGCTAGCACCCTCTGGCATCTAACCCACCACCGAAGGCTCCGGATCGGTTGCGGTTCCAGTGCGTCACTATTATCTTTTGGCTTCTCAGTCTTCGATTGGCGCCAAAACCTTTCCCGCCAATTCTAGTACACAACGGCCTGTACTATCGACAGAGGTCCCACTCCTTCAACGATCGGACGCCAACTGTAACTGACCTGCCTGCATACAGCGCTCTCGCCTTATATAGCCTTGGGCTGCCGCCAAAACTCGCATGCATCGATGCTCAGTCAAGAATATTGGCGCGACACCTGTCCTCAGAAACGGATCAATAATTCCCGCGCTGCTATGGCAGAGATCGTTTACGCATTAAAGGAAAGACCGCCAACTTTGCAGCATAGGCAGCAAAGAGAAAAGGCGCCAACCCGTGCCGAGGTTCGGCACAACATCAATCAGCAGCAGAACAGTAGCAAAAATGCCTTTAAGGTACGAGTCGCAGATCAGCAGACAGACAATCAGTCGATGTCAGATGACCAGTTGTGGTCTCCAGTTTTACTTACAACTTGCCTGCATTGTGTCTGCCACGTTGTATGACATCACGTTCCTGCTACTTCCACCTGAGACGCCTCAGAGCGATTCGACGCTCTGTCTCCTCCTCGGTCTTTACGACTATAGTCCATGCCTTCATCTGCTCCCGCATTGATTACTGCTACTCTCTGTTTGTTGGCCTTCCCAAAGTGCGCCTCTCCCCTCTTCAATCTGTGCTTAATGCGGCTGCCAGGATGATAGCTCGACTGCCTCGCTTCTCGCACATCTCCTCCTATATGTTGGAACATCTTCACTGGCTCCCTCTCACTGCTCGTATCCAGCTCAAGGTCCTTGTTCTTGTCTGCCGGTCTTATTCTGGCCTAGCTCCCAAATACCTCTGTTGCCTCGTTCGCCGGCCTATCTCCGCCACCTCTCACCGTCCGCTTCGCTCACTTGATCGCCATGACCTTCTTGTCCCACGAGCAAGGACTACCATGGCTAAATCTCGAGCTTTTGCCTTCATTGGCCCTTCACTATGGAACCAACTCCCTTCATCAACCCGTTCTTTTATGCTATCTGGGGGGCCAGGTGCTTCTTTTCGTTGTCTTAAGACCACTCTTTTCGCTCGGAGTCTTTCGCACTGGGAGCGCCTCTGATTGGTGTTCACTGTGAGAGGCGCTTTATAAATTTATAAATACAATACAATACAATACAATACAAAACGCAATAGGGTGGTTCTTAAAAATAAAAGTTTGAAACTAATGTTCGCCAAGGTTCCATTTGGTTCCATTCCATCCAGAAACATCACACACAAAGTTGTATGAAAATTTTTTAATATTTAGGACTGCCACAACACCATCAAAGTTTTACCCCTTATCAAATATAGGAACACTCGAAAAGTAAGCATAATAATTGTAATCAACTATGAAAAGTGAACACTTACACCAGGAATAAATTCAACTGCCTGGAGTAGGTCCAGATTACAGCACAATTACATTTATTGCATGCCTGGTTACTAGTGATTACACTGATTAGTGATTAAAATTATTTATTCGAGTTATTATTATTATTGAGGAAATGGTAAAAAGTTAATAACTCCTACAAATATGGGCATATTCTGAAAATTAACACATCATTTTATTCAGTTTTAAGAGCTCTTTCTAGCGGTATATTGAATGGCAGTTAATTAGTTTACAATTAGAATATTTTACCAGAAAACCTACAATTTTCTCGAAAAACGCCTTGTCTCGTAACTTTGGCCCTCTGGTGGGGGCGGAAGACATTAATATTTTCTTTAAATTTTGAACAGTGTTTAATCCATGCCATTAGTCAACTTGTGGTTGCTATTACTTTTCGAATTTCTAATTTTCGCTTATTTTCCACTCCACCCTTTTGTGTATGCCTATTCGAACAGATTTGTGGTTATCGGTCTCAGGAACTCACGGATCAAATGCCACTAAAATGCCAATAAAAATTAATAATAAACAATCAACGAGAACATAAACATTGTAGAAATTATTTTTAAGGTGTGCTTAAGTAAAATCATCCAGCTTTGCTGTTGAAATCAATCAGCAGCAGGACAGTAGCAAAATGCTTTTAAGCAGACTGACAATCAGTCGATGTCAGATGACTAGTTGCGGTCTCCAGTATTACTTACAACTTGCCTGCAATCGTGACAGTGATAAACTGTACTTTAACAGCCAGCAGCAACTGATTGCAGCGTGCTGAAGTCTCTAGGCCCTCTGAAACTAGTCATTAAAGTTAATCTAGTTTTATACTATATGAGAGATTACATATTAAAATGGTAGGAAAAAGAGAACGACGGAGTCTCCGCATAATGTCAGCGATCGCAATATTTAGAATGCAATGCTTTTTTTAGGAATCCGATCCAGACATATGTGACGAATCCGAGAGGTTTAGGTCGTATCTTCAACGTCTTCTATGGAGGCCCACAGGCAGACATACTTTGTTATGTGGAAGTTTCTTTGAACTTCCTATGTGCTACGTAATGACGAATCTTACAGACATTGACTGTATGCTAATCGACCCGAAAATCATTACAATTCCTCGTGGCGTTGCATTTGTCAGGAACGTTGGAGAAGAAATCCTAATAATTGATACACGGGATACTCAAACGGGATTCGTACGATTGCTAAAGGAACATTCTAACAATGGACCTGCTAATACGTTTCCAGTTGCAGGACTTAATGAAATTGAACTGTTAAATGGCAACAAAATAACACAAGATGACGTCGACGCAATTTTCTGTCCATATTGGCCCAGTGAAGCTCAGGATTGGATTACAAGAACTACTTTGACTGGATGGCCAGAAAAAGGTGTAAAGGATCACATTGTCCGAGGTGGTTGTCACTTCGTTGCTAAGTCTCACCACACAGAGCCTAACGATAGTACTCAATGGAGATATTCCTTTTCTCAAGCAGAGGTCGTTCTGATTCACAGCTGGAATGACGTCCAGAAGTACATTTATCACATACTCCGTATTATCAAAGGACATATTACAAAGACATGTGGAACGCAGGAGAAAAGTATCTTCAACAGCTACTTTATCAAGACGTTGATGCTGTGGGCTTGTGAAAAGAATCCTGCAGAGTTTTGGGCTGAGGAGAACGTTGAAACATCAGTGGAAGAGTTGCTCTGTCAAACAATTGAATGTCTAATAGACAGAGAATGTCCACACTATTTTATATCAGGTCTCAACATCCTGGACTGTTCAGTTGGTATTGATATTAACAGTGAAGTTATGCTTCTAGAGCAGATTTTGTGTGAGGGTGTTTCGAGAATCATGGCCGATATCCCGAAATTTAATGTAAAGATGAATCTGCAAGTTGAAATTTCTACGAAACTAATAAAGCATGTATCTTGTATTCCTCACCTATGTATAAATCCACTGGATCCCACGTTCGGACAATATAATTGGAGCGGTGAGTTTTCAGGTGTCGCTCTGTTTTACTCGGAACTTGAAATTCTCTTTAAAGGGATTATGGCACATAAACGACTTCAGTCTTTGAATTCTCAAATGCGAAGCAGGGTTAATACTACAAATACGGAAGAGCACTTCAGACGTTGCCTTGAAGAGGTCATTGACAGCCGCTCATCATGGATGATTAATTTACAAGAGTCTATGCATGTCAATATCGGAAGATTTGTGAACAGATACAATTCGAAAAGTCTAAGTGGATCGGACATTTCTACTTGCTCTCGAGAAGGTATCATGTCGGAAGATAAATTTTCGCATAAACCGTATAATCGTGTTTGTTGTTACGAAAGGGTTTCAAGGAATGTAAGCTGTCAGTCGACTCGGTACGATTCTGCCGTAGCAAAAATAAATTTCGTAATAAATTTTATGTTTGCAGAGTTCAACAAGTTCTGCAGAAACCCATCAACAGTTATCAGCGGTTTATTTTGTGCAAATTTTTACTACACATATCTTCACAACTACCGTGTGGCTTTGGACATCTGCAGACAAACGCTTCAAATGCTAGAATCTACTTACATTATGCCATTAATCTGGACAGACAATTTTCCTGTATTTTTGAGTTGTGACTTGATGCCTTTGTTTGACGACAATATTCAGACTGTTTTTGGATTCGTAGGTCTATTCATTTGTATCGGATATAAAAAAGAAGTGAATCGTGGGCATCTGATAAAAATCCCACCTCTGTTTGTAGAAGGTCCTTCCACCGAAGAGGAACAGAAGCATCGGAAGAAAAGTTCTTGGCATTCTCGAATAATTTCTTCTCTCGTCGTTCAGCTGTGTCCGGCTATGTTTATTAATTACATCGGAATGCAATGTCAGAAACAGCTGAGCTTGAGTTGCGACAGTATATTCGGCATATATAGTGGACCAGATAATGAGGAACGTCTACTGCATCATGCTTTTCTGCTGTTAAAGTGTGCTGATTCCATTGGATAGAACTGAGCGTACGGTAATGACACTGGTTCTTATCTGTCGAATCGAATTAGAATATGTTTTGAAACGTTTTGCAGAATGTTTTGTAGTTGGCTACTGCTGATTGTGACACCATGATCATCATCATCTGGGTCTGAGACCTCTACTGTTGCTGGTGAAGCTTTTTGTAGGATCTCCATGTAACAAAGTGTCAAGTTGTTCATGCACATTTGTTGACGCCCATTTATGTGACAAAGCGGCATAAATTGGCATGCGCGCATAGTCTGGCATGTGAACGACAAGTCTTCCCGAATATCTGCCTAGTGTTGCGGATCTAGAGATTCTTTATTGCCAGCTCAGTTTGTTCAAGACAAGAAACGTACGCCTACTCAAGTCCCACAATTTCGAACAGATTGTTGCGCTCTTCTACGGGTGGAGACTTGCAGGATCCGCGCTTCCGCTCCTCAATTCGTGCACGTCGGGCCTTTTCGTGCCTACTAGGCCATCCTCCTGGAACGGGCTTTAGTCAAATTTACTTACTGTTGCATTTGGTTCTATGCAGTAAACATAATCATAAAACTGTCATAAAACGCTTTTGTTCAGATTGGCTAGATAGCCATGTTTGCAGCGTGTTTGCAACGTACTTTAAGGGCTCCGTATGAATTTGCTTGATAAATATACAAATATGCGCCGAAGCCAAGAAGGTGACCCGGAATTTGATCTTAACTCGTTGAGGTCAGATGTCAACTGTAACTGAACAACAGTGCACAGTGCCAATTCTCGTATCGTAGAGCTTCATCTGGTGGAGGCTTATGTCGTATTCAGTCTCTCGTCCCTCCTATCTCAAATATTTAATCTTGTTCTTTCCCGAATCAACTGTTTCTTTGGGCCAATGATAGGTTCGAATATAAGAATAAAAATGAAATTCTGTTTCTAATGTTACTGAGTTCTACAGATTTCTGCTCTAAGTGTGAACCGCGTTTACTGCATGCTTAAACTCCGAGAGTATTAAGTACGCTAACGCCATGTTCTAAATAAATGCAAAGGATTATGGCGCATGACCTACTCGGAGTGTACGCTATGGCCTACTCAGCCTATCGCAGTGTGTACACGGGAACTTTCATAGCGTGACATCCATTCAACAAAAGGACAGCGGTGGTTAAGTATCTTGTCCAATAAATTCATTAACAACTGTGCAGGGTCGAGGCAGTATGCCCGCCATAGGGAAATAAGGATTATATGGTGTTACCCCAACATAGGCTATACTCCTATTGACTCCTCTACCGCCATTCATTACGATACAGAACCAAGTGACACTCAACCACTCACTGCGTCAGTTTTTAATCAATGATGCTCCAGTTGTGTGGCCAATTTCCACCGAACACTCTTTTCACTCATTCCAAAAATTTATATAGCGCCCCTTCAAGATTCCTACTCAGAGACTGCGCCCTGCCCTATTCTAGATGACGCCAGAGTCAATATGACTAGACAGTCAGTCGAAAACGAATACAGCTCGAATAACAGATGACTAGAAGGTCCCGCAACCATGGAGACCCCAGTCAACGGATTCTTATCCAGAGCTGATGTTTGGCACGTCATACGACGTTCCTGGTCGCGGTAGCGTCGAAGAAGAGGAATGGCGACAGGTAACGATGGTCGGAACACATGCACCTCAACACCATGGCAGTTCCTCTAAGATGGCAGAAGACGTTGCGTCCGGGCATCCCTCTGGCACTGGATCTGCATAGGACGACATTCTTAGTAGCCGGCAAATAGTCGAATAGTGCCACCGATGTAGAACGGTGGGCAAAGACTGTTGTACAGGTAACAATCTGAAAACCCCTCAGCGGGTGAAACCATTCGGTCGGTCAGTGACGTTACAAAAAGAGCCCACGGCTTCGATGGTAAGCGTCCGAAAAGCGTCCAAAACACAGAAGAAACAGCGACGAAAGAGAGAAGTATCTCCACGGACGCATACTAGGCAATTTTAAAAATCAAATAACAAAACTATTCGAGCAAAAACGAGTTCGACCGTCCAAGTTGTCAAAATTAGCACACAGATAAAGACATGCGGCCATCTTGGCCGTCACGTGCGCAGGAATTCACATTCTTTCCTCGACGTCCAAACGAAATTACCAGCATTGATACGAAGCGTTCATAGGCGACCATGCTCGTGTGTTATCAGAATGGCAGACTCCAATGACTTTTCAAAACTAGCCATTAAAGTTAATTAATGCCGCTTCCTAATTGCGTATGAGTGCGATTCTAACGTCTACAATCCAGGCAACTTTAATGTAATGCTTATTCATGTAGGATTTCACATATTCAGCGATGTTGAAGGAATAACCTTAAGTAAGCTACTTTACAGTTTTGTACACTCTGCTGGCATCTGCACTAGCTTTGATCCAGTCCAGAAGCCTAGTGATGCAATAATCTTTCTTTATACCAGACGATTGTGTTAGATCCTCTTGCCCATTGATTGAACGCAACAATGATTCCGATATGTAGGGCGTATTGTATGCTTAAGATTGGTCTAGCTTCCTTTTACAATGAGCGCCAAGTGTCAGTACTTCTATCAGATGACGCTAAACTCAATGATGAAAGCACAGTTCGTTAATTTAATACACGCTCGAATGCAGCTACAGATGACTAGAAGGTCCCGCAATACAACAAGAGTAACGTTAATGTAATGCTTATTGTAACAGGATGTATAGCACGTTGAACGACGTTTTGGTCGGGTGGATTTTGAAGTGGCGTTGGACTTTGTATTAGGCGATTCACGATTTGCTTAAGAACTTCTCGCACCAGTAACATTAGAAATTGGTGATTCACAAAGTCCTGGCACCGTAAGGCAGTGATCTGCATGATTTGTCTTTCTGGAGTAGCCGAACTAAGAAGTGATATTCGTTAGACCTCTTTAATAAACGCAATGTCCTCTCGTAATAGAACGTTGAGGGAGTTTGTATGCCGAAGAATTTAAAAGGGTAATCAGCAAATGACCTCAGGCGAGAGTTTCTGGTTCCGTTTTCGACGCTTTGAAACTTAACTTGAAAGCCCAAGGCATAGATGCGGTGAGGCCTGCAGCTACTTATTAGATTATAATTATTCATATACAACCAGCGAAACACTTTAGTATGAACTTCAGGAGTGTGCTCTATATATAGGCAATTTTATATTCAAATATACAAAACTATTCGCGCAGGCATGATGAAGGAAACACAACATATGAGATTAGATGTATATATATATAATCAAATGTTTCATATGCGCAGGTGATATTTATTCTTTCCTCGACGTGCAAACGAAATTATCTATTCAAGCAAATACGAAGCGCACATATACCTGATCGCGTTGTATGAATGGCAGAACGGCTTTTCAAACTAGCCATTACTGTTAACTAATTTTTATTACTACCTATTCCTAATTAGGTATGAGTGCGATTCTAACGTCTAGATGCAAATCCCTGGAGTAACCTTACCTGAATGCTTCGTTGTTCGAGGATTTCACATATCATGCGCTTTTGAACAAATAGATTAAGGGTAGCCTATTTAATGCCAATTCACAGTGGAAGTTGGTCTTTGCTGAAGTCGATTCACTGGTTTGAAATCAAAATCGACGTTTCAAAATCGTAACATTAGATTTTTTATTCAGTTGAATCGTAAGATTTAGTAAGGTGCATAGGACTACAAGTCATTTGTCTTTCTTTGGATCCTTCCTAAGGAGTCTCAAGTAGACCTCTTTAACATTGAAAGATTGTTCACTCAATGATCAGCTGTTTGTCTACACCAGTAATGGGGTTGAAAAGAGGAACGATCTTCAGGTGATTCTGAGAGTGTTTTTCACACAATACAGCTGTCAGCAGTTACAAAGTTCACTACAAGGTTGCACTCCGAAATAATTAAATACACAGACATCCTCCTCGAAGTTTAGTATATTCAAAGGCCTTCCTTATGCATAACCTACTTGGAATGGACAAGGAATACAAGCTGCTTGTACACAGCGCCCTTAAAACGCGTAGCACCCATTCAAACGAGCAGCATTATGTGAAGAATCTCACCCAATTATTTTTCCGCTGGTGGAACGATACCAAACCATCTTGCACTCAGCCATTCAATAGGATGCAGCTTAACCGATGCTCAGTTTATTTGGCTGCTTCCTACCAAACAGCTGAGTTTAGGCCCATTCATTCTTCAGTGTGCTCGCTGCGTGAGATTAAATCAAAATGACAGGTTCCGCTGACTTTAGCGACAAATAGTCAAAGGTTACCAAAGCGGTATATTAATTAAAAGAGCGCTAACAGTTGGCAGGCGAGCTGCTATGTCGAGTAATGTGCTGCTTATTGCAAACGGGTCTCTTTAATACAGCGACACTTGAGAAACTGCTCTAAGGATATGATCAGCTAATTTCTAATGGCGTTGTTCGTATTAGGTGTTTACCGTTATGCTGTTGTCGTTATAGAAATGGGTCATTTCTGAAGTCCTGGACACGAAGCTATTAATATGCATGACTTGTCTATTTATGAGAGTTAGCGTAAAGAAAGTCTAAGCCAGCGGTAGCAATTGGTCGTCTTGCTCATTGAAAGGTAAACACAAAGCGCGATGTGAACTTGCTGAACTCTCTCTAATAAATCACGCTGAGGTGGTTTTGTGAGGATGAAGAAGCATAACAATGCGATGGGCAAAGACTTTCAAAGAGCAATTTTCTTGTTCCGTTTGAGTGATTCCGAAACTTTTCTTGGAGCGGCCGTTCTAAATATATCATAAGGGCGACAAGGCCTTCATTAGCGCATTCATCTATGCATTCAAATATTTGATTAAACCCGGCCTATACTTTTTGTATGAACCTCATGCAGGCACATTTTAACACGATATCTATTTTCTTACCTTAAAGTATATATAGGCCTATGCATCAACGAAACGCTCTATATTAGATGTATGAATATACTTATATAAGTAAATATTTGATTATAATACTTACGGCGTCTAGTAGAGAATAGGTGAGAAAGATTATGGAAGTCAGATTACTCATCGTATTTACCTGGGCTTCGTGGACCAGCGCCGCAGTGAGGTGAAGCCTATGGAATAAGCCGAGCATTCAATACATTGGATTATGATTATATACGAGAAGTACGCAGCCGTTTTCGGTTCAGATAGGTTTTGATACAGGTCTAAGATGTAGACGAATCGACAAACTTTTCTAATCATTAAATGAACCATTGGCTAATTTCTTACGTGTGTCGAAGAGTTGGACAAAAGTGAACAATCAAAATGGTAACTCATTTCATGACATCGTGAATATTCACTAATCCATTAAAAGTCACATAGAGCAAATCATCATGGTTTCACAAAGTCATGAACTTGGTGAGATCAAGACTATCAAAACCAGTCTTTCAATAGGCCTACCGGTCAACTGAAGTTATCAGTTAGACTTTCAGTTGACCTGTATTAAAAGATTTTATTATATTAAAGTATATATATATATATAGACCCTAATGTCTCTGTTTACAGAAAATGAAGCATGGAAAAAAATTATGAACGGGGAAACTGTGTTAGCAATTTTATATTACCTCATAACCATGGATTCTTTAGACAACCTTTCTTAGTTTACGGATGTTTGATGGCCCAATCAGTAAGCGACAAGCCTCGGAAGCTCTCCCCCTCCAGTCAGTCCTAAACGCCGCTGCTAGACTCATAGCACGCCTCCCTCGGTTCTCTCATATCTCAGCTTATATGACTGAAGTGCTGCACTGGCTCCCAATCACCTCACGTATCCATTATAAGATCCTCCTCTTGGTCTCCAAATCTCAACTTGGCCTTGCACCAAAATATCTCTCGGACTTTATGCATAAGCCTCTCTCTGCAACATCTGCTCGCCCTTTGCGCTCTACTGACCGTCTGGACCTGTTTGTCCCTCGTGTTAGATCTGCCTTGGCTCAATGCCGGGCATTTGCTGTGACAGGTCCCTCCACTTGGAATGGCCTCCCCCTCTTCTACGGGCTAAGCTCATGTCTGGGATTTCTCACGCATCCTCTGGCTCTCTTAAAGCGTTTCTTTTCCCCCGGGGCTTCCGCGCTGAAAGCGCCTCTGAATAGTCTATGCTGCGAGAGGCGCTCTATAAATGTTTAGATACGATACGATACGATACGATAATCTTTATAACATTTTTACAAGTTGCCAGTATATAAGTGTTTGGCTGAGGTAGCCATTAACATTATCCAATCAATACAGCAGACTACCTCGTTCTTTAGATGCCGATCAAAAACAGGAAATCTGGTCTTAGTTTATTTGAAAGATAAACTTACTCAAATGATATTAGAAATAGTATGACGCCTTCGTATTATGTCAACGATAGCAATATTTAGAATAAAGTGCTTTTTGTAGGATCCAGATATCTATGACGAATCCGAGAGGTATAGGTCTTATCTTCAACGTCTTCTTCGGAAGCCCTCATGCAGACAAATTCTGTTATGTGGGAGTTTCTTTGAACTTCCATTGTGCTACGTAATAACGAATCTTACAGACATTGACCGTATGATAATCAACCCGAATATCATTGCAATTCCTCGTGACGTAGCATTTGTCAGGAACTTTGGAGAAGAAATCCTTATCATTGATACACGGGATACTCAAACGGGATTCGTACGATTGCTGAAGGAACATTCCAACAATGTCAGCTACTTCAACATCGATCGAAGTAGACTTCACGGGCCCGCGCTTACGTTTACACTTCATGGACTTGGACAGTTGAATGAGGATGCTAATATTGAACCGAGTAGCAAAAGACCTTTCAAGAACATGACACAAGATGAAGTCGTCGCAATTTTTTGTCCTTTCTGGCCCAGTGAAGCTCAGTATTGGATTACAAGAACTACTTTGAGCGGATGGCCAGAAAAAAGTGTAAAGGATCACATTGTTCGAGGTGGTTGCCACTTCGTTGCAAAGTCTCATCACACAGAACGTGATGATAGTACTCAGTGGAGATATTCCTTTTCTCAAGCAGAAATCATTTTAATTAACAGTTGGAATGACGTGCAGAAGAATATTTATCACATACTCCGTATTATCAAACGAAGTATTACAAAGACATGCCAAACGGAAGAGAAAAGTGTCTTCAACAGCTACTTTATCAAGACGCTTATGATGTGGGCTTGCGAAAAGAATCCTGCAGAATTTTGGGCGCAGGAAAACGTTGAAGCATCAGTGGAAGAGTTGCTCTGTCAGGCAATTGAATGTCTAATAGACAGAGAATGTCCTCATTATTTTATAACAGGTCTCAACATCCTGGACTGCTCAGTTGGTACCGATGTTACCAGCGAAATTGACCAACTGGTGAACTTCAAAAATGGAGAAGTTTCCAGAATCATGGCCGAATTTCCAAAATTAGATGCAAATTTTAGTCTGCATATGACGGCTTCTAAGAAAATAATCACGCATTTCAGTGCATTGGCTATTATAGACGAATGTATAAATCCACTTCATCCAACGTTCGGACGATATAATTTAAGTGACGAGTTCCCAGGTGGCGATTGGATTTACTTGGAACTTTGGAATGTTTTTAAAGGGATCATGGCACATTTGCAACTACAGTCCGTGAATTCTCATACGCAAAACAAGGTTAATATAACAAATACAATTAAACACTTCAAGCGATGTCTTGAAGAGGAGAGTGACATCTACTTAGCAAAGATGATTAATCTACAAGATTCTTTGCACGTCGTTTTCGGAGGCATTGTGAGCAAAAACACGTCAAACAAATTAAGTGAATCGAAGGATTTCATTTGTCCAACTAACTATTCTCAGAAAAATTCTGAGCATTGTGAGTTCAACAGAAAACCATATTCACCGATATTAAACTTCAAGCTTGACCAACAATACAACCGCGGATCGGTATGTCGGCATCCTACACCTACGACTACGCATAGGCAATGTAAAAGCATATGTTGTTACGAAAGAGTTCCTGGAAATGTGGGATGTCAAACTACTAACTACGAGTTTGCAGTACTTAAACTAAATGCCCTGAGTATGTTGGTTTCCTCCAAGGTTGACGAATTCTTCAGAAATCCATCAACAGCTATCAGTGCTGCATTTTGTGCAAACTTTTACTACATGTACCTTCACAATTACCGCCTAGCCTTGGATTTGTGCAGAAAAATTTTTGAATTCGCAGAATATCATACCAATATATACAAATTCAAGAGGACATACTGCATAGAACTATTTCCTGTTGTTTTGAGTAGTGACATAATGCCTTTATTTGACGAAAATATTCAGACTGTTTTTGGATTCATAGGTCTATTCATTTGTATCGGATATAGGAAAGAAGTGAATCGTGGTAATCTGATCAAAATCCGTCCGCTTCCCATAAAAGGTCCTCCCAATGGAGACGAACATAATCGTCGGAAGAAATGTTCTTGGCATTCTCGAGTGATTTCTTCTCTCGTCATCCAGCTGTGCCCGGCTGCGTTTATTGTGTACATCGGAGTGCAATGTCAGAAACAGCTGCACTTGAGCTGCGATATCTTTTTCGACATGTACAGAAATCTAAGGGATGATACACGTCTACAGCAACATTCTTTTCTGTTAAGGTGTGCTTCTGCCATTGCACAAGACCGCACGAACCGTAGCAATTGTAGTTCGCATCTTTCGAATTAGCGAATTCTTCGAAAGAATTTAAAATTCGTTTATTTGTGGTTGGATAAGCTATACCATGCCATGGTATACCCAGTTAGTGTGCTGGATCCGTGACTTAACGGCTGCGGATAGAAGTACGTTTATACGCGTAATCAAGCAGTAGAATCAGGTGCCAGCGTAGTCTCGAATGTAAATAGGAAGCCCTGTCATGTTCCAGTCTTGAGTCGAAGTTTTGGTTGTTTTAATTAGTCTTGTTTTGGCTGTAAGGCCCAGTGTAAGGAAAAATGAGTTCATCCTCTGGGCGCTATTATTGGGAGTGAGACTTCACTTAGTTTACAACCATTCTATCCAATCATTCTTTTTTCACTGAATACTTTTCTACACCATCTGAGTTCATACTTAGGATGATAGTAATTTTACTAATTTTCGCAGATGTTGTAGTGGTAATGATAGTAAGTAGTAATGACATAGATATTCCGCGAAACTATTGCCGCACTGGGTTTCGAAGGACATGCTCCGCTGAACATGTTTTTCATCCTTAATAAATATTCATGTCCCTGAGGAATATTATGTACCTAGGGGCAATAATAATAATGATAATAATCATATCAGTGCTTCAGATGTTAACATCTAATCACACAACGCTATTAATTTGCAAGAATTACATCGCAGACAATTTTCCTGTATTTTTGAGTTGCGACTTGATGCCTTTGTTTGACGAAAATATTCCGACTATTTTTGGATTCGTGGGTCTATTTATTTGTGTCGGATATGAAAAGGAAGTGAATCGTGGTAACCTGATCAAAATCCCTTCTCTGTTCTTCGATGACCCTTCTATTGGAGGGGAACAGAAGCATCGGAAGAAATGTTCGAGGCATTCTAAAGTGATTTCTTCTCTCGTCATTCAGCTGTGTCCAGTTGCGTTTATTCGATACATAGGAATGCATTGTCAGAAACAGCTGAACTTGAGTTGATGACTTTTTCGACATATACACTGGACCACAGACTGCTACACGTCTACGACATCATGCTTTCTTGCTATTACAGTGTGCTTATTCTATTGCACAAAACTGAGCGAACTGCTAGGCTATAACACTGGTTCCAATCAGTCGAATAAGAATATGTTTTGAAAAGGATCTCATAATATGTGTTTAGTGGTTATTTACTATTGCTTGCGAAACCGTGATCTATATATTCAGTCATCACTCTCTGGGTGTGAGAACTTATAGTCACTGGTCAAACATGTTGATTGCTTTCCGTTAACCAAGTGTCAAGTTGCTCACGGACATAATGTTTCTGTAACAGAGCTTTCTAAATTTGTACCAGCGTAATCTGGGAAGTGAATGACAAGTCCTGCCAAAAATTGGCCTAGTGCTGGGGAAATAGAGATTCGTTTTTGCCTGCTCATGTGTCAAAGACAACGATGTGAATGGCTACTCTAAGTTACACAGTTTCGAACAGAACTTTAATAACCTTACTGCGTCGTTGAATATGAACATAATATTTGGACTCTATGTCGTTGATATGATCAGAATGCAATTGATGTTGTGAATCCATTAGGGTTAGGGTTAGGGTTAGGGTTAGGCTGCGGCTGATACCGATTGATACGCTGTATTATAATTGGCTGGCAACACGCTAGTCGAGGTCAAATATTGACTTACGAAAGCACAATAAAACTGCAATTCCTTTACTAGAAGCAACAGCCTATTTATTGTCCGCATTCTTAGTGTGCTCTACACGGAAACGATGGAAACTTAACGATGGAAGATCAAGTGATTTTTCCAGCTACTATACCAGCTGCGTCAGAAACTGGTCACATGGTTCAATATATCATTCAGTGCGCAGTGATCCGTACACCTCGTTTATCTTAATGTGCCTAGATTACTGCAGTTCAAACCTTAGGGTAGGGAGGGCGCGCGGGCTTTCTGGGGTTCCTCTTTACCGCAACTCCAATCCGTCACAAACCGTGCCATAGCTAACAAGGACGATACACTTTTCATATTACCACGTGTGCTTCCGTTTAGATCATCTGGCAGTAGGCCTACGTGCCTCAATTGTCAACACTGACTCGGCATACACCAGGGAGCTCTGTGCTCCAGTCTTAAGTCAAACAGTACGAAGATTGTTGCCCTCTGTTACAGGTGGAGATACTTCAACTCGAGCCCGTCGTCCAGTTTTGATTTTTCGTATAATGGACTATCCCTTTTAACAGGCTTTAGTTGAATTCACTACTATTCAATTTGCTCTATGCAGTAAACATGTTCAAATTGTCTTGAAACGCTTTTGTTTAGTTCGGTTAGATAGCCATGCATGCAGCTTGTTGTAACGTACTTTAAAGGCTCTATATTAATTTGCCTGAGAAATATACAAATACCCACCGAAAACAAGATGGTGGCCCAGTATTTGATCCCAAATCTTAGAGTCCAGAAGTTAACAGTAACTGAAGAACATTGCTGTCACAGTGCCAATTCTCGTATCACAAGACTTTATCAGGTGGAAGCCTACGTTGCATTCAGCTTCTCGTTCTTTCTATCTCCAAATCAAAAATCAAACTCATTTATTTGGCAACCAGTCTAAAAAAAGAATTTACAAAAATATACATATTAGACCAATACATATGCAGTGGCAACACATCAAATTGAATCAAATCAGAACATTCTTACAGGCATTCAATCAAGGGGAATTTGAAAGAATTTACAGTCTGGTTAAACCAATACACATGCAATGGCCCTATATATACATTCGGTTGCACAGAGGACCCAAAAGGGGTCTTACAACAACGCTAGGTTGGGTCGCCTCGGGTGTAGTACCATTAGAAGAGGATAGCCATTCCCGAGTTATTGAGTGGTCCTGGCATATATAGAATTTAGATAGAAAACGAAAAAGAAAGATAAACAAAAACAACTTAACTACAGACACAGCATCGCACTCGAGAATAAGAAACCAATGAAGTAAATTTTGTAGGCACAGTTGTATAGCATTCTGCGAGACCCTACACAAGAGGTGGTACTAATTTTCGAAGAGTCAGCAATGTATATTAAGTGCAAGTCTGGCTAAGCAGGAAAAGAATGAATAGTCTCGATCCAATATTTAACCTTATTCTATCCCGAACCACCTGCTTGTTTATGCCAATGATAGGATAGAATAAAAGATTAAAAATAAAATTCAGTTTGTAATGCTACTGAGTTCCACAGATTTCTTATCTAAGTGTGAACCCAGTTTACCCCATGTTTAAACTTCTAAGGATTAAATACGCTAACGCAATGTTCTGAATACATGTAGAGGCTATCCGATGCGCAACCTCCTCGGAGTGTACAAAATTAATGGCCTATTCAGCCGAGCGTGGTTTGTACACGGACATTTTCATAGCGTGGCATCCATTCAACAAAAGGACACCGGTTGCTAAGGATATAGGCGGTGTGCTCACTATAGAAATATATCGTGTTACCCCCAACGTAGGCTACTCCTTCTCCGGCGGTCGTATTATATCGAAACATCTGCCACTTAATTACTCATTGCGTCAGTGAATTCAAAGTTATGTAGCTCTAGCGATGATCCAGTTGTCTACCCAACTTCCACCGAACAATTGAATTTCAAATTCTTTCATCGACGTGCGAAAGAAATTACTAACATCGATACGTGAGCTAACGCAGTCAACAATACACGTATGGGAGACTCCACTAAATTCCCAAACTAGCCATTAACGTTAATTAATTCCGCTTCCTAAATACTTATGAATGTGATGCAAAAGTCTCGGTGTTAAGCCCAGGAGTAACGTAAATTTTTCAACAATGTATACATGGGCCCCTGGATTTTGCGCATATATGACTGTATTTAAACAAATTACTCATCATCTCAGATTTTAACAATGAATGGCTATGATTTTTCCACAGTATTTTTGTATCCAAACTAGTCAATATAACCCGAAAAAATTTAAATATATTTATAAACATTGAAACTTTTAACATATTTATGTTTGAAATATACAGATCTCAGAAAGCTTACAATAGACTCCATATCATGTCAAATGCTTCCAAAAGCGCATGCGCCTGTTGGGATCCGCGCCAGATCCCCTTAATCGCGAGAGCGAGCGCTGAGGGTGACTGATAGGTTGCTTTCGGCATTCTCGTTAGTTCCCGAACCAACAATTTAAAAATTTTCTCCCTTAGAATTGTGTTGACCCCCCCAAATATTTCTGCGGGCGCCCATGAATATATACTGTAATAGGATTTTAATTAAGCGATATTTGAGGAACAGCTTTAACAGCTTAAATTTGAGTGTCGTTGGTTTTTGTATTAGGGCTTTAGGCGATTCACTGTATTTGAGGAACGGCTTTAGGTGCACTGAACAGCTAATATTTAAGTGGCGTTGGGGTTTGTATTACTCGATTCACTGTCATGCTGATGTAGGCTTCTTACAGAAAATGGGCAATTCCAAAGTCCTGGACGCGAAGCAAGTGACGTATGCATGTCATTGCATGACCTGTTTTTTTTATGGACGAACTAAGAAGTGAGATTCGTTGGATACTGTTGCAGAAAAGCAATGTACAGTGTTCTGTCATGATAAATCACGCTGAGGGACTTTTGACTTTTGTGAGGATTAAGAAATAAACAAGGTGATCGGCAAATGAGGAACAAGTGAGATTCTTCTAATTCCGCTTTTTAATCCTAGAACTTAGCTTGAAAGCGGCTGTTCTAAAGATTTTATAGATGCGGTGAAACCTGTATCTACGTATTAAATTATTTATATGCACCCAGGCAAACATTTTAGTATGAACTTCAGGCATAGGTTACATAGAATAGATGTATTCTATGTTTATATTTAACCTTTTTATATATGTTAGATTATATAGGCTTTATCAGATATGGTTTCTATGAATATTAAATTTTAGTGTATGAACCACGTTATACCACAGAATGTCGGACAACCACAGTTCCATATAAAAGAATCAGTTACGTTATTAACTGGAGAGGAGTTGTGTCTTTCAACCTTTGTTTATCCTGTGCTGTGTGCTTTTAAAATGAGATTTCACTTCCAACAAACATCACCTGATGTCTTGGTCAGTATGATACCAGAGCTATACAAGCCATGCATCAAGGAAACACAACATATGACCGAGAAATATACGCTACAAAAACAGATTATATAAACGTGATATTCTTAAGGCCTCATATAGAGAACAGCTGAGAAACGCGATTTTCAAGCAAATCACTCATGCTCTGTCTTAGCTGATCTTCGTTGTTTGAGAGCACACTCCACAGAAACTCTAACGTGGGCGAGGTGGTGTAGGGGTATGTTCCAGTCTTGAGTCGAAGTTTTGTTTGTTTTAATTAGTCTTGTTTTGGCTAATTTTCCTGTATTTTTGAGTTGCGACTTGATGCCTTTATTTGACGAAAATATTCAGATTGTTTTTGGATTCTTGGGTCTATTAATTTGTGTTGGATATGAAAAGGAAGTGAATCGTGGTAATCTGCTCAAAATCCCTCCTTTGTTCGTCCAAATCCCTTCCACTGAAAAGGAACAGAATCGTCTGAAGAAAAGTTCTCGGCATTCTCGAATAATTTCTTCTCTGGTCGTTCAGCTGTGTCCGGCTGCGTTTATTCAATACATCGGAATGCAATGTCAGAACAAATTGAGCTTGAGTAACGATGACCTTTTCGACATATACGGTGGACAACAGTATGATACACGTCTACGGCATCATGCTCTTCTGCTGTTAAAGTGTGCTTATTCCATTGCACAGAACTGAGCGAACGGTTATGACCCTGCAGTTCTTATCTGTCGAACTAGAATATGTTTTGAAACATATCGCATATTATGTGTTTGTGGTTGTTACTATTGATTGCGACACCATGATCTATTCAGTCACCACTCTGCGTCTGAGACCTTATAGTTACTGATTGATTTCCGTGTAACCAAGTGTGAAGTTGATCACGGACATAATTATGTCTTTGTAATAAAGCTTTATAAATTTGTAGCTGCGTAATCTGGGATGTGAGCGACAAGTCCTCTTAAAAATTTGCCTTGTGCTGAGGAAATAGATATTCTTTTTTGTCTGCTCATGTATCAAAGACTGCGTCGTTATTTATGAGATATATTGATTTCATTTCGCTGATTAGATAGAAAACGAAAAAGAAAGATAAACAAAAACAACTTGACTACAGACACGGCATCACACTCGAGTATTAGAAACCAATGAAGTTAATTTTGTAGGCACAGTTGTATAGTATATATACTGTAACAGTGAGAACCTACACAAGGAATGATACTGATTACGAAAACTCAGCAATGTATATTAAGTGCAAGTCTGGTTAAACAGGGAAAGAATGATTAGTACCGATCTAATATTTAATCTTGTTCTTTTCCAAACCACCTGCTTCTTTAGGCCAATGATAGGGTAGAATAAAATATGAAAACCGAAATTCAGTTTGTAATGCCACTGAGTTCCACAGATTTCTGACCAAAGTATGGAACCAGTTACTGTAACTGCATGTTTAAACTGCGAAAGGAATAACTATACTAACGCCATCTTCTAATTACATGTAGACTGTAGAGGCTATCCGATGCGTAACCTCCTCGGAATGTACAAATGGCCTATTCAGCCTTGCGTGATCTGTACAGCGTGGCGTCCATTCAACAAAAGTACGCCGGTGATTAAGGATCTAGGCGATGCGCTCACTATAGAAATATATCGTGTTACCCCAACGTACTCCTTCTCCGCCGGTCGTATTATATCGAAACATCTGCCACTCAACCACTCATTGCGTCAGTGAATTCAATGTAGCTCTAGCGATGATCCAGTTGTGTGCCCAACTTCCACCGAACAATTGAGTTTCACATTCTTTCATCGACTTGCGAAAGAAATTACTAACATCGATACGTGAGCTAACGCAAGCAACCATGCACGTTTTTTATCAGAATGGCAGACTCCACTAACTTCCGAAACTAGCCATTGAAGTTAAGTAATGCCGCTTTCTAAATACTTATGAGTGTGATGCAAAAGTCCCAGTGTTAAGCCCAGGAGTAACGTAAATTTTTAAATAATGTATAGACCTACATGGGCCCCTGGATTTTGCGCATCTTCTTCTTATTTCTCTTCCGTCAGTTTCCCGACGATGAGGCCCTTATGAAGCCTCTCCAGTGTTCTCTATTCCGTACTATGCTGCCGATCTTTGTTATGTCTGTACCCCTCTTCTGTAGGTCTTCTTGGATGTTGTCCATCCAGGTCTTCCGTTGCCTTCCCCTGCTCCTCTCTCCCTCCACGTGACCGTGTAGCGCCGAAAAAGAAAGATAAAAAAAACAACTTGACTACAGACACAGCCGTCTCGAGTATTAGAAACCAATGAAGTCTTTTGTAGGCACAGTTGTAGGCCCTATCATACAGTCTCCTCCTACACAAGGAATGATACTGATTACGAAAACTCAGCAATGTATATTAAGTGCAAGTCTGGTTAAACAGCGAAAGAATGATTAGTCCCGATCTAATATTTAACCTTAGTCTTTTCCAAACCACCTGCTTCCTTAGGCCAATGATAGGGTAGAATAAAATATGAAAACTGAAATTCAGTTTGTAATGCTACCGAGTTCCACAGATTTCTGATCAAAGTATGCTTTTCAGTTTCTGTAACTGCATGTTTAAACTGCGAAAGGAATAACTATACTAACGCCATTCTTCTAAATACATGTAGAGGCTATCCGATGCGTCCACCTCCTCGGAGTGTACAAATGGCCTATTCAGCCTTGCGTGATCTGTACACGAGAATTATCATAGCGTGGCGTCTATTCAACAAAATCACGTTGGTTGCTAAGGATCATAGGCGATGTTTTCACTATAGAAATACGTCGTGTTACCCCCAAAGTACTGTCCTTCTCCGTCAGGTCGTATTATATCGAAACATCTGCCACTCAACCACTCATTGCGTCAATGAATTCAAGATGTAGCTCTAGCGATGATCCAGTTGTGTGCCCAAATTCCACCGAACAATTGAGTTTCACATTCTTTCATCGACGTGCAAAAGAAATTACTAACATTGATAGGTGAGCTAACGCAGGCAACCATGCACGTATTTATCAGAATGGCAGACTCCACTAACTTCTCCAAACTAGCCATTAACATTAATTAATTCCGCTTCCTAAATACTTATGAATGTGATGCAAAACTCTCGGTGTTAAGCCCAAGAGTAACGTAAATTTTTCAACAATGTATGCATGGGCCCCTGTATTTTGCGCATAGGGCCTACATGTATTAAAAAAATTACTCATCATCTTAGTTTTTAACAATGAATGGCTATGATTTTTCCACAGTATTTTTTTATCCAAACTAGTCAATATAACCAGAAAAATTAAAATATATAATAAACATTGAAACTTTTAACATTTTTGTGTTTGAAATATACGTTCAGATATAGCTGAAAACAGATCTCAGAAAGCTTACAACAGGCTTATCATGTCAAATGCTTCCAAAAGCGCTTGCGGCTGTTGGGATCCGCGCCAGATCCCCTAATCGCGAGAGCGAGCGCTGAGGGTGACTGATAGGTTGCTTTCGGCATTCTCGTTAGTTCCCGTACCAACAATTCAAAATTTTTCACCCTTACAATTTTGTTGAACCGTCCCTGCAAATATTTCTGCGGACGTTCATGAATGTATACTGTAATAGGATTTTAATTAAGCGATATTTGAGGAAGAGTTTTAAGGCTACTTAACAGCTTATATTTGAATGTCGTTGGTGTTTGTATTAGGGCTTTAGGCGATTCACTGTATTTGAGGAACAGCTTAAAGGGTACTGAACAGCTAATATTTAAGTGGCGTTGGTGTTTGTATTACTCGATTCACTGTCATGCTGATGTAGGCTTCTTACAGAAAATGGGTAATTCCCAAAGTCCTGGACGCCAAGCAAGTGACGTATGCATGACCTGTATTTTTATGGACGAACTAAGAAGTGAGTTTCGTTGGATACTGTTGCAGAAACGCAATGTGCAATGTTCTGTCGTGATAAATCACGCTGAGGGAGTTTTGTTAGGATTAAGAATTAAACAAGGTGATCCGCAAAATGATGAGGAACAAGTGAGAGTTTTCTTGTTCCGTTTTTTAATCTTAGAAACTTAGCTTGAAATGCGGCTGTGTTAAAGATTTCATAGATGCGGTGAAACCTGTATCTACATTTGAAATTATTTATATGCACCCAGGCAAACATTTTAGTATGAACTTCAGGCATAATAGATGTATAGGCCTACTATGTTTGTATTGAACCTTTTTAATATATATTAGATAATATATTTAGGCTGTATCCGATGTGTTTTGTATGAATACTCAGTGATTGAACCACGATAAAACAGAATGTCGGACAATCACAGTTCCATATAAAAGAATCAGTTATGTTATTAACTGAGAGGGGTTGTGTCTTTCAACCTTTGTTTATCCTGTGCTGTGTGCTTTTAAAATGGGATTTCACTTGCACTGAACATCACCTGATTCCTTGGTTTTGTATGAATACCAGAGCTATTCAAGCCATGCATCAAGGAAACACAACGTATGAGATAAAAATATACGCTACAAAAACTAGATTATATAAACCTGATATTTATTCTGAAGGCCTCTAATAGAGAACAGCTAAGAAACTCGATTTTCAAGCAAATCACTCGCCATGTTCTGTCTTAGTGATATTTAATCTGTTTAATAGAGAACATCTCGACAAGCAAATTCGTTGTTGAGAGCACATGTAAAATAATGGTGGCAGCCTATTTAATACGTTATTGCTAGAGCTCAAGTGAGAAGCACGCTGTTGTATTCAGTTGAGAAGGGTTTAGATATAGATTGAAATGCAGCGAGTCGTTTAAGTTTTGTAATCAACATCTCCAATCTTTCCCTTCTATCTAAATTAACTGAACGAATTGTTCTTGCCGGGCTAAACGCCTACCTCTCTTCTAGCTCACAACTCAACCCCCACCAATCTGGCTTCACTAAACACCACTCCACAGAAACTCTAATTGCCTCTCTGTACAATAAACTGGTCTCTGCCGTCAGCCATCAGCAAGTCTCCTGCCTCTGTCTCCTTGACATCTCCGCGGCATTCGACACCATCGACCACAGCCTCATTCTTCATCGACTATCATCTTGGTTTGGCGTCTTTGGCACTGCTCTACTATGGTTCCAGTCCTACTTGTTTTGCAGATCCTTCTCTGTTAAAGCCTCCAGCCACTGTTCGCAACCCCTCCCACTTTCTTGTGGCGTCCCTCAAGGCTCCGTCCTGGGTCCACTGCTTTTCATTCTGTAAACAACACCATTAAGCCATCTCACAGAATCAGGATCCTCTTCTATTGACCACCACCTCTATGCAGACGACTCCCAACTCTGTAGACAGATCCTTTCCCCAAGCTCTTTTTCCATCTCCATTGCACAATTGCTCAATGAGGTCAACCTAGTCTCTCAGTTAATGTTGTCCAACCTCCTCTGCCTCAACCCTTCCAAAACAGAATTCATCATCCTAGGTCTTCCTGACCAAATCAATAAAATTTCTGACCCTTCAATATATCTATCCACTAACTCTTCATCTCTTACTTTCACCTCTGATGCCTCTGTCCGCAATCTTGGTGTCACTTTTGATTCACATATCTCCTTCTTTAACCACACCTCCAACCTCTCGCGCTTTTGCCTCATGCACATTCGTGACCTCCGCCGCATCCGAATCATGCTCGACTTCAAGACCGCATCCAACATCGCTACCTGCATTCTCCACTCAAAGCTCGACTACTGCAATTCCCTTTTTCTCAACCTTGAATCCACACAACGCAAGCGTCTGCAATTCATCCAAAACTCACTAGCCAGAGCTGTCACCAGAACGCCCAAGCATCATCACATCACTCCCATCGTCAAATCACTTCATTGGTTAAAAATCCCAGAGCGAATCCACTTCAAAGTCCTCTCGCTGACCTACAACTCCGTACAATACTCCCAATAATATAATACAATATATAATCAATCTCATCATCATGATCTTCAGTTCCTGACGCCAACCCTCTGGCGGCGATCGAATGAAAGATCTCCACTGTCCTCGGTGACTCTAAAGTCCAGTGCTCGTTTTAGTGTTAGGCCAAGTGATGTATGTCCTCATTTATGTTGTCTATCTATCGTTGTCTTGATCTGCCTTTGTTTCTTTTCCATCGAATCTTGAGTGTAGTGCATTCTGTGGGATTTTGTCAGCTAGCATTCTCTCTGCATGTCCATGTTTATTTGGACATATTATTTATGAATGTATACAATATATATATATATATATATATATATATATACTATGTGTACTATATAAAGGAGAATCTGGAAAATCCACGTCTTATAAAATACCAGACCAGAACAGTTTCGTACCTCACGTAGTTTGCCTGATAGCTTCAGAGCGCATGCGTCGAATAGTAGGCCTAGGCCTACGGGCCGTCGCTGTTAGGCTGTTAGGCCGACAAGTTGATGAGAACCATTTGACGTCAGATTCAGTGGGTCTATAGTTAGTCTTCCCCATTTATTTTGTCGTGTTCCTTTTCTTTATTGAGTTAAAATCTTCACTCTCAAGAAGCACTAAGACTTTTAAATCAGCATTCTAATTGAAGTAGTATTGGCAAAGATCTTGAATGTAAACATAGTGACTCCAGTAACATCGCAGAATCTTTCATAGTTTACATTAGTTTTATATTTTTACGAGAAAACTAAGGTCGGCTTTCCCGCATGGAGCTTCAGCGTACTTTGTAAAGCTTAACCAGGTAGGCCTACATCACTTGTTTGACTCTTCCATCGTCAGCCATACAACTAACATATGCCCCATCGACTTCTCTTTCTAATGACGTTTTGATTATTTTCTTGTCCCGTTCACTCTCTGATAGTTTTGTTTGGTATCTTATCGCGCCATGATGCATGTAGAATTCATCTCAGCCACCTATGATGTGTTAGTTGTAATCTTTTCCTGTTTGACACTATCATTTGCCACGTCTCAGATCCATGCAGCAGCGTAAAAATATCTATTGTGCACCAGACAATCTTTTTTTCTCTGCCACTGTCAATCTTACTTAAAGTAGTCACTCGGTACGGAATCGGTAGACAACTATAAGGCAAGCCGGAAGTATAAATATTCTTATGTCTGATTTTAATAGTATAAGGTAACTGTGGGTAATAAGGCCCTCCTAAGGAATTTTACCAAAAAACGTCTACTGGTATGGAACTGGAACTGTGCAAAATAGCCATATGAAGAGTGTATGGAAGTAGTCACATAGTGGATTAATTATTTTGTTGAAATAGAATTTCACATAGTAGCAAATAATTTGTTTGTTAAAGTCGTGAAGTGGGCTTTACTACCCAACACCGCGGGTAATAAGACCCATGTTTAAAAGTGTCTTTTAATGGTGGGCTTTATTACCCAACACCGCGGGTAATAAGACCCATGTTTAAAAGTGTCTTTTGTCGTCGTTTAAACTAAATGTCCGCTTTACAGTGTCAAACATGAGTTTTACACTATTTCTTATGAGATGGACAGCTATTGATTAATTATAGCCCTCCGGAATAAAATAAATGTGATGAAAATGTGTAGTAATTAATTCAGGCATTTTCCTGAAATTATTATTTTTTTATTCGTCACAATGTAATGTAATGTAATGTAATTAGCAACTTGTATTGCGCCGGTGTCTAATGCACAAGGCATCAACCGATGGCGCATCAAAACAATCCGTAATCAGGTCAACATCCAGAAGATCAGTACGTAAGAGACAGAGAGGCAGCCTAAGGTGGATAAGCAATTTACAATATGGGCAAACGAATATTTCTGCTTCTACTACTGAATCTAAAACAATACATCCATCATGTAACCTCTCCCCGCACTGTCCACATTTCGTCATGCTCATTGCAACTGTTTATCTTTTCTCTACTATGCACACAATGCATAGGGCCTTATTATCCACAGAAAGGTGGGTCTTATTAACCTCACCAGCACGCAATGAACACTTCGACCAATATCCGGGTAATTCTAAAGTGCATAATTAAGTTTTCAGCCTATATGGGTATATTTCACAACCGGAGGCAAATTAGAAAATTTCCGTCTTTTCCTTTGGACGGCTTACACAAAGAGTAAAATTATAATTGAAAATTTTTAAATACATTGTAGGGCATGAATCAGTTATAAAAAATTATTTCTATTATATTATATAGATGATTAGTAAGAGAACACAATTTTTACCTGAAATTGCATTGTCCTTTCTAATGGTGAGTCAATTCAACGTTACGTTAGAGATCCTGAGTGGCCGAGTGGGTTGGTAGCCCGCTCGTCACGCCGGCGGCCCGGGTTCGATTCCTGGTCGGTCGGTTTATCAGAGATTAATTTCTCGGATCTTTACTGCGGGTGGCTCGGTCATAATATAAACGTGGAGTACAATACAACACAATACAACTGGGGCGCGGTGGAATAGAGGTATGTTCGGTGCCTTGCAGCTGGAGGGTTGCGGGTTCGAATCCACCTCAAAGCCGCCGCGTAGGGACCCTGGGCAAGTCCTTCACTCGCAATTGCTCATGCGCTTCGGCGTGAAACTCCGATTCAGCGTCCGCGCAGTAGTCGGGAGCGCCTCTGAATAGGCAATCTGGTAGGGGCGCTATAACAAGTGTTCAAATACAATACAATGCAATACGTTAGGGTAACAGTTGAAGCGCTGAACTGATATTTTATAATTTTTAGATCATAAACTTACATAATTTTATCCATTGTTCCATATGGTTTTTATTAACTTATTAACGAACTAAATAATTAAAAATAAAACCCTCTGTCTTCAAATATTGGTTACAACACCGTTACGAATGGGTTTCTGCCATCTGTGGAATAAATTGAAAACTCTCGGTTTTTGAATTGACATCTTCGATAGCAGGGAATATGTCTGCAGTGATTTTACCAACAAGAAATCAATATGGATGTTTACTTCTGTAGACAATTTTCGGAAATTTCTCCGGTAATGTTACAGTATAAAAAAGATGTACAACTCCGTGACTGTAATTATTGCACTTTGCGTATATATATATATAAATAATTTTTTATTTCAAAAATAATATTGAAACTGACCACAATAAACTAACTATTTTTGTATCCTAACTCGACCGGTCAGCGTGGAGACCTAATTGTGAATATTTGTCAACAACGTTACTACAACTCCGTTACTTTATTTTTCTATTAAAATGAATTTATTTAATGGTACTTGTATCTATCGTCATAATAACTTAGGTTGTTGTGTAATAATTTAATGAACACTTAATACTAATTAATCACTAATTATTAACAGTGGCGGTATATTGTACTGTGTATATATTAAATAACGGAGTTGTAAATATTTAGGAATCAAAGTTGTATGTTATTCACATAGTAAAAAGACTAAAATGAAAAATTAGGCCAAATATGTCAAATTTAAGCTCTGCTCAATATTAAGTAGGCCCTATGCTTCAGCACTGCTAGTAAAATGTTTGTGTAAGAATTTTTTTAATTTTGCATGACTTTCTTTTTTCTCTAATTGTATTTCTGAATTTGACGCCTATTGTGAAACATACCCATATAGTCTTGCCAATACTCACTGTTTACAATTGAAGGGTTCAGAGCAATAACCAGTTATGTCGACATACCACTTCTTTGCTAAAAAGTATGCCAACGTGTTTGGAATATAGTATTCTATTTACCCTGTAAATTTCGTGCAGATCCGAATATTTTTGATAGTCATTTTTGAAAAACAAATATGTCAACATAACATGGAATTGTGCATCCGGCAGTATTCTACCATTACTCCATTGCAATATCCAGGTATGATAGCAAGACTGTCGTTTTCTTGTAATCTTTGTATTAAAACCGGTGCAACAGACAGGTTATTTGACATACCCGGTTATTGTCACTTACTTGCTCTAAGTTGAGCTATATCCGTGCTATAAAGAAAATAATGTATGTACTGTTACATGACAATGGTGTACGTGATAGTGAACATAATAATGACAGCATTTTCATAGAGTTCATTACGAAAATGAATCGTGGTAAATTACCAGCTTCATTAGGTCGCGATAAATATATTCTATCACTACAAAAAAAGGCGGTCGAGGGTAAGATTATACGGCAAGCTTATAGAATCGGGGACTCAACTTTTACGATCGTGAGGGTCGGTTAGGGTCAGGGTTAGGGTCGTCCATGTTTTCTAATTACGAAACTGTCATTTGGGGGGTGAGAACGGCTTAAGTCAAAACTTTGGGGGACAGTCCCCTCTGTCCCCCCATGATTTACGCCACTGGGTATACTGGATAATACTGCGTCCCATGTGCCTCAGTGATCGCGGTTCGCCTTCTGACTGACTTATTTTCAGAGTTTTAAATCTCGGGCTAGCACGGTCCGTACACGGGGACCGTAAATGTCGTAGCGCCCATTCAAACGGGCAGCGATGGTGAAGGATCTCACCCAATCAAATTATTGAAAAACGAGCATGGTCGTGGTCACACGGTTGCTGTAGAAAAACGTGTATTTTGCATATTAAGACACTTGAATGTTGGAAATGGTTAAGGTAATAACTAGTAACAATTAGATAACATCTGAATACATTAAGATCCAAACAACTTTTACCTATAGGCCTATCAGCCCATTAGTTGTAACCAGGATGCAATTGGTGATTACGAATAACTGCGAGTTTAATCATCCAAATTGAAGTCCAATGGGAACTTGAATATTCTACTGGCAATGGTGGCACATTAGCAGTGGCGTAACCAGGTCTTCCATAAAATTACGCAGTTTTGAAGAATTCTGGGGGAGGGGTCTGGGAGGGGGCTGTGCCCTCTCCCCAGGGTAAGAAAAATTTTCATTTTGGGGTTTGTAATGGTGCATTTTGGAGACCAACTTTGATTCAAAGTAATAACATTTTACATAAGTTCTTTGGAAAATTATAATTATAATTTCATAATTTGATTTTTAAAATGGGTTCAGCTGCAAAGTCCCAGCAACCAACGTAGACTAGAAACAGACAGACTCATCAAAGCAATTAACTAAAGCATAAGAAAATAAATTTATTTGTTGATTTGTAATGGTCCATTTTGGAGACAATCTTTTTGGTTAAAAGTAATAACATTTTTTTACATCAGCTCTTTGGCAAATTATGATTCATTCATTCATTACAGAGATTTACATAGCGCCCCTTCAAGATTATCTACTTAGGAGCGCACCCGACTCAACTCCGAAGTCCGAACAGTCTTGAAGTTAGAATAGAACGTGATCTGAAGGGCTTCGGCATTAGGCGTAGTGCCAAAGGAAGCCCATTCCAGATTGCAGGCCAGCAACAGAAAAGCACGGCGCTGCAGAATAGAAGTCCGCGACCGGGAGACAAGAACCTCAGCCTGCCTAGAAGAGCGAGGAGAACCACGGTGCTGGATGCTGAGGGTGGTGCTCCTGTAGATAAACAGAGACCACATCAGCGCCAGACCAAGGAAGAGATCCGGTAAGCGATCCACTGTGGGAAAGGAAGCCAATGCAAGACATCCCGCATATAATCAGTAACATGGCGGAATCTTGGGATGCAACCAATATAGCGTGCCGTCGAGCGTAAGACCCGAACCAAGCACCCAACCCGAGTCGCCGGAAAACCCACGCAGAGGGCGCTGCAATAATCAAGACGGGAAACAACAAAGAAGTGGGTAAGCATTAAGGCAGTATTAAAGGTTAAGGAACGGAAGACCTCTCTATGCTGACGCAGCTGGTATACACAATCGCGGCATAGCAGGCTGATATGCCGCGTGAACGTTAGTTCAAGGTCTAATGTGACACCAAGGTCCCGGACAAAGGATGAGAAAGCAATGGCGTATACGGAGCTGAAATGCTGCCCGGGGCGACGGCCCAAAATGCTGCCTTGGCCACTTAATTTTGGATATGTTATTTTTTCTAAGAGATTGCAGTTTTCATGACGATCGTCGATCTCATTACATACACGCCTATAATTTTATTTTATAAAGTTGATAGCCTGCCTGGATTTAACAATTAATTAATTTCTTTGCCACTGTGAGAAAGTAATCTGCGGGAACTCCTGGGCAAGGGCCTCCAAATCGATTTTGGCGAGCTGCTGGCGCGTGCCAAGCCAAATGAACTGGTCTCAGATGAGTTTAGCCGCAGGCGATTGGAGGACATCCAGGCCTCGAGAGCCTCCATTGCCCGGTTCATGGCCCGGGCTTTGGTAATGGCTGCTGACGCAGGACAGTGCAAAACGCCTGCAGGTCACCCGCATAAGATTTGTTCAGCACAGAGCAAGGCTCAGCAAGAGGACATGGAGAGGACCAGTATCAGCAGTATAAATAATATAATTAGAGAAGAGGGTCCAGCACAGATTCCTGGGCAGGCCAAACGGGACAGGAACACATGCATGGAGTCCTAGTAGACACGTAGACCGCAGAGAAGGAACGGTGATGGAGGTAGGAAACAATCCAGTCGAGAGAAAGTTAGCAGAAAGGCCAAAACGAGGCAGATAGGCGCCTCAAGAATGATACCGCACCGCGACGGTGTCGCAAACGCCGTGCAAAATGCAAATAATGCTAAGAGGATGACCTGTGACCCATCAATATTCCCATAGATATCAGAGAGGACTCAGAGGAGGCGAACTAACAGGGTCTCCGTGGAGTGGCCCTTACGAAAACCAGATTGAAAAGTCCGCAGCAAATTGTCCTTATCAAGATACCTTAACATATACAGAAACCAACTTCATAAAGCTGCTGCTTTAAGAGTGTCGCAATAGTTTCGCCAGTGGTGTCAAGCGTTGGGAAAACTTGGGATGACAGTTAGGCCCTATAAATTGTTCTTTTGCCACACGCTGAGAACCGGGTTGTTCACGCTATCAACATATCGTATAAGCTGACCGATATCTGTTCTGTGCTCGCATCAAACAAATACTAGTGTATTAAATTTCTATCATTGCACGACATTCCGCCACAATAATGTCTCGATCACACAGGCACACAGGTGGATCAGCTGATTTTAGAATGAACGGACTTATGTACTGGACTTTGCGTTGACCAGATGACATTAGCTTACGACGATTTAATCTATAGTGTCGGTCTGTGATCGAAATTTCAGAAGTGCCACTAGAATTTGCAGAGTCTTCACTATGCCGGCGAAGAGAAATGTTTTACTGACTGTACAGTTATAAAGTCTGCACATTAGAAATTCAACGAATAATAGTAATCTAGATTCTAGAATGTCAAAAAGTAATCTAAACGGTTAAAAAAAATTTTGAGAGCTGCTAAAATCTTTACGCATTTGCGTAATTGCGTAATGCTAGTTACGCGCCTGCACATTAGCCTAAAGAAACTTTTGGAAAAACCAGATGTCATTAGGACCATGCAAGCCGCCATCTTCCAAGATGTCTGTCTCCTTGGCTTAACCTATATCCTGCAGTCTTACCTGGCTGTGCGTCTATGACGTCGATGTTGTGTGGCTCTGGGAAACAGGAGATTTACATTACATTACATTCACCACTGCTGCCCGTTTGAATGAGTAGGCCTACCTCGTCATTTAAAGTCCCTGTGTATGGACCGTGCTTAGTGCTAGCCCCAGATTTGAATATCTTACATAAATGTCTTAAATGAGCTACAATCCCTGACGTGGCCATGGGCTTCTCATTTGAAAATAGAAGGCGATTTGAAAATCGATCACGCTGGATTGAGTAGGCGATCGATGCACAGTCCACCTCGGAACCTTTTGTGTACAGCATTGTGTGTATTGTATAATTGTATACGTATTCGCTGCATATTATATGGTCCGTTAACTGCTAGATTATACGCAAAACTTATTAACCATCGATTAGCCTCCTCTGTTTGTCGATGCAATGTTGTACCGATTCTAGCCCTAAGTTTCACTAGTAATGTAAATTAGATCAAATAATGGTCCGACTCGCCACGAAATTTGCAGTCTTCACTATGTCGGCGAAAGGGAAATGTTTTACTAACTGTACAGTAACAACGTCTGCACATTAGAAATTCAACGAATAATATAGTAATCTAGAATGTCAAAAGTAATCTAAACGGTTAAAAAATGTTGAGAGCTGCTAAAATCTTTACGCAGTTGCGTAATTGCGTAATGCTAGTTACGCGCCTGCATACTTGCTATAGAGCATGTGTGTGACTGTGTGTACTGTATGCGTTCGTGTCAAGTTATTCATACTTTGTGTCGTTTAATCATGCGTGAATGATCCATCCATAAATCTGTAGATCCATCCACACCCATCAACCCATGAAAATAGCCAATCTATCATTCATTCGTTGACCCATCCATTCATCCATTCATCCATTCATCCATCCACACAACAACAACCAACGAGTTTCTCTGTCCGTGTATCCAGCCATCATCCCCCTCCCTCCTTCCATCTTTCCCTCCTTCCCTCCCTCCGTCCTTCCCTCTCCATCCTCCCATCACTCCTCCCTCCCCTCCCTCCCTCCTTCCCTCCCTCCTTCCCTCCCTCACTCCCTCCTCCCTCCCTCCCTCCCTCCCTCCCTCCCTCCCTCCCTCCTCCCCTCCCCGTCCATCCATCATCCATTCCTCCATTCATCAATTCATCCATTTGTCCATCGAAGCAACCTGAGAGAAACCCTATCTGAACATCCAAGCCTTACCCAAAGAGAGAGTGAACCGAAGCTCCATCCATCCAACCACCATCCACCCACCAATCCATTCATCTATCCGTCTATCCATTCACCAAACAGCAAGAGCCACGCGCCAGACCATCAACCATTCATCCATTCATCCACTCATCCATCCTTACATCTACCCATCTATCAAGCCATTCATTCATTTATTCATTCATCCATCCTCACACCCATTCACCTATCAAGTCATTCATTCATCCACCTACCAACCCCGTATGAAGACTGAAGTCCTACCAAGAGAAAATCCTTGGGCTGTGCTGTTATGTTGCCGTGAAGGCTACTCCACTGAAACTGCTTCTGCCTTAACGTTGGCAACAGCTTCTCATCTAATGATACCTTAAATGACTAATATTCCTTACTTACTTACTGCCTTAAATGCATGCCTCTCAGTATGCCTTGACCTTAGTGCTGCTTTTGACACTGTCGACCACCACCTACCCTCTGCATCTTCGTCCGTTGTTCACGGTCCAACCACTTCGCTCAACCTGCCACTCTTCCGCTAACACATGTCTACCCTTCCATCACCTCATCACTAAAATTTGCAAATCACTCCGTGGCACCGTCATGGGCTCTCGTGCATTCCATGTTGCTGCCCCCAAGGAATGGAATAGACTGCCAATGTTTACCTGTTGCTCAATCTCCTTTTCTTCTTTCAACAAACGTGTCAAAACTCACTATTTTTCATTGGCCTTCAAACATATGGATATCTAACTACTCTTCACCTGGTAACTCACTAACCGCCTCAGATTCGCATTTCTGTGTGACTTTGCGCACGTTTAAGGTGTTTGTAATAATAATAATAATAATAATAATAATAATAATAATAATAATAATAATAATAATAATAATAATAATAATAATAATAATAATAATAATAATAGGGCCTAATATCAGTATTAATATAGGCCTAGGCATATAATAAAAAATAATAACAATAATAAATAAATATAATAATAATAATAATAATAATAATAATAATAATAATAATAATAATAATAATAATAATAATAATAATAATAATAATAATAATAACAACAATAATAATAATAAAACGCATCAAGTGTGTGCAAATCTAGGGATAGGGCAATCAGGAGAGAAACGCCAAACTGTCAGGCGACGTAGGTGTAAAGTGTAAACTGCTATCAATATCTATAGTTACATCATACAACTAAACTGAAACCAAAGCCCTCGATGCCTGGGTGAAATTTGAGGGGCCTGGGATAAAGTTGGTAGGCGCGAAGCTTGCATCATACTCACAACCCTTGACAAGACAAAGTTGAGTCACCGATTGGGGTTCGGGGCACATCTAAAATCTAAATGATCTACACATATCAAGAGTGGCGGTTTTGGCATGAGGGTGGGCTGAACCCCTGGACACCCCAGTGTCACTGGACACCCCGAAGCGTTAAACCGTTCGGCCGTTTGCGTTTTATGCCAAGCATTCGAACATAACAGCACAGCCCTAAGAATTTCTATTTCGGGTCATTCTAGGGTTTGGATTTTCAGGTTGGGTTTCAATCTTTTGGTAGGACTTCAATCTTCATACAGGGTGGGTGCACGTGGTGGATGAATGAATGACTTCATAGGTGAATGGGTGTAAGGATTGATGGTTGGATGAATAAATGACCGAAAAACTTGGTGGGTGGATGAATGTAAGGATGGATGAGTGGATGAACGATGAATGGCTGGATAGTCTGACGAATGGCTGCACTGCTGTTTGGTGGATGGAGACAGACCGATGGATGAATCGATGGATGGAGGGGTGGATGGAGAGCGTCAGTTCACTCTCAATCTTTGGGCAAGGTTTAGACGTTCAGATAAGGTCTCAATCTCAGGTTACTTCGATAGACAAAATGGATGAATCAATGAATGGAGATGGATGGATGGACGCATAGATGGATGGATACACGGACCAGTTGGTTGGTGTGTGGATGGACGAATGAACGAAAGAATGACTTGATGGATGGATGGTTTCATTCATACATTCATTTCAAGAACTAACCATAGCACCCCTTCAGGAAACCTACTCAGAGGCGCTCTCAGCCCAACCACGGCAATAAAGACTAGACTTGAGCAAATTGTAAAACAGTTCTACTGGACCTTGGCATGCAGCAGGCACACCTCCAAAGGGAGTCCATTCCAAATGGAGGGTCCAACAATTGAGAAGGCTATGCGCTGCCTAATTGAGGAGTGAGCCCGAGGGACTAAAAGCTCTCCCCAGCAGAAGATCGGCCAACAATGTCAGAGACTGGGCGGCAAAACAGGTATTACGATTACAAATAACCAGATTACGATTACGAATAACCAGATCGCTCATTGGAGATTTGCTCTTCAGAATAGAAAATGTGTTGACATGAGCTCCTGTTGTCATTTCATATGACGGCGGGATCTGGTTGCTCGGAACACTTCACAGAGCGAGCATGACATCACTGGAAAACTTGGCCTTGAACTTCATTTCCTGAACGTCAATCATCAACTTGTGAAGTGTCCAGAAGCTCTGTGGAGTCGTTGAATTTGCTCTGACTAAGCTGACTGCAATTGGAAACAATGACAAACTGATATAATTATATTTTTGAGTCAGCAAAAAACTGCAATATTATTAATTCACAGTGTATATGCTCTGCGATAAATTGTAGGCTACTGTGATAATATTAAAGAAAATAATCATGGAAATAAACAACCATAATTATTGTTATGTCTAGCTTTTCTGACAACATTTAGCAAATACCAAATTATCAGACTTAACTTCGACTTGCATCAAGTGAAAGAAGAAAACATAAAAACAATGTGAAGATTTGGTTATCTGTAAGTATAATATTATAATCTTTTTAACAGAAATTCCATAGGCCTACCTGGCTATTCCTCAGGTCTTAGACTGCACTGGAGCACAGTATGTGGGCGTCCTTGTACGACTTGACTTTGGATGCGATATAGTTGCATACTGGTACATCGGCCATAGCCAGTCGTATCTGTAACTGTAGTTGGTCTTTGTGAAGATGGAGCAGGTGTCACCTAAATTAATAGCATGTCATCAATTTAATCTTCAACTAATTTTGTATTGACATGGCATCTACTAATAAAGAAATCTCAGGATCCTCTGACCGGCTTGACCTGTTTGTTCCCCGGGTTAGGACCACACTGGCTCAATCCAGATCCATTTGCCTGCATAGGTACCCTACCTCTCTATGGAATGGACTTTTTCACTTCTCTATGCCCTACAATCCTCTCTGGTTTCTATCACCCTCTATTCTAGTCTATGGTAAACCCTTCCTTTTCTCTCAGTGCTACCTGGAATTGGGAGCGCTTCTAAAAAGCTTATGCTTGAGAAGCACAATATAAATGATCAAAAATACAATACAATACAATACAATACAATAATTGTATCAATAACTTCTATTGTTAAAGGTATCAGAAGTGGTTAGCACTCAAAACCATTTAATCCCCACTGTCTAGCAAGTAATTTGTTTCTGTAACGACACTGTCTATGTAACATTTACGAAATATCGATCAGCTTCCTCATTGAAACAAGGACTTGCGTTAAGCAGACTTACACTAATCACGGATGCGCTATTTACAGAAACAATTATTTCCATAAGTCCATCCATCCAGCTTCTATTTAAGAAAAGTCTAAATTTCTATAGCTTCATCAATCCAGCTTCCATTTAGGCGAAACAATTAATTTAATCCATTCATTTTAGCGCTCACATTATAAAACAATTTTAGAACTTAAACTACGAATTAGAACATTCAGAGGCCATATATAGCCACGTTAACTCTAATTTCGTACCAGCTTCCATTTTCTGTTGAACAGTGATTTTCTGCAAGATTTTTAAGCGACCAATAAGTGTACGCTCTACTGTTCAATTTAGTGCTCTATAGTAGCATGGACAGCTATTAATGTGAATACAATTCAATGTAAATTAGACATGTATAACTTTCTTTTTAACAAGACAAGTCTTTTTGGCTGCTCGAAGATTTTTATGTCGGAGACAAAGGCCATAGCCAGTCGTACTGTAACGTATTTGCGTCTACCGAGTTCTTCAAAGTCAAGATCCGTTTAACTTGGAATTCCTCCTTTTTTCTGATCGATGAGTTCTCGACGATTTTCTCGGTTCAAAATAACAACTTCGTGTGGATCATTCGATTACTTGGTTTCTCTTCAAAAGGAAAAGTTCTTAATGTCGAATTTCGAATTCCCTTCGACAGTTTTGATGATATTCTGTTCGAAGTGAAATTTTTGTCGATCTTTCGATTACTGATCAATTTCTGTCTTCAAATGGTATTGTTCTTTAATCGAATTTCATTTGTCTATTTCTTCTGATCAACAATTTCGATGATTTTGCTCCTCAGTATGTTTTTTATGACTCAGCCATTACGTGACCTCTTCCGTGGCGTTTTCCAAAATAATGAAGACCTATCTACTGGTTTATGGCATGAAATAATCGGCCCAAAGATGACGTCATCGGAGAAGCAATTGCAAAATGACGTTTGTATTAAAAATACGTCATCAATATTGTCGGTTAGTAATAAAATCTGTAATTTGAATTTGAATGTCAAAAGACGACGCATTAAACTTTGCTCTTTAACTTCAGAGGCGCATCGGATGCAGCCTACGCTGCTGTCCAATATATATCTAACTGGTAGGCAGATGTAATTTGGCGGTGCCTTCAAAATCGCCGTCTTGTCTACTGTTATTGGCTAAATTAGAGCAATATTTGACTAATAAATTAGAGCTATAATTTATTGCACCTCGTAAATGTCATCAATCACATAACTCCACATCAAAATATAGGCAGGTAGTATGTGGTAGAAGAAAAAGGCAATCATATACAGGCAAATCTGGTTCTACATATCTATGGAAACGGTTGTGTCATCCGAAATATTCTAGGCAGCCAGATTACTTGTGTGTGCTATTTTTTCAACCAGTAATATACAGTAATACGTAATTAATCAGTAGGGCCACGCCGACAAACGATGCCCACCGAAAAAAGAACCCCGACAAAAGAGCGCTGACAAAAGGGCGACCGACATAATGATGCGGTAAGGATCTATCACTATCAACGGGACTTATCAAGGGGACGACAAGCAAAGTGCCAATTTAAACAGTTAGCATGTTACTTGCCTATCTGAGCTATATAGTTCGCAAGGGGTTAAGTGCGAAATTGGGGATACATTTAAACAATAATTATGCATTAACCACCATTTTGATGGAATAGCTTCGCGGCGTTGCACATAATCTTGAACTGTAACTTTTCTAGTTGACTCAATAACCAACACGAACGTTTTAGAACGTTTTTAGACCCTTTCAATTGAACAGTATTAGTACCTACATTCAGACATTCATTTGGTATTCTCCCTAGATTTGATTACCTTACCAGGCGTGGCTTCGTAGCTGGGATGTTGTACAGTTAGACATATGTTTTCTAGTTGACTTAATTTTTCCTCTAATTTTCGTTTTGTTGGTACATAAATTATTTCTGACTTTGCATGTAAAGCGCTGAGCGTTTGTCTTGCGTTTAATAAAGAACATTCTTACTTACTTACTTACTTACTTTATCTCAAGACTGCCGATTACTTACAGTGTATCTCTTTTCAGGCTTTCCATTCAAAGCTATAAGTTTTTATATAGGCCTAGAGTTTCAGCTTTTCAAGAAATCTTACCATGATTCATCCACCACTTTTTGGCCTTGGGCTGAAATATATTTTGCGACATTACGGCGTTATATTGGATTGAAACTGTGAACATGTTAAAGAAACGTTAGAAACGACAGTTATGCCTAACGGTGGTGTAGGCCTATGTCTTTCATGAATACAACAGTCTATCGCGGTTAGGCTACGCCTCGATAGTCCGAAGGTTCGATAATCCGAAGGTTCCATAGTCCGAAGATTCTGTAGTACGACATTAATCCGACATAAAATCGTTGCATGAATTCAACTTCTACTTACACACTGTAATATATTTTCATCATTCCAACTTTAATTTAAGCAGGGATTATTTTCATCAATCCAACTTCTATTTAAGCAAGAATTCTGTTAATCAATCCAACTTCTACCCAAGCAAGAATTTTTTTTCATCCGTCCAGCTACTACGAAACTTCGGACTATCGAACCTTCGGACTATCGAACCTTCGGACTATCGACCTGTTACCAACTATCGCAATGTGGATAGATGCCCATCTCAATATAGCCCACATGTATAGGCTACCTCTCAATCATATGTATCGTGAGTAGGGCGTAACTTTACCCCACAAAGCGGTGGTGACCAGTCCTTTCCGTCGGTGTCAAATACAAGAAGATGAATGACGTCGTAATCGAAAATCTCACAAGACGCAGCACTCGTGAATAAGCTGGTGCCCTGCGCTTAGCTTTCGATTAGTAGGCCTACTTTAGATTTTATGAGCTTCCAATTACGATTACGAAAATATATTGTACATTTATCTTATATTTGTCACGATGCATATGATTGAGAGGTAAGCCTATTGGTCTACAGTAGTGGCGTAACTAGAGTCAAAATCGAACTCGGGCAGCAGACCAACTCATCATTAATCATAATTATAAGTAGAAATTTGTGGACATTTTTATTAATTCGAAAGTGGCAAATTAGCAACTATTATAATGCTATTATAATTATAATAATTCACTGACCATAGCATTCAAAATTTTGCTACCAAATAAAAAATATTAACATAGCTCCATTATAAACTCAAAATTAAAATTTCTCAATTTCTCGAACCCGAGCTTGCGGGTATTGCTCGCACAACCCGGACAGAATTATATGCAACCCGGGCATTGCCCGTAATTGCCCGGGCATGGTTACGCCACTGGTCTACAGGTAGGCCCATATTGAGAAGTCAGTAAAATTCTGGTAAGCCGATGTCATTGGTTGGGTCTGCCTTGCAATTTTATGATCTGCAAGGCGGTCCATGTTCCGTTTGTGTAGTGTGAATAAGTCTAACTGTCTAACAGCCAGTGAACAGATGACTTGGTTATTGCGCTCGCGGATAAGTCACGATCAAAGCATATCCACTACTCGATTATTTTAGAACAAGATTTAAACCGATTTCAGTGTTTAGGCTTTGATCCATTCTTGTTACATTATACATAGACAACGAAAAGGTTTGACTTCGGAAACCGGCAACTTAAGACGTTGAGGTAACTCGGAGAATTGCATTTGTAAAGAAAGCACACAGATTATATAAAAACAGGAAGGAGCTTGGATGGCATAACTATAGACTACACAGAGCTGTATTTAGAACGAGGGAAAAGAAAAAGAAAACTTTTCACGCATACTCATGCATTGTGGGGCGCGGTGGTGTAGGGGTGGCATGTTCGATGCCTTGCAGCCGGAGGGTTGCGGGTCTGAATCCACCTCAAGCCACCACCGCGTAGGGACCCTGCAGGCCTGGGCAAGTCCTTCACTCGCAATTGCTCATTGCGCTTCGGCGTGATACTCCGATTTAGTGTCGCGCTGTTGTTACAGTAGTCGGGAGCGCCTCTGAGTAGAAATCTTGGAAGAAGGGGCGCTATAACAAGTGCTCATACATACATACATATATACATACTGTATATCTATAGAAGTGTGTCACCAATGTGTTTTCTGGGGTGGCCGCTTGATTTTGTTGATACGTCTCTGGCGGACACAGTGAAGTTATGACACATCGAGCAGGTTAGCATACTTGAATAGGTGAGCTTACAGTGCTTACTTGGAATATCACGCCTGCTGGCGGTCACTCATCCCTCTATCCCCTAAATTAGAATGCAGTTCCAACGAGAGGTTACAGAAATGTCCTATAGTACCGTCGTCGAATTGCTGTGATCGTGTTTGCGCCTCAGACAAAAGGTGTTTGAAAATCGTTTACGTGTACCTCTATACATTCCTGTGGTTTAGTTGGTTACAAGTATTCAACATGACAAATAGCCAGGGTCCGATTTGTCAAAAAAGAAGCAGGGGGGTCGAGAACAATCGAGGATCCAGGATTCTTTGTGTGGGCCCTGTGGGGCAAGGTTTTTTAGAGGCACCACATTCCACGGTTAAAATGGCAATTAACTTTAAATGATAGTATATATATTTGAAATAATGCCATAATTATGCACAGTAGGCTAGTTAATGTAGTAGACCACTAGTATGTACTATCCTACATAAAATCGTTTGAAAGTGGCGTTTATTTGTGATGGTGGGGTGGATCGCAAGTAATTTTTGATTATTTTCAATCTGCTCAAAGTTCTTTCTGCAGTGGCCGACGTAACAGGAAGAGTGAGATATATTTTATAAAGTATACTACACTGCTCGTACTTTGGTGGCAGTGCCAGTCCCAAGTTTGGAGAAAGGAGGAGGGCGACGCTAATTATCTTTGTTACGACCACAATGTCATTAAACAACAACTATGTACAGTCGGGAACTATTCTTGCGTGCATGTCTATATATGCATATATAGACATTGTCTATAAATGCATGTATGTACAATGTTGTACAATGTACATGTGTAGGTCATACGTGTGAGTGTGTGCATGTGCGCGTGCGTGTGCGTGTGTGCCTGCGTGTTTATAGACTCTAGCATGACGCATTTTTCACAACAGGCAGGCTGGAAGACAGGCAAGCAGGCAAACAGGCAGGCAGATGATTCCTAAATCTCACTTCATCGTATTTTGTTATTATTGTGTTAATATGTTTTTATTTAATTGCATTGTATAATTGTGCCTTAATGTAATTTATTGCATTGTTTTGTATCGTGATCGAGAACTTAGCCTAAATACGGATCAAAAGGCTTCAAGTGATAACAGTTCGTCTTAAGAGCCGATAAACAATTCGTAGACCGTGTCAAAACATTTCTTCGGGTCGAAGATCACCTGACGACGACACGAGGTCCATGGCTGATCAGAGGGCACATTGATAGACCCACTCAACGTCCCAGGCAAACACGATTCTCTTCCGTTTAAAAGTTGTCGGTTGTTCGGATTAAGTAGACCAACAGAGTAGATTCCAACACAGGATGGCCAGGTTCTTGCTGTCTGCCCCCGTAGTCGACTGACCTGACCACTGGATCCACGTGGAGGAGACAAGGTAACGTAGAGCGTTGTTCTGTTGCTATGTTGTGTTTTTCAGATCAGTTTCGACGTTAACAAAATTTTAGCAGCATACATTTTTAAAAGGATTTTACAGCTGTAGACCGTTTTACCAGAAAAGTTTCACCAAAGTCGCCTTCGAAGGTGTTTCATTTGGTTCAACTGATGTCGTTCTTAGCTAAGGTTGTTCAGATGATGTCTTCCGTTTCCTGTATAGTGTGGTTCAACCTCGCTTTGTCTGAGGAGGAGTCCATCCCTGTCTCCCATAAGCGGGCGATTATTTTATCTTGACATATTAAGGGACAATGGCTAGTTGATGAGGTGTATCGCCAAGAAGTTGCTCGCTATAGTCAATTGCTAGTTCAATTGCTTGCGAGCGAGGTCAATTGCTCGAAGAAGCAAATAGTGATGACATTGGCTTAATTATAGTAGCAATTACAATATCAGTATGGGGTCGTCCATTAATGATGTCAATAAATTTTAGTCAGTTTGACCCCTTAATTGTCAACACCTGTCAAACATTCAAGGACCAACATTATGTCACAAATAACACTGGACAACACACAAAATGCCTTTTAAATGAAAATAGCAAATCTTTACTAATTTTGAGGTGCTGAACACGAAAATGACGGTAAAATTTGTCATTGGCTCTCGTTTAGGAGAGACAGAGATGGTTACGTATAAATGTCTTAGTACGCATTGAGTACATAGGTAACCAGTTCGCAACGTTGTATTTCAAACTATCTAATTATTGCGACATATTGCGTCGTATTGCATCAGCAAGCCATACACACGCCTTCGTAGGCAGTGCATCATTGTCTGATGTAATCTATCTATCTATCTATGAAATTTATATAGCGCCCCTTCAAGATAACTACTCAGAGGCGCTCCCGATCCAGGCCCGGTCAAAGAGGAAAGTCTTAAGTAGTTTATAGAAAGATCCAGATAGGTCTCGCGGGGGAAAATGAAGGTCAGAGGGGAGGCTATTCCAAAAAGAAGGATCAACGATCGAGAAAGCCCGACGCTGTCTTTCAGTACTCTGTCTTTTGGAAGACTAATACAATAAAAGGTAATTTAAAGGTCACAACTTAAAAATCAAGGTCAAATGCCCATAACTCAGAACCACTTTAACGAAACAACATTTGGCTGATCTACGGTCATATTTACTTGATTTTGACGTTTTCACCTTGAAATAACCTTGGATTGTGTTAGACTTTTAGTACTCTGTCTTCTGGAATTTAGCCCTGATCGGTCTGAGCAAACAGGCAAAAGAATAACTTAAATAGAGCAACATTTTATCGAGTTAAGGCAATTTCCTCAAATTTATCTCTGAACTTGACCTATTTGTCCTTAAAATAACTTTCGACCGTCTTGCATTTGGTATCCTTGTTTCTTATCACAGGTAGCCCTTATCATGACGAGAAAGGCAAGAAAGAGTTGACCAATTTTAACAATAATTATTATTGGCCAAAATCTGATCATTTTTCTATGTTTTTGATAGATTTCATTTTTACGATTGAATAACCCTGAATTTAATTCTATATTTTACCTTAATGTAGCTCTCGTCGAGACAAACAAACCATAAAAAGTTCATCCAAATCGGACTCTTCTTTAAGTTTTTGTGATAATAAGAGTCAATCAACAATGGACCGACATTCCAAGACCCAAGCACGGGCGACTTGAGTTCTGGGAGTTTAAGTAGGGTATGTTAGGGGGCTTTGAGGGACCTCAGGATAACATATTAAAATTCAGAAACAATATTTCTAGACAATATATGAATAGAATAATGGGGAAAAATAAGGAATGGTTGGTTACTGCGATGTATCATTTTTCTGGACACCCCTAACAGCCTTGCAATATTCTAGATTGAAACACGTGCAAATAACGAGTATTTTACGCTAAAAATGAAGACTAAAGTTAAGACCCTTTGGGGGACCCCTAAATAGCATCCGAAAAAAACTGAAAATTTTCCACAAACCTTGTTATCTACAAAAGAAACTTTTTGGCTGATGAGACCCAAGATTTTCGACAAAAAGTTTTTTCTGGGACACCCTAACCCAGCGGTTTTCAAACTTTATTTTTATTGTACCCCCAGGTAAAATAATTGAATTTTGGCGTACCCCCAACAAGGTCAGATCAAAAACAACAAGCGAGCGTGAAGTCCCCTTGCAATTAACAACTCCTTTAAATCATTGGTGCAAACCGGGTATTAGTCATATAGGTAGAAAATTTTAAAAGTAATATAATTTTAACTTAAGAATGTAGTCATATCAACAAGAAGGAAAAGTAAAATCACTATTAGAAAGTGTTAATGTGAGCAGTGGGCTTTTTTTGACAAGCACAGATTTACAATATCTGGTTTAATATATGTCAATTTCAAACGCAAATCTGGTTCGAGTTCAAGTTTTGTTCTGTATTTGTTTTTGATCGCATGCATAGCTGAAAAACCTGTTTCACACAGATATGACATGCTGAAAGGAATCAAAAAATTTTAAAGTTCGGTCAAAAATTAATTCATATTCAGCTCTTCGTTTCAGCCAAAAATCACACAACATGTCTTTCTTGAATTCGTTCTTCAATCCACCATAACATGATAGTAAAAGTTCAACAAACTGGTCTCTTTTCCTGCATGAATTGAAAAATCAGCCGGCAACACTACATCCGATGGCAAAAACTCATAGAAATGTACATACATACATACATACATACATACATAGAAAAATAAGCGAACGGTGGACGTAGAATAGCTAGTGAAAGAAAGATGGACATGAAGTCCATTAACTTAGAGAAAATTTTAATTTTTTGAAATTGTTCGCGTACCCCTTAGCGACACCTGGCGTACCCCCAGGGGTACGCGAACCACAGTTTGAAAACCCCTGCCCTAACCGACAGCGCAAGACCACGCATTGCATTTCTGAGTGACCTTTTGAACATTAAAAGTGTTTGTTAATTATCTATGTGCATAATTATATTAGGCCTATAATATGTCGGTCATGGAGAGTATCTCTTGAAGCGGCGCTATACAAATTCGTGATTACGATTACAGGCATCAACCGATGGCGCAACAAAACCAAGCCGTAATCAATTCAGTACTTTCGCTGATTCAGCCACGACCTCGTCTACGTCAGTCATCCTGATCTTAACTATTATTCGCCTGAACACACAGACACTGTTCAGTGTGTTCACCCCAGGTTTCTTCACGGTCCAGATGTCGAACCTTCAACCACTTGCTCAAAGTCCGAGCCATACTACTCAGGCTCGGGCCTGGACACTCACCTCTAGCGTGTGCAATTAGCAACAAGGCCGCATACTCTCAATGGAGGCCTTTGCCAAGGTACCCTACTCAACGTCATCTCTGAGTCTCATGAGTGCCTGTGTTTGACTTTACGGACACCGACGACTTGCAGAAGGCTTTAGCTAACACATTCGCCGTAACTACTTACAGTAGATGCCGCTGATCTACTTTAGAACTCCACTTCAAATCTTGATATTCCGTTTGAAAGCAACAACAGCTGCAAGAAAACAAAAGAAAGTAGGCCTTTATAACGCGAAAAGGCTCAAATGTATGTTAATCAACAGCCTGAAATGAAAATACGAATTTATTCTTTGCTGAACTAAACAGACAATTATATTCTTCACGTTTTGTGTATTTAAATGACGTTTGTATTTCAGACCATACAGCAACCTCGAGCCTCAGTATCACACACAGCCTAGAGCCTACAATACGACGACGACGAAGCCGTATTACACGCAGCAAAGTACGTGTCGTAAAGTATCCGATGCCATGGCAGATGAACACAAGTCGAACGGAAACGCGATTGTGATGGTTGACCTAGGAGAGAATCGGGAAACTATTCCACTCCAGGTTAACGGAATATCATCTCCCATCGATGAAAATCAACCGGAGAAGCAGAAGGAATCTCCCCAGACTGATCTTATATTCCCCGTGGAATCAATTCCACCGTGGTATATCACGCTGATCTATGCATTCCAGGTTAGCATATTTAGTTCAGATATCAGTTGACCCTCAACCAGAGACACAGAGTGAAGAGACAGAGAGAGTACATAGAGAGACAGAGAGACAGACAGACACAGAGAGAGAGTGAGAGAGAGACAGAGAGACAGAGAGGGAGAGAGAGACAGAGAGAGAAAGAGAGAGAGACAGAGAGAAGAGACAGAGAGAGAGCGACAGAGAGATAGAGAGAGACAGAGAGAGACAGAGACAGAGAGACAGAGAGAGAGGGAGTTGAATTTGGTGTGAGGTTAAATTTAATTGTCAACTAAACATAAATCTGTTGTAAATTTGGAACTAAATCCGTTTACTGGATTAAAACTGCGTCGCAAGAATCGAAATTAAACTCAAATGCAGCGAAGTGAACCGAAAAACAAAAATTTAACTAAAAACCGTATCAGTTCATCGTTAACGCTCGGTGATCACCAGGGCCGTTTCAAGGTCGTCGTAGGCCCTAGACATTCTTGAATTCGTAGGCCCCAACTACAAGCTCTGTAATTGAAAACGAGTTAATGCGGGAAATGACGTCTGTAAACGTAATAATATTACTCAAGATCACATATTATGTGATCTTGCTAATGCATAGAGCCGTAAAGTTCACAAAGTCTAGGCTGTTGCAGAGCTTAACTTTAAGTTAATGTCTTACAGTTACACGGTTTCAGTACAATCTACGAATATTATTAAATTAGAATTTGAAATATCCTTTTTCATTTTAGCGGCAAATTCAATTACTAAACTTATCTTTTCAATATCTCATTTTCAGACTTTTCGTATGCCCCTGTAGGTTCGTAGGCTCTACGCACAGCGAATACTGTGCCTAAAGGATAATACGGCCCTGGTGATCACACGCTTAAGGTGCTAACTATAACCTATACAAGGTCAATATAGAATCACTGGAATCACATTTGTAGAGGGATTGTAATACGACCTGTCAATTTCATCTTTCCTGCTGCGATTCAATACACCACCGTAAAACCAGGAACTACAGCCATCTGAATGTCTTCTTGCCTGGAACCGAACATTACTTTGTCTACCGAGTTTTTGACTCAGCTCCACTGAATAAGCTGCTTTATGTGATCTTGCTTTTGGGCGATTAAGAAATTCCAAGATTACGCTTATGATTTATATACATCCTCTAGCCGATCAGCTTATGGCATGCTAAGAAATGCTTACTTCGTAGCTGGCACAAGTGTTTTAAATGTCGGGGGCTGGAAGGGGTTGGAAACGTTCGTCTGCAGACATATCAACAACATTAGATTCTGATCAGCGTTTCTGTACTTTTATTATCTGTTAAATTGTTGACCCCCGGCTCTTTATTAACAGCTAAGACATTGGATGACACTGGTGTTACGACTTTGAAATTTTAGCAACTTCTGAGCACCATCTCAGGTCCTGTGGCCGAATCCATCATCATTAGTTCGCTTGTTTGTGGACAAAGCGACCACGTCTTCCAGGCAGAACTGGTCGGAACCAGTATCTTCATGTCCGGACTCTGCACATTTCTTCAGGTCACGTTCGGACTCAGGTTAATATCACTAAAAACATACCACATAACTTATTACTTTCAAACTAAGGCTAATATATTAGCGTTACTCTATTGTATTGAAATTAATATATATTCCTAGGATGCGTGATAGTGTAGTAGTTAGCGTCATGAAGAGGCCAAGGGTGTTCAAATCCGAAAGAAAGAAATTTTGTTTCTAGATTTCTGCTCCACCTGCAATCCTGCATTCTTGTCAACTCCGCTATGATGAGTACACTGACCGTACAGCGCCGGTGGGAAGGTGATACGGTGAGGGAGAGGACTGGCCACACGCCCTCATGTGCCGAGGTTAAGAAAATGAAGTCACTAGAACTAGTCACATTTAAAAAATATTTATTCTGCTTGAATTCGAGTTGCCAGTACTTACCGTCCTATCATGGGATGCACGATAAAATGTATTGATTCGTTTAGTGTTTAAATAAAACAATTAATGCTCTAATATACTGTGTGTGAGTAGGCCTAGATTGGTGAATAGTTGATATATATTCGGTTTCAACTTGATCTCAAGCCGAGTGAAGATTTTTCGAGTTTTTTATTACCACAAAACAGCATTCGAGTACGTAAATCGACTCAAAAGTAACAAATAGTCCACTATTTACACTATATATATAATGTATAATATATATATATATAATGTATAATATATATATATATATATATACACGTTTATAAATGTCAGTCCGTTGAGAAGGTAACATCGGACTCTGTTCTCTTTCCGTTGAGCTGAGCCTCGAAACCGTCTTACCCTACCTTCACTACCCCGCTTAAACTGAACTCCTTCCCACGGTGTCCCACAGCCGACTCTTCCGGTGGACCACCTGCCCCGATCAGTAATTGGTCGCAATTATGCATGACAGGCCTACATATTGCAAAACTAGGCGCGCACTCATTGGCGCCTATTCGCAGGTGCAAAGGGCCTAACCGCTCATTCAGGATCCAACCACTACCAATTACAACTGCTACTCGTCACAAGGAGATTTCAATCGTTCATTTTCGGAGATCCTGTTACAGTAGTATAGAATTAATTTAGCTTCAGCTTTATGTCTAAATAATTATGCGATCGATTTGTAATTTGATTATTTTTAGATTGCCGATTATTCAGGGGAGTTCCTTCGTGTATTTGCCTGTCATCGTGAGTCTCATGGCTACACCTCAATGGCGATGTCCTGCATCCATCCAAGGCAACGGTAAATATTGCTCATCTCCACCATGAGGGATTCGTATTGCAGTAACTGTTCCTCTTCGTGTTTTTAAGAAGGGTCCATGCTGATAGTATTTGCTTTCCTATACATAGCTGCCTATATAGGTTTACGTATACAGTTGGAATCTACTGATTAAATACACGATTTAGAATTCGGTTAATGAACACTCGTAGCTCAGCACTCGTGACCTCGCAAAGAGTAGAAAGGCGACAGTTTGTAGACGGATAGTCCGGCGGAGAAGCAGAGGAGATTGCCTGACTGATGGAATAAATCTTTGATGCTAGTTTCTTCAGAAACACGTCGGCTGTAAAAGGTGGCGGAGTCTGTGACCTTTGGCTATCCGACCGTCGGCCACGAAGGTCATTGAAGATAGTCCACAGCTTTTTTGGCTCACCCGATCGTCGGCCGATGATGGCCTCCCAGTTTTTCTGCTCCGTTAGTAAGCTGGCATGTTTCGGACGAAGAGGATCCAGGTGCATGGTTTGATCTTTCGTGGATCGCGTTCGTCTGTGAACCCTCTTCAGGTGCCGGGCTTGACGCCTAAGGGTTCAGCATTAAATCACGGCGAGAGGGGTAGTGACGCATCTTGACTGAGAGTGCTGGGAGAAATGCATCTAGTGGCTCAGTCATCACAGCCTCGTAGGAGTTAAATAGCTCAGAGACAGTCCGCTTAAAGTTTTCGTCAGTGTCGTGGAGAAGATGATGGTTCCGAAGAGCAGTTCCAAAGGCTGAGGATATACATCTTTTGTGTGTTGGCGGCAATATTGGCCGCAACCTTGGATAGGAACATTCCGACACTGATGCCACTACGATAAATCGATTTCTTGAACTTGAAAATATTATATTCGACTCTTCATTTGCTATTGTAGCTTACCTCTGACCTGATAGATACATATTTTTCTACTTTGTCGGCCATTATTGGCCGCCATCTTGGATAGTAACATTCGGACACTATTGACACTGTGATAATTCGATTCCTTTACCTTGATAATGTTAAATTTGACACTTCGTTTGTTATTGTAGCTAACCTATGACCTGATATATGCATATTTTTCTGTTTTGGCGGCCATATTGGCCGCCATCTTGGATAGTAACATTCCGATACTAATGCCACTACGATAAATCGATTTCTTGACCTTGAAAATATTATATTCGACACTTTATTTGTTATTGTAGCTTACCTCTGACCTGATTTATACATATTTTGTGTTTTGGCGCCAATTTTGGCCGCCATCTTGGATAGTAACATTCCGACACTATTGCAACTATGATAAATCGATTCCTTGACCTTGATAATGTTAAGTTTGATACTTCATTTGTCATTGTAGCTTACCTATGACCTGCTATATACTGTTTTCTGTGTTGGCGCCATTATTGGCCGCCATCTTGGATAAAATGCACTTTTGGGGGTGACCCCGTGGTCGGATTTTGTGGGATTTTGGATATGTTATTCAGCAACGGAAACTGAGCAGGAAACCGTTTAAAAGCTTCTGAAGCAATTTTGCCCAGGTTCAACGTATATTTGAGCTAGATTGCCTGGACTACTACTGTAATATTGCTTGGGCTTCCACGTATCATTCCCGGCTTAAGAGATTAATTGTACTTCAGAAGCGGGCTGTACGCATCATCGCAGGTAGCTCCTTTAATTCTCATACTAATCCAATTTTTCATGACTTTAATATTTTGCCTGTTGAACAAATTAATAAATTACAGATTAGTGAATTTATGTTTCGCTTTACTCATAATTTACTCCCCTGTGCCTTTGCAGGCTATTTTTCTAGTACGTCTGACCTTCACGATCACAATACTAGATCGCGGGGTGCTTACAGAGGGAATTTTGCTCGCACTAACTCTCGACTGTTCTCAATTAAATGTGTCGGACCTTCTGTTTGGAATAGTCTATCCCATGCTATCCGTAGCTTGCCTAATCTGTCATCATTTAAAAAATCAGTACGTGCATACTTAATCGATCAAAATGAATAAATACCATATGATATTCTGCTTTAATAGTTAAGGTTTTTGTCTTTAATTGCAATACGGTTCTGCATTACTAGTCAAGGTTTTTGTCTTAATTTTTCTTTACGGTTCTGCTTAAATTTTCAGTTTTGCTTACTAGTTAAGGTTTTGTCTTAATTTTGACATTACGGTTCTGCTTAAATTTTCAGTTCTGTTTACTAGTTAAGGTTTTTGTCTTAATTTTTACATTACGGTTTTGCTTACATTTTTCAGTTCTGTTTACTAGTTAAGGTTTTTGTCTTAATTTTACATTACGATTCTGCTTAAATTTCAGTTCTGTTTACTAGTTAAGGTTTTTGTCTTTTTTTTACATTACGGTTCTCTTTATGCTACATAGTCCAGTTGGACTTATAACGGTCAATCATTTGTCATTCTACATTTGTCTCATGGTACAAGGTGACCCTAATAAGCGGGACCATGGTCCCTTCTGGGTCTTCCTGTTGTATCCCTTGCAATGTTACTGGTTACTGTGTTAAGTGTCATTATGTTGGTTGTACTGGGAACAATAAACGATTGATTGATTGATTGATTATTATTATTATTATTATTATTATTATTATTATTATTATTATTATTATTATTATTATTATTATTATTATTATTATTATTATTATTATTATTAGCACGTGCCGAGAACAATCTACCTTCAGTCAATGTTACATGAGACCAAGCATTCGCTATCCGCCCGCTCAACTATATGATGTGCGCCTATATGGGTATATTTCACAACAGGAGGCAAATTAGATAAATTTCCGTCTTCTCCTTTGGACGTCTTACACAAAGAGTAAAATTATAATTTATAATTTTTAAATACATTGTATGGCATGAATTAGTTATAAAAAATATTTTATTTCTATTACATTATTTAGATGATTAGCATGAGACAAAAAATTATAAAGTCCAATTTTAACCCAAAATTGCATTGTCCTTTCTAATGGTGAGTCAATTCAACGTTACGTTAGGGTAACAGCTGAAACGCTGAACCGATGTTTTATAATTTTTAGATCATTAACTTACATATATTCATTGCTCTATATGGTTTTATTAACTTATTAACGAACTAAATAATTAAAAAATAAATAAAACCCTCTGTCTTCAAATATTGGCTACAACACCGTTACGAATGGATTTCTGCCATCTATGGAATAAATTGAAAACTCTCGGTTTTTGAATTGACATCTTCGATAGCAGGGAATATGTCTGCATTGATTTTACCAACAAGAAATCAATTTGGATGTTTGCTTCTGTTGACAATTTGCGGAAATTTATCCGGTAATGTAATAGTATAAAAAAGATTGACAACTCCGTGACTTAATTATTGCACTTTGCGTATATATATATATATATTTTCTTTCAAAAATAATATCGAAACTGACAGCCTGGCCACTATAAACTAACTATTTTTTGTATCGTAACTCGTCCGGTAAGCATGGAGACCTAATTATGAATATTTTACAACTCCGTTACTACAACTCCGTTACATTATTTTTCTATTAAAATGAATTTATTTAATGGTACATGTAGATAATTTGTCGTCAAAATAATTTAGGTTGCTGTGTAATAATTTAATGCACACTTAATACTAATTAATTACTAATTATAAGCAGTGGCGGTATATTTTAATATTTAGGACTCCCACAACACCATCAAAGTTTCACCCTTTATCAAATATAGGAGCATTCGAACAGTAAGCATAATAGTTGTAATCAACCATGAAAAGTGAACACTTAAACCAGGAATAAATTCAACTGCCTGTAGTAGGTCCAGATTAAAGCACTATTACATTTATTGCATGCCTGGTTACTAGTGATTACACTGATTATATATGATTAAAATGTTTTTAAATATGGGGATATTCTGAAAATTAACACATCATTTTATTCAGTTTTAAGAGCTCTTAATAGCGGTATATTGAATGGCAGTTAATTAGTTTTCAATTAGAATATTTTACATGAAAACCTACAATTTTCTCGAAAAACGCTTTGTCTCGTAACTTTGGCCCTCTGGTGGGGGCGGAAAACATTAATTTTTTTAAATTTTGAACAGTGTTTGATCCATGCCAATAAGCAACTTTTGGTTGCTATTACTTTTCGAATTTCCAATTTTCGCTTATTTTCCACTCCACCCTTTTGTGTATGCTTGTTCGAATAGATTTGTGGTTATCGGTCTCAGGAACTCACGGATCAAATACCACTAAAATGCCAATAAAAATTAATAATAAACAATCAACGAGAACATAAACATTGAAGAAATTATTTTAAAGTTGTGCTTAAGTAAAATCATTCAGCTTTTCTGTTGAAAACTAAACATAGGTCCAAAAATGCGAATCAAATACTTATACTCGAAATGACGAAAATTATTTGTAAAAGTCAAAATTTCAAAGACGTTGTGGCAGTCCTAGATATTGTTCAATCCTGATAATTTTTGGGCTACATTACTTCTAAACCAATTGGCACGGAATGCCGGGTTGGCGAAAGCAAACAACTGAAGTTGAAAATTTTCCATTAGAGATGCAACCGCCCTATTATATGTGTTTGACATAGTAAAAACAAAAATAGAAAATTAGGCCAAATCAGTTGCATTGGCCGCCTAGCAGAACTCTAAAACATTATATAATTCTTACAAACACCTGTTAACATTATATATTATTATTATCGACTCTTGTTCACACGCTTTTCTCTGTGTAAATTATGTTTGCATTTATACAGCAATGTCGAACTTGTCTGTCACTTTGGCTTGTTTACTGTTTAGCGACTACTGTGTGGTAACAAAGACCTTTACCGTCGCCCTCCTCCTTTATCCCGGCTGTCACATTCAGCCGACAACATTTTATACGACGCCATAAACGACGTGTTATACGATACCATGGTAGATGAACTGTTACACAAGTCAAACGGAAACGGGGTTGAGATGGTTGATGTAGGAGAGAATCGGGAATTCACTTCACTCCAGCTTAACGGAACATCATCACCCATCGATGAAAATCAGCCGGAGAAGCAGAAGGAATCTCCTCTCCAGACTGATCTTATATTCCCCGTGGAATCAATTCCACCGTGGTACATCACGTTGACCTATGCATTCCAGGTTAGCACATTTAGTTCAGATCTCAGTTGACTTTCAACTAGAGACAGAGACAGAGAGAGAGGGAGAGGGCAATGAGAGAGCGAGACAGCAGGAGGCATATAGAGAGATGAGTAGAGGGAGAGTAGAAAAGTAGAGGAGAGGGAGAGAGAGGGAGAGGAGAGGGAGAGGGAGAGGGAGAGAGGGTAGAGGGTTAGAGGGAGAGGGAGAGGGAGAGGGAGAGGGAGAGGGAGGGAGAGGAGAGGGAGAGGGAGAGGGAGAGGGAGAGGGAGAGGGAGAGGGAGAGGGAGAGGGAGAGGGAGAGGGAGAGGGAGAGGGAGAGGGAGAGGGAGGGAGGGAGAGGGCGAGAGAGAGGGAGAGGGAGAGACAGCGACAGAGACAGAGACAGAGACAGAGACAGACAGGTAGACAGAGACGGAAAAGACAAAGAGAGACAGCCAGACAGTCAGTGAGACACACATGGAGAGACCGAGAGTTGAATTTGATAGAAAGTTATATATAAGGTCAACTCAACACAGAACTGCTGTGAATTTAGAACTAAATCCGATGAATGGATTAAAACTGCATCGCAAGGATTGAAATAAAATTTAACAGCAGCTAAGTGAAGCAAAACAGCAAAATATTTTTGCCGAAATTTGTACCAATTCCTTATGAATGTTAGGTGATCACAAACCACGCTTACGATGTTATCTGTAATCTATTATACAAAGTTCAATTAGGCCCCACAGAAATTTGCGCCAAGAAATTGAAAAATTTGCGCGGCAAAAACGCTAATTTTGCGCGCATTTTGCGCAAAGTAAAAAGTGGTATAAGTACGTTATTTCTTGCATGAATCAGTGTGCCTAAGTATTTAACAGTGTTTTCGTTATTTAGTGTATAGTTTGGCTTCCTAAAAATTATTGATGCTTGCAGAATTTTTACACTGACTGACGAGTTTCTTGTATAGTCAGTCACCAGGATGGTTGCCCTTCATCTTCGTATGTAACGTCTATGAATTCATGTGCTCGATAACGAGCCGACACATTGGCACTATGCGAAGGGTCACGCACGCTGTTGCGTGACTGTTTTTGACACACACTGTCTAACGAATTTTGTCGCAGTCAAGTTTTAGGATTTTTGAGACTACGAGTCTGTGCATTAAAAACAGAAACATATTCCTTAACTACTAATTCCTCTATAACTTCAGCTCTCTACAATACTCCCAGCCCAGATATCTTCGCGACCTCTTCACCATCCAGCCAACCCGCTCTACCAGATCTTACTCCATTATCACTCTCTCTCGACCTCCTGTCACTACTCATCTCAAGTTCTCCAACCGAGCAATATCCAACACTGCACCACGTCTCTGGAACGACCTACCTCCTGAATTCCGCACTTTTTCGGTTCCTCAAGTATAATCTCCAATCACCAATCATCATCCGCATCAGGCTCCTCTATCCATCACCGCCAAGGCTTTCCACTCGAAACTAAAGTCTCTCCTCTTCAAGAACTCTTACCCTGACTCAACTGATCATCTACCTTCAAACTCTCGACCTAAAGGGAGAGAGGAGGGGAGAGAGAGAGGGAGGGAAAGTGGAAGGGGAGGAAGAGTGGGAGGGAGCGACACCCACCTTAGCAGCTACTCTGACCCCTCTGATCCTCTGGAAACCGGACTCGGACCTCCTCGGACTACTCTTTTGGACAACCCTTCTGACTAGACGCAGCGCTCGTGAATAAGCTGGTGCCCTGCGCTTGGCTTTCGAGTGGCGCTTTAGAAGTTTGGAGATTACGATTACTTCAATAATAATTATAGTCCCATTCCGTGGTTTTTTCAATAGTCGCTCGACCATCGATATCTATAATTTAGATCGACTCTGTGGTTGCTATGTTGAATTTACTACGCATCGCAGTGGATTTTTAATCATTTAAAGTCCAATTGCGCGAATTACGAACACAAATTACGAATCAGATGAAGAAAACAGCGATTTATTCTGGTATTTTGCGCGAAAATTGCGTACATTGCTAATTTTTGCGCCGTTGCGCGAGAGCTGGATTTTTGCGCGAAAATTGCGCGGCGCAGAATCGCGAATTTCTGGAGGGCCTATTCAATACAGAATCACTGGCGTCACATTTGTAAAGGTATTGCATACTGCCTGTCAATCTTAGCTTTCCCATTCCAATTATATACACCACAGACTGTATCCGTTTGAATGTCTTCTTGCCAAAAATCGAACCTGACATTCTTCGTATATCGATTTTCTTTGACTGAATTTATTAGTGCGAATAAGCTGCTTTAGGCGACTTGATTTTGGACACTTAAGAAATTTCGTGGTTACGGTTATGATTATCCCTCGTTTAGCCCATCGACATAATTATGACATCTTAAGAAATGTTTACTTCGTAACTTAAACCAGAGCATCAAAGGCTTCGGTTGGATGGGGTAAGAAGTTTACCCCAAACTTCCTTCTAACCCCTTCAGCTAAGTACGGTAAGTAACGGAAAAGATGTTAGAAGTCAGGAAAGTAATATATCTCCTGAGTCGTCAGTTATTTCGTCTACAACATATTTACCAACATTAGATTTTTGACCGGTGTACATGTACATTTGCAATTTGGAAAATTTTGACCTCGGCTGTTTTTCGCAACTAAAACACTGGATGACGCTGCTTTAACGACGTTGAAATTTCAGCAACTTCTGAGCACCATCTCAGGTCCAGTGGCTGCATCCATCGTTATTAGTTCGCTTGTATGTGGACAAAACGACCACGTCTTTCAGGCAGAACTGATCGGAACCAGTGTCTTCATGGCCGGAGTCTGCACATTTCTTCAGGTCACGTTCGGACTCAGGTTACTATCACTTAAAAACATACGACACATTCAAAAACAAGTCTAATATATTGACAGTCGTTAATATTGGTATTAAAAATTTAGACTGCGTTCCTGGAATGCATGATAGCGTAGTGGTTAGCGTGCTGAACTGTCAACCGAGAGGCCGGGGGTTCAAATCCACACCAGGGTAGACATTTATTTCGAGATTTTTACTCCACTTGCACTCTAGCCAACTCAGCTCATAAAGGTAAAAGCAATTTCACCCAATTTTCTTGACCATAAAACTTTTGAACGCATTTTCGATGGTTTCAAAATACAACGGAATCTCCGCAATATATATATATATATATATATATATATATATATATATATATATATATATATATATATATGTTTCATTGGATGTATTCATTTTCATCTATCATTTTCTTCATCTGTTCGAGTTTGAGTTGTGGTTCGTCCCACTCGTACCATCATAACCATATTAAGCCACACACGGCTACCCAATCATATAATAAATTATTTTGCTTGAATTCAAGTTGACCTAACTGGCCTAATTACCGTACTATCATAGGCTGCACGATTAAAAACCTGTATTAATTAGTTGAGTGTACAATTAAAAAAATTTTGAATTACAACGATCTACGAGAGTTGATTGGCGAGTAGTTAAAATATTCGCTTTCAACTTGAGATGTAACTGACCGAAAGCAGATTTCGATCTTTCATTGTCGGAGCTCTTGTAGTTTCAAATTCATTGTAGTTTCAGTTTTATGTCCAAACATGTGATCGATTTGGAATTTGGATATTTTTTAGATTGCCGTTAATACAGGGTAGCGCGTTTGTGTATTTGCCTGTCGTCATGAGCCTCATGGCTACATCGCAATGGCGATGTCCTGCATCAAATCACGGCAACGGTAAATATTGATCATCTCCACTCTGATGGAGTCATATTGCAGTTACTCTTAGGAATGGTCCATAATTAGAGTGCAATGCTTTTCAATGCATAGCGGCTGTAGATCTTGTTTGGTACATCGACGAGGATCTTGGGTTTGGTTCGCATACTGGCGAGAGCCTGGCCTTGGTACTGGGGCCTTGGTTTTGGTGTGGGCTTTGGTGTTGGTCGGTATATTCGAGAGGACCTTGGTTTCTGGTTGGTGGGGGCAAGGGCTTTGGTCTTGGTTGCAGTGGCGGCTCTACAGAGGGGCCAGGGGCACTTGCCCTCCCCAACTGAGGTTGTGGCCCCCCCAGTGGCCCCCCAATTTTATTCCAAAATATTATGAAATATGGTATCATGTAATTTTGATATTTTCAAAGATATGCCTTACTTGCTTAAGCATGATGCATGATGAAATCCGATGTCATTTTATTCGTGGTGTTTTCACAGACACGACCTATTTAATTCCTTAGAGTCTTAATTATTTTCTTGTCGTATAAGCTACTTCTTGCTATCCATCACCGCAAGTATATTGAGTACAGGGTAGCTGCCCTGGTATGGCGACATCACCAACTAAGGCCTAGCCCAATTTATCTTCGAGAGCAATGCTATCTGCCTTCGGGTATCCAAGGACGTCGTCCCCAATGCTTTACGGAAAAGGGAGTTACAGCCGAAGTTCTTTGGTTTCGTTCGCTCATACTGCAACTATGAAGAATCGAGCCTTTTCTGTGGTAGGCCTAGTGGTTTGGAATGCCCTTCCTTTAGACCTACGCCTACAGACTGAGACTCTATCTGAATCCTTCCTCAACAGACTTAAAACTGTACTACTCAAACAGTGTGTTCGTAAAATGCCCAGGCGCTTTTCGGGCTCTGCTGCAGATAAAACTCTGGGCATCGTTCTGAAGTGGACCCACAGACTGCATTTAGGCAACTTGTCTACATCCAGTTATTATATCATTCCGAACTAAATCGACAATTCTCTGACTATTCGCTTAGCCTACTATTATGATTGGTATACAATTTTTAACGCCAAAACACTTTTCTGATATTAAACATATCTGCAAAGCAAATATGTCTGATATTCGTTTCAGAGAGCAGTTTATCAATGCTGTTAGTTGAATGTGTTCGTGCAGAGTCGATTATCATGGGTGCCTTTGTGGAACAGTTTGACTCTAGGCATGACAGTCTTAATAAAACTTGCACTTAATTAAAAGTGCATGTACTGTTTGTAGTTCATAGGTTTTACTTTTAACAAAGTGAGTCTGTTTCCATTGGTGTCTTAACTTGAGGCTGTTGATTAAACAATTCATGTAGCTCCAATACAGGTATCTTGTCACCATTCTCACTTTTGACGAAAATAGACTGGCCCCTCCATCTGTCTCCCCGGCCCCTCCATCTGTCTCCCCGGCCCCTCCGTGGCCCCCCTCTGTTGCAAAAGTCTAGAGCCGCCACTGCTTGGTTGGTATATCGACTGGGGCCTGGATTTTGGCTCGTGTATCGATTGCGGCCTTGGTTTTGGTTGGTATATCGACAAGGGCTTTGGTCTTGCCTTGGTTTTCGATTTGTGGTCCATTTTGGTGCGATCTGTGTGTAGAATTGGGGTGGATACGGATCGTGTTTCTTGGAATAAAAAATAGCCGAAATGAAAATAGCGCTGACGAAAAATACGCGTTCATAAAATAATATTATGGTCACAGCTGCGGCCGTATGCGATCAAGGTTGAATCGGCCGATCGCTGCTGCGGCCGTGAGCACTGTGTGCCTGGCCTAGGCGGTGACAGCCAACGGCCTTATAATACGGTCACAGCTGCACCAGTATGCTATTAAAGCCTTATCTGCGTCAGAGAAAGTATAATTACGGAGGGTGTTTGGGCCATCTTGTAATAAAATAAAAATTATTATACATCTCGAAGGCCGACTTTGCAGGGTCGGACCATGATCCCCGGGTTTAATTAAGGCCTTATACAGGGTGGGCCATTAAAAATGAGAACATCGCGTTCAATCTGAATTATTTATATAATTAATATCTTTTTTCTTTTCAAAATGCAAGTAATTTGTTGCTAAATGTTATATTCTATGTATCTGCCTCGGTTTTCAACAATTTATCCTAAACGTCTGTGCCACGCGATCGTTATAATGATGCTCCTGTCTATAAATCTCTGGGACATTTTTCGACACTCCTCAACAATGACCAACTTCAGTTGTTCTATTGTGAATTTACGGCGAGTTTTGGTTAAGGGCACTCCAAACAGCATAGTCTACCGGGTTTAGGTCTGGGCTATCTGGAGGCCACATGTCTGATTCGATGAAGGATCTCCGGATGATGGAAGTTGAGTGCTTCTTGCTGTGTGTGAAGGATTTCCCCTCTGCTGTAACGTCCAATTTTGACGATTACATCTTGCTCAGGAAGTAGACCTCTTTCTAGAACCTGATCACAATAGTGTTTACTGTTTGCTTTGACTTCGGGTCCAACAAACACTACATTGGTTTTTCCCATCCGAGACACACCGACCGAAACCAAAGATCTTAGAGTCTACGACTGCCGAAACCGTGATGCTGCGACTGAAATGTCCACGTTCGCATACGAGTCTTGTTGCTTGAATTTACGTTTATTTCTTACATCGGAATAAACACAATCACTTTGAGAATTACCTGGTGTGGCAACTGTAAATGTCTTTTCATCTGTGAACCAAATGCTTCGTGCTCTTCTCTCGTTACGAAACATTTCAAATAGCTGTTGACTTCGTTGCAGGCGTTTTAATTTACAGCCTTAATTCGTTATCACCTGCCCCATCACACGATTGTGCGATTTAAGTTGAAAATCTTTAATCATAATACGTCGAACTGGCTCAATTTGGTAAGTAAGTGCATCATAGAATAATTTACATGTTTAAGATTTACTCAGAACACAATCCGATATTGTATTAAACACGATTAAACGCGATGTTCTCATTTTTAATGGCCCACCCGGTAGTAATACGACCTCCATTGTGATGAGGCTCCAAAGCCTGAAGTCAACTCAAAATCGATCTTGGTCCACAAGCTGGGGTTGGGCCCATGGGCCTTTAGTCGCCGGTGACCATTGGTCGAGGCCCATGGACCTGGCCCATAAACGGCCTTTATCATCTACTATTCGACTTGGGGTCAGTTGCGCTAAGCAGAAACGACTCGACTCGACTTGGGATGCCCAAGTCGACTGGGGTCGACTTATTGGGGTCGACTCCCAGGTCTACGCTCGATTTGTTGGTTAAATGTCAAACATATAATTCAGATTGCTCAATTACCATTAGCATTGCCTTCATGTCAAACTTGTCCAACCACTAGGGCATGATCGGCAATAGGCTATATGACACTTCTGCCCAAGGTGTAGGGGTAAAAGTGGCATTTTCACTTTGTGTTTTGGCGTATTTGCATAATATTCGATCACAAATTGTCAATTTACAAGGTATTTCTGTTAGCTTGATGAATTTCCAACATGCCTATGAGAAATTGTGGCATTATGTCATATATTTGAGAAAATATAGAATGTGTTCTAAAAAGGGCCTCTCGTGCCCTGGTATCCATATTATGTAAGGTGCCGTTGATTAGAATTTTACCAATGAACAATACAGCTTGTTCAAGTGTTGAAGATAAAGCTCAATGACATGTTAAATAGCTGATGCAAGAGGAAGGTTGAGGCTCATAGTCACAACTGGAGCTAAAAGGAGATTGTAGTTCAGAACACAAACTTTTTATATGGAAACTTTGATGTTTGTGTAATATATAATTGTATAATGTATAATATACTATAGTATTATATATTACATAGGTTAATACATGTGACACTATGTGCTTAGTGCGTTCTGTCGTGCATTGAAGATTTAAGTTAGACCTAACATTGTGTATGCTTGCTTGGATAGATTTGTGTTATCGGTCTCAGGAACTCACAGATCAAATACCACTAAAATGCTAATAAAAATAGATAACAAACAATGAACGGGAATATCAACATTGTAAAAATTATTTTAAAGTAAAATCATCCAGCCTTTCTGTTGAAAACTAAACATCGGTCCAAAAATGCGAATCAAATACTAATACTCGAAATGACGAAACTTATTTGTAAAAATCAAAATTTCAAAGACGTTGTGCTAGTCCTAGATATTGTTCGATCCTGTTAATTTTTTGGCTAGATCACTTTTATACCAATTGGCACGGAATGCCGGGTTGGAGAAAGTAAACAACTTAAGTTGAAAATTTTCCATTACAGATGCGACCACCCTAATAGCGATTGATATTATAGGCTTAGCCTACTGCTGGAATCTACTGATTAAATTTAGGATTAAAAATTCGGTTCAGTAACAACTACTCATTAAATAATGAAAACATGCTGGAAGTGTGCATAGAGTTCACCACCGTAGTCGATATACGTGTCGTTGTCGTCATCATCATCAGCATTCATATCATCATCAACATCACCATCGCTATCATCATCGTCATCATTGCAAACATCACATCATCATTGCAATCGTGAAAACTATCATTGTTTTCATCATCATC
>JACEVL010000247.1:147500-187500 GCA_020284085.1 Aporrectodea caliginosa | reverse complement strand
TGTTGGGCCCAAAACATATTTTTCTAAGAGATTTTAGTCTGCTGATTTCGAAAATGATATCCGTTTTTATGTATGACGTAGGGTTTTCCTGACAATAGCCATTATCATATTCAACATGGCTGAAATCTCTAAGCTTTGGAATTCCTGTGGTCTGGTGCGAGTCTAGAAATCATGTTGATGACTGCTACTTTTGTATGGTAAATACTAAAGGCTGCAATAACAAGAATAAAAAAGAAAGTTCTTATCCAAATTTGCCATCGGCCTTGAGACCGGTACCCCATGCAGACTGCAGCCTTCCTGTTCCAAGACCAAAGGATATTGCGGACTGTATGACAGAAAGTGAGTCGAGTTCAGAAGGCGATGATGACACTGGTACAGACAACTATCATGTTCCAGACAATCCAGATATTGCTGAAACTTTCTCTCAGGCAGAGCTAAATGATCTCATTCGAGACTTAGACCTGCCAAAAATGTCGGCAGAACTTCTGGGATCACGCTTGAAAGCCAAGAATGTTCTGGCACCTGGCACGTCTTTCTCGTGGTACAGAAACCGTGAAGAAGAATTTACATGCATGCTATTTCTCAAAGATTGAATCTCTTGTATTTTGCTCAGATATTCCTGGATTAATCACAAAGTTAGGAGTTACTTACAATGCAATTGAATGGAGAATTTTCGATTCTTCCAAGCGAAGCCTAAAAGCAGTTCTCTTGCATAATGGTAACAGATATGCATCAGTGCCTGTTGAACATTCTGTGCAGCTGAAAGAGACTTATGAAAACATGGGCATGCTTCTTCAGAATATAGAATACAATGAACATCAAGGGCAATGGGACGTCAGTATGATGACGGACTATTGCTGGATGATGAACAGAGATTGTTCGTCAGAGGAAGAACACGCAAGAAAATCTAAGAAAGCACGTTTCTATCCCTAAGACGGTTTATGTCTCCGGTTCATTGTATACAAGCTCTCTTGCCATTAATTATTATAAACATCCGGGCACTGTCATCTGTTTATAAGATTTTGACATCAGGGACTTTTATAAACCTTTCTTATAAATTTTTTCTGCAGTGTATCAAAGAGGAAATATTTTCATGGTATTGTAAAACTCAATAAATTTATAATTTGATTTGTACGAAATTGTGACGTGATGGCAAAATTTCACCAACATATTTGAAATAGCCTAAGCATGTCAGAATTGTATAAAATCAGTTAAAAAAATTCAGACATCTAATTCTTTCTTTTAGAATGCATAGCAGTGTTATAATCAATGAAGAAATAGCAACAGATCACTTCGAATAATTCTGCAGGATTTGGAGGCAATCGAGGCAGAAAAAGTAGATTTAAGGTTGGACCTAACACAATGAAAGACAATGTATTGTAAATGTAAATCTCCGAAATTTCTCAGCTCCTCACAAAAGTAGCGTCATGGACACCGATTTGACCAACGGCGCTATATTAAACCGCAGTAGCCATTTTCTTTCGTCGGTCTCAATCATAGAGATGTATAATATATAAATATATCACTAGAGCGAACATCTACCATCTATGTTTGAGGCTGCCGATTCAAAACGGCCTTCGCTCTTAAGCTAGGCAAAATGAGCGTTGTTTGACGTCATAATCGAGAAATCGACGTCATCATCGACGTGTATTGCGTGGACACGTCACCAATTATGTTAATGAACGCTGGCTGACGTCATGCAAGCTTCATTTCACAGTACAACTAGGCTGTGATAGGCTACACAAAAGTAAACATCGATATCTATATTTAGAATGCCTAGCTTCTGGGTCAAGGTCGCTTAGCGATTGTGACTTCACTGCGACCTGAAGGAAACATACGTCATACGGTCTCTAGCATTTATAATATATCTCATTGGTCTCAATACCTGATCAGAATTCGGTCAAGAGCAGGAGACAGCTTGGTTCCACGATGGATCATAATATAAACCTTTTTTATTCATGCATGTGCTAGAACGGTTGTATTGAATTGCTTCGTATTGCATTGAAATTTAAACAAAAGAACTTATGATGCTGTTCGTCTGTAACATGATTTCAGCCGATCTTTGCGATTGCATTTGGATGGATCCTCTGCTTCATACTGACAGCTACTGGACGACTGACTGATCAACCTGGTGAACTCGGGTACAGAGCACGAACCGATACAAAGACAGAACACATTGTTCAGAACAAGTGGTTCTTTTTCCCATATCCAGGTAACAATAATGCCTCTTGCTCCATCATAGACTTATATATAATTATATATACCGGTATATATAAATATTTTTATAATTATTACTACTACTACTCCTACTACTCCTACTACTATTACTGCTGCAACTACTACTACTACTGCTGCTGCTGCTGCTGCTGCTGCTGCTACTGCTACTGCCACTGCCACTGCCATTGCCACCATCACCATCCAAAATTTCAACTAGTTTTCCTGCACCATTTTCTGTCGCAGAGATCTACCTATGAAATCTCCCAGCAAGACAGTGGCAAGTAATAGTCTAGTATGCTACTGTATGGCCTAATAGACAGCTACCCTGGAGCCTGCGTATCTTCTATTTCTCTAAATTCTACCTGCTAGAACTGATAAGTTGTAGCTTTTAAAGTGAATGAGACCTGATATAGGCCTACCAAATATCAGAGAATTTTCATCTGGGCTGAATCAATTACCACAAAGCAATATTGCAATTTGTGACAGCGGACGACAACGCACTTGTAATAAAAATGTGTTTTTCTGAAAACAAACTATCTATTTATCGATTCAATAGGACTACTAAGGCATTTCAATATTTGTCTGTAAGTGATGAATGGCTAAAAACACACCGTTGGGGAACATAACCAAGATATTACATCAATTAAATAATTTTTAACCTTTTTTGACCATATTTACCAATTTTACCGGTAAAAAATCCGGACAAATATTTAACCGGTAAATTTACATCACTATCTAGGCATGTGGGGTTTCCCAACGTTCAGTGCTGCGGTGCTGTTGGGAATGATGGCCGCCACCGTCTGTACCATAGTTGAGTCGATCGGAGACTACTACGCCATGGCCAGAGCCTGTGGCGTTCCTCCTCCCCCGAGACACGCCATGAACAGGGGCATTGCTATGGAGGGATTCGGATCCGTTATCTGCGGTCTCCTGGGCATCGCTCATGCAACAACGTCCTACAGTCAGACCATTGGATACGTCTCACTCACTGGGGTCAGTTCTAACCAATATGTTATGCAATTCTTGTAATGTAATGTAAATCTAAGAAATTTCTCAGCGCTGCGCAAGGGCAACGTCAGGGAGACCATTTTAAACACCAACGCTTTTTCATATCAAATCTACATTCATCATCATCATATAAAAAATTATTCGTTTATTGTGTTAACAACAGCCATGAGGCTGTAGATGTACATAGATAAAAATACATCTAGATGTTATAGTATGAAGCAATAATCGCTTAGTAAGAGTTCAGGAATAACATACGAGATATAAAATTTCGTGAGTCCTTGTCAGGAAGGTTAAAGTTATGTGGTCTGACCCTAAGAAAATAGGGCGTAACATGTTAGTCAGGTTGTTTGGTCCTCTTCATTGTCAGGTTGGAATTCAGTGAGCTCAAGTCGAATAGACAGCATGGTGCAACGGTGGAAAGAATTGGTGGTGGTGGTGGTGGTGGTGGTGGTGGTGGTGGTGGTGGTGGTGGTGATACGAACAATGACTGTGGTTTTGATTGTGCTGGTATGGCTGTCACAGCGATATATGCTTAAACACATAGTTATTGACGGAATGGTTATATTTGTCATGGTGATACGGACAATGACGTTAGCAGCATCACACTCAGTGACACTGTTATCGTTGAAGACTGTAATTGCAATTGTAATCTATAACTTCACAAAAACTAAGCCTTAATCAGGCCAGTATCTAGGGATCAGTCCATATAAGCTAAATCTGTCTGTTTTTCCAGATGGGAAGCCGCGTGACTTGGCAGGTGGCTGGGGTGTTACTGATGGCAGCTGGAGTCTTTGGAAAGTTCGGAGCAGTCGTGGCCACAATTCCAGATCCGGTCATTGGTGGAATCATGATGGTCACTCTTGGAATGGTTGTTTCCGTTGGTCTTTCCAACATCCAATTCGTTGATCTCAGCGGTGGAAGGAATCTGATGATTCTGGGGATCTCCTTGTTAGTCGGACTCGCCATTCCAAACTGGATTCTAGACAACACAGACTACATCAATACAGGCAAGCGAGGAATTTCTTTTATTGTTGCTACTTAAATTCTTACGTCAATTCCTTACACTATCGCATGTTAATAAAAGATCTGAGTTAACTAAATATTGCGTTAAATATATATTAATGTAACTTGCTAGCACGCAAGTTAAATGGGTTGTGTTAGAATAGGCTGGTGGCTCTCCACATGTTTATAAATGTTCTGAATGAAAGAATACACGCAGTAGGTCAAAATATTTGGCCTGTAAGTCGAGTATGTATAGGTCTGTCTCATTTTTGTCTCTTCGTCTAGATCTATGCATTTCTAATGTATCATGCTCTACGCAATTCTAGTGTATCATACTCAAAGTATTTCAATGGCATCAATATCCTAATGCACGATACATCGGTCGTTGGTGGTCTCTTCAAGTTAAGCTTCAGTCAGAGATCGCAATACGTTGGTGAAATCCAATCAAAAGTCACAGGATCAGGAGAAAACAAATAGGACCGTATGGCTTACTAAAACGCGCTCTTTTCAAGTTCAGAAAAGTACTTCCTGATAGTTCTCTATGATAATTGACATTTATCTGGACGATTGCTAGTTACACGAATAATTAAGTTAGGCAATGAGCCCTACTGTGTACTGGCTAGAGAATAGCTTGTAAATGTCTTCGTTTCACGTTATAGGAAACTCACAGATTGATCAGATGTTGATGATAATGCTGGGCACTCCTATGTTCATCGGTGGATTTCTCGGTTGCCTTCTCGACAACACAATGCCTGGTAAACAATTCTTCTTCCCGATCCTCAGTTCACAGAAACCGCTACCAAGACCTTGTAAAACTTAACCCGAGACACGAACTCACGCTTTCTAAAAAGCTGAAAGTAGAAGAACAATTTCGTTCAATTCTATCTTTCTTTTTGTTATCGCACAACTTAAATTGAAGCAATTAGGTAGAATATTATGTTCCACTGGCCACTTTTTGTTGTCTCTAGCCACATTTCATGCACCACCAGCAGTGCTATTAAAACCAATTTCACTACCGTACCCATCATTTTCACTACAATAGCTGTAGTGGGGATTGTATTCACTCCCGCTCACTCCTCCTTCTACTGGCAGTGAGAGCTAACGCTTACTACATCCACTTCCATAAATGCAAAGAAACAATTGAAGGAGGAGATAAATTCTATCTCTATGCTTTTTTCAAGTACAGTTTGACAGTCCGAAGAAGATTGCGCAATTGACATTTATCAGTTTTTCATGGACCACTGCATCCACTCTGAAAATTCTATTCTAATTATCAAAAGTAGTTGATGAAGGATTTTCTTGCACTACATTCGTAGGGACGTTGAAGGAACGAGGAATGGCATCCTTCCACAAGACTGAAGAACTCGTCGAGAGTAATGAGCAACATGAAGATGATTCCATCATCAGCAACAAAAACAGGAACAATAAGTCTGTATATGACTTACCATGTGGGAAGTGGTGCTGCATCCGTGACCATCCCTTCTTCACTTATCTGCCGTTCTTACCCTGCTACAAAGATCGGTCGCTTGGGATAAAGAAACACCTTCGTTGCTGCAGAAAAGCAAAGGAGACTGGAATCTGACCGTGAATGACAACACCATTTTATTCAGCAATTTCTGTAAGGGAACCGCGTATGCTCTTATACCAGTTGGACATTAGCTGATTTCAATTAGATGTAAACACCACATATCTACGACTGTAGACATCGCCCTCCTTCCAAAGTTAAGAAGTGCACACACATCGAAAAGCAGAATTTGTCAAAGGCGCTGAGCAATCGTGAAGGACTCGTTCAATATCCCCACTAAATGACCCTCTCAGTGGAGTTTCGAACCCAGCCTCTCCTCTTTGCATGCATGCCCAGCGCTCTAACCATTCCGCTACCTTGCTACAATGCTACATGTATGTAAATGAATGTTGCCACTTTCGTTATACAGGAAATTAAAGCTGGCACTTGACTTGTTATCAAGATAAGTAAATGATATCTCAATCTTTACGTTAGTCAAAGCGCTAAGATAATAATTCACACTAGTAACATCCTCCATAATTCCGCATAGTCGTTGTAGTCAATGATGCTATTGTTATCCTCGTCGAGTTTGCTTTCACATCCTCGTTAGCATTACCGTGCGTTCATGAGGATGTTTGGTGTGGATCAGATCCTGACATCAGAGAAATCAGGACGTTCTGAACCTTGATTTCCAGTTCTCCAAGCAGCTGGAAAGTATTTACTGGGATGAAAAATTATATTTAACAGCGTCTATCACTTCAGTGTCTAATGTACATGGCATACATCGATGGCGCACGAGAACCAAGCCGAAGAATTGATCTAAAGAAATTAATTTGTGATTGTGAACTCGATTAAAGACCTCAGATAATTAATTATATAATAAGAGAGCTAGATGACGAGATTTAGACTTAAAGTTAAAGACCACAGAGTTTGAGTCGACTTGATGTTAATGACTTTAGAGTTTGAGTCATCTTGAAGTTAGGACCATTAACGCAACATTCAAAACTGATTGAAGCTGAGGAGTCATAGAAAGGAAGGGAAGCCAACGTAAATGGTACTTTCATAATCCTCCCTGGTGCATATAAATGCGTGCATCAAGTTAGAAGCAGCGTTGGCAGACAGCGATTGGCGTATAGCGAGTATGTACAGATGGGCGAGTATTTGGGAATGGGTAATTTTAGTGACTCTAAATAAGAAATAAAAAGTTATGATTTTTATTGTAAGAAGTCACAATTACAAAAAAACAAATAGTGCAAAGATAATAAGGTTTGGCTCATGACGGATATGTCCTAGTTCCCGATGAATATTGTTTTCAACAAGCGTGGTCTAGCGCATCATGTCAGTACCGCAATCAAATACTGTAAAGGGTACGGTTACGGAAATGGATAAAATTAAAGTTAGAGTTAACTAGCAGCCAGACTCTGCTGCTGAAATATTGCCAAAACACAATGGTTATTTATGTTTAGAGCTACTGAAACCCTAACAACTACGTTAGTTTAAGAGCTGCGACCAGTAGGACAGCACTTCATGGTTTCGGTGCTGCTGACTGTTTGAATTAGGATTAATGTTACGCAAACCCGTTTATTCAGTATTTTCTTGCGATCTGAGCCATGCGATAGAAAAATCACTTAGACATGAGTGGTATGTGTGTATTATAGCACCTGGCTTCAATCAACAAACTCGTAAAGGCTAACCGAAAATTTATTGATAATAAATTCTTTTAAATGATCATAAAATAATTAACTTGGCAAAATGCGATCTCCAAATCAAGAGAGCAGCTAGGCCTAACACAAAATAGCAGTGCACATGCGCAATCAAAATACACTCAGCTCACAAACAGATGTGCGTCGGTTGAGGTTGCGGTGCTGATAGGAATAATTGAGAGTAAGTAACAAACCTTAAAAATATTTTGAACTGAAACTAATCCCTGGTGCATATTTCTGTTCACACTCTAATGATTAATGATAGTTTCTGTAAATATTTTAACATTTTATAGAATTATTCCAATTCATTAGCTACAACTTGGAATTAAAACTAGTGAACCTACATTGAATACAGGTTGCAGTACTGACATTTTAATTATTTGTTTAATAAATAAATCTAGCCGTTAATATTTATTTAAAAATGATTCGTTTTTTAGAATATGAATACCGGCTTTTTACTTATAATGCGGAAACTGAAAATTAGCAGCCTCGGAATATTTACCCAGATGATACAGGCATGTTTGACATACATATTGTCATGCTCAGAGAAGGTTAATTTATGGTCGAGGGTCATACATGTGCCCAGGGGCCAGGTCACGCGACGAATTAGACAATACCTGATTTTTAATCATAATGCGGAATGTGAAAATTACCAGACTATGAATATTTACCCAGATGATAAAAGGATGTTCGACATTATTGTCTTCACATGCTCAGAGAAGGTCAATTCCTGGTCCAGTGTCACACATGTACCTAGGTCACGCGACGAATTAGACATCTCCGCCGCATCTGACACCATTGATCAGAGCCTCCTCCTTCATCGACTATCTTCAAGGATTGGCTTATCTGGCATTGCTCTACTCGGGTAAGAGTCCTACCTGTCTTCCCTATCCTTCGCTGTTAAAGCCTCCAGCCACTGTTGGCAACGGCTCCAACTCTCATGCAGTGTCCCTCAAGACTCCATCCTGGGTCCACTCCTCTTCATCCTTTATACCACACCATTAAGAGATATCATAGAATCCTCCTCTTTTGACCACCATCTCCACGCTGACGATACCCAACTCTACATATCATTATCCCCGAGTTTCTTTTCCACAAGTGCTCACCGTGATTAACTGAATCTCTGAATGGATGTCATCGAAACTTCTCCGCCTTAACCCTTCCAGAACAGGATTCGCCATCTTAGGCATTCGTGATCAAATCAAGAAAATATCTGACCCTTTCATACATCTAACGACTAACTCTTCATCTGTTACCTTCACCTCCCGCAATGTTAGGTATTACTTTTGATCAACACTCCCTTCCTCTCCTTCTCTAACCACATTTCAACTTCACGCTCCCCTGTTTCATTCCCATTCGTGACCTCCGCCGCATCCGGACCATGCTAGACTTCAAAACTGCCTCCGCCATTGCTACCTCCATTGTCTTCTCTAAGCTCGATTAATGCAATTCTCTATTTCTCAACCTTCAATCCACCCAAAATAAGCGTCTGCAACTTTTCCAAAACTCAGAAGCCTGAGTTGTAACTATATAGAACGCCCAAACATCATCATATTAAACCAATCCTCAAATCACTACATTGCCTAAAATCACAGAGTGAATCCACTTCAAAGTCCTATCACTAACCTACAACCTCACAATATTCCCCGCCCAAATATCTCTGCAAACTCTTCACCATCCAGCCAACCCGACCCACCCCATCATACTGTATGTATGTACGTATGCATCCATTTTACATGTAATATATGGCTAATAAATAGTCTCTGTCATATATATTATATATATACATACATGGCTATACATTTGAACATATAGGCCTATGTCCACATGAATGCATACAAACATACATTACTATAATAATACATAATTATTCATAATTATGTGTGTCGATGAAGAAGGTCATTTTTATGGTCATATATATACCATCATATTGACTATATAATTATACATATTATATATAATTATATGTGTGTCCATTAGGGGTCTGCGGGTATACCCGTACCCGCGGGTTTACCCGTACCCGACCCGTACCCGCGGGTCGGGTACGGGTCGGGTAGACATTTTACGGGTCGGGTCGGGTACGGGTAGAAGCATTACAGGTACGGGTATACCCGGTTTTACCCGTAACGAACTGGAGTTTTGGGTTTACATGTAGGCCTAATAATGAGTCTTTCACCTTCAGATACTTACTATAACTGGCGGTATCCTGTCTAAGTACCATATCCGTGCGCCTTAGTGAGCTTGGCATACATTTATAGATGCTCAATTTAAAGTTACAAAATAGTTTGCTTCCATTAGCACAATCCGATCGTAGGGTTTTTACATATGTCTCATCTCAGTCCTGACAGCCTGTGTCGGAGGTCGCTGACGCCGAGCTTGGCAGTCCAGCAGTCGTGTTTTCTTTAAAACAGGTTGATGCAGTTGAGGCTAGGCATAGTTGAAACAACAAGTCTGTCACCCCTTTACCTCTGAGAAATATTTAAACTATTCAAATAGCGGCATTTTGTTGCAAACTGCCGTGTTATGGCTGGCTGCATTAAAGTTATTATTATTATATTTTAAATCGCCCGAGGTGAGTGTAATCCCCCAGGCTCTAACAAACCATCCAAAGAGTTTTGTCGTTCTGGAGTTAACGGTCATCTTCAGCGGTCAAATGTGAATACGTGCAAAGAAAAGCAACAGCATAGAACCGTTGTGTGCAATTTGAAAGACGCTGAAAGAGGCGTGCTGTACTGTCTCCTGCGGGTAGCCCCGAAAACATGTTATTATTATTACTATTATTATTATTATTATTTTTTACCCGAGGTAGATATGATCCCTCAGGTGATATAAAAATTGTCCGGAGACATAAAAATGAACATCTGGAACGGTTATTATTATTATTATTATTATTATTATTATTATTATTATTATTATTATTATTATTATTATTATTATTATTATTATTATTATTATTATTATTATTATTATTATTATTATTATTATTATTATTATTATTATTATTATTATTATTATTATTATTATTATTATTATTATTATTATTATTATTATTATTATTATTATTATTATTATTATTATTATTATTGCTGTGATCATCACTGTGATCGTCAGACCATTATTATTACTACCACATGCTTTGTAAGACCATTGGACTGGTAGGGACTGGGATCATAGGAAGTCCTATTAATTACGTGGCGGGTACGGTACGGGTACGGGTATACCCGCGGGTACGGGTCGGGTTGGGTAGTAATTTCGAGTACGGGTCAGGTACGGGTACGGGTAGGGGTAGCGGTCCTGTGTTACGGGTACGGGTCGGGTAGCAAAAATGCTCTACCCGCAGACCTCTAGTGTCCATGAAGAAGGATGGCCAGGGTTACAGTCATGGTTATAATTTTATATATATACAATCCTATTGACTATAATTATAATTATACATATTGTATGTATGTATGAGCACTTGTTATAGCGCCCCTTCAAGATTTCTACTCAGAGGCGCTCCCGACTACAGCGCGGACACTGAATCGGAGTTTCACACCAAAGCGCATGAGCAATTGCGAGTGAAGAACTTGCCCAGGGTCCCTTCAATTTAATTATAATTAAATTAATTAAATTTATTTATATTATGTATAATTATATGTGTGTCCATGAAGAAGGATGGCAAGAGTTACAATCATGGTTATATATATATATATATACCATCTTATTGAGTATATAATTGTTACTATTATTTGCAATAGCATTTGTGTTTGTATGCATTCATATAGACATAGGCCTATATGTTCAAATATATAACCATGTATGAATATATGTAATATATATATGACAGAGACTATTATACAGAAGTAATAGCAATAGAGCAATACCAGAGTAATGAATGGTAAGGAAAAGAGAATATGGACATCAGATCCAGCTATCATTGGCTGTATAATTTGGCTACACATATATACTATATCAATTTGAAGAAGAGTAGTAGAGCGACGGAACGTCCAGGATAGAGAGAACTAAACCATAATTAGATGCTTCAGCAGGGACGAACTAGCTAATACGGGTATCAAGTGGAAAAGCTCATCGAATAGGTACGAGTGATCTGGAATTAAGCAAGGCAAGCAATATGACAACTATGGGTAGTAACGTAGACGCAAGTCGGCTGGCTGCCCTGGGAGCCGGGTCGAGCAGAAGCCAGGATCGGCGGATGAGTGGCTGGAGGCAGGCGAGAAACAAAACGCGTACAATTGACAGTCAATATAATATCAATTTAATTAAGAATGATCGCGACCGGTCGAGTTAAAGCAGATCAATTGACAAAGGGGTATTACGTATTACAAATAGGGAACAGGAGAAGCTTGAGTATCATACATGTGTGAAGAAAGGTGCAGAACTTGAACCGATATTTAATGACAACAAATCCTAAGTTATTCTGTGTCATGTAATGTAAATGTAAATCTTCGAAAATTTCTCAGCGCCCACAAAAGCCACGTCAGTGAGACCAGATTAAACACTGGCGCTATATCAAATCAAGTCCGCAATAGCCAAACTCCTCTGTTCGTTTCGGTGCCAGGTAAAAATCCGGGGAGGTCGAGCCGAGTCAGTCAATCTTGTAATAACCAGTAGTGTAATCTGGTTCTTGGATCAGAATCGATTGAATGGGTTAAGGAATTGAAATAGCTTGGATTATACTTTATAATTATCTTGTAAAAAGTTTAAAGTTCATGTGTCTGTATTAAACGGTTTGATGCTTCCGCTAATGCCATATTGTAGACAGTGGCGTAGCCAGACCTCTTTTCAAGAGGAGGCACAAGAGGAGGCAAAATGTACCCATGGAGCAAACAAGAGGAGGCAAAATTTATCCATGGAGCAATAGACGAAAATCGTAGACTTTTTTTCCTGCAGTACTTCAAATGTGAAACATTGAAAACGTGACGTAAAATTACAATGCTCAGTAATTTTAAAGACACCAGTTAAAAGAAGATTTTGTACAAATTAGTTTTACACTGTGGCAATATATTATTTATGAGCTCTATGAGAATGAAGTAAAATTACGACAGTAATTTAAAAACACCAGTTGATAAAGGAACCATAATCAGGGGCTTCTATCCCTATACACGGTGGGCTCAAGTTGAGCCCAGTGAAAAACAGGGGGGAGTGTTTCTTTTACAAGTTACAGATCTCTTCAATCACAGTAGGGGGGAAGGAGAGGGATTGAGCCCGGTTGTTTAGGGGGGATAGAAGCCCCTTACAAAGTTACCATAATTACTATTTACTAATCCTAACGGTATAACGGTTAAACCCTAGTTTACGTTGCTAAATTATTTTACATTGTTGCTTTAAAATGGAAGCTGCAGGGATTGATGAGAATGATTTCTTGCCTAAATGGAAGTTTGATTAAATAGAAGCTGGATGATGGAAATAATTGTTTCCGTAAGTATATAAAGTTGGATTGATGAAACTAGGTCTTTTCTTCAAGAGAAGCTTCGTTACTAATTATAACTAATAACCATAGGCGTTATTACTAATAACCTGTCGTTACCTGTGTATTTCTTCGCTGGCTTTTGGCTGGCAAAAGATAGCACAATCTGTCGAAGTTTCTTATTTGGCGGCCCCGCAGACATAATAATGACTATTGACGAATTGACGAATGAGTCGGAATGACGATAATACACAATAATTCGATTAGTACAATTTACTTGAAAAATACTGAAGTTAGGCGTTTGTTACCGGAAACGAAAACTGTGTCTGTGTGTCAGGAAATAGTATACGCCGTACGGTACAACATTCGCTTGAACAGTGCAGTAAGTAAGTAAATTGCATGCAGATTTGTATGGCGATGAAGTTCGGGCAAGAGGAGGCAAATACGGGAAAATCCAAGAAGAGGCAACTGCCTCCTCCTGCCTTCATGTGGCTACGCCTATGATTGTAGAGGAGAAAGGAGAAGGAAGGGGCCAAAGAGTGCAGAGGAGGGAAAAATTGGAAGAAGAGGAAGCAGAAGGAAAATGCCAAGGTATGCAGAAGGAGGAGAATAGATTGAAAGAAGAGGAAGGAGTGGAAAACTCAAGGACTGCAGGGGAGGGAATAGGAAGAAGAGGAGGTCAAGGAGTACGGGAGGAGGAGGAGGAATAGGAGGAAGAGGCAAAGGAGGAGGCGGAGGACGAGAAGACTGGCTAAAAAGGTGATTGAAGGAGCTATACTAAGTCTTAGAGGCAGCATCAATTATGCCATCCACCAGAATTTTCTAACCCCAGAGCAGCCAGGTGGCGCTTTTTGACCCAATTATACAAAAGGGGCGGAACGTTGTATATGTCTATAATCTTTGAGCTTTTGCGCACTGCAGACGATCCATGAAAACATTTAAGAAGCGTGTACAGCTTGTGGGCTTAGCTCAGCCGTGTTTTCCCTGTTTTCTTGGCTGACATACATCAGGTTTTAAAAGACATAATCATCAATGATTGGACGCAGACAGAGACAACATGCAGACAGAGGGACAGACAGGCGGACACGCATTAAGGCAGAGAGAGACAGACAGACAAACAGAGAGACAGACAGGCAGACTGACACACAGACAGAGACATAGACAGAGAGACAGACAGACAGGCAGACCGACACACAGGCAGAGAGACAGACAACCAGACAGAGAGACAGACAGGCAGACAGAGAGACAGACAAACAGACAGAGACAGGCAAACAGACAAACAAACAGACAGGTAGGCAGACAAACAGACAGAGACCAGACAGGCAGACAGACAGGCAGACAGACAGGCAGACAGACAGGCAGACCTGATAGACAGACGGGACAGGTAGGCAGACAAACAGACAGAGAGACAGGCAGACAGACGGACAAACGGATAGAGAAACCCAGGCAGACAGAAATGTTTCCAGCCAGCCGCTGAGTCAAGAGGCAGTGTTATCATAACCACGCTGTCCATAAAACTGTTATGATGATAATGAAAACGCCAACGGAGGACGTTAAGTTAAACCCAAGTGTTTTAAAGCGGCTTTAGTGACACAACTGCGACCATAAAACTAAAGCCACGTCAGGGAGACCAACTTATTCACACAAGCGCTATAACTGGGTTTCTCTATCCGTTTCGATGCAGGTTAATCTTTGGATCCAAATAATCGCTAAAAGTCTATGATCGCTAAAGCCCATGGCCCCATGTACATGCATGATAGTACGCATTTATTGTTCAACGATGACTTACAAAAAACCACAGACAAAACCGTAAGGAAGAGGCGCCGAAACTGTGTGTAACAAAATTTTCTGATCAATGCAGCAAAGCACATCTGGTGGTTAAATAACATAAAATTAGTCAACTGAAAAGCGTACAGGTTAAGACTATTTTTAAAGACAGTCTGCACGAACTCGAACTCCGGACTCGGACCTTCCTCGGACTACTCTTTTGGACAACACCTCTGACTAGACGCAGCGCTCGTGAATAAGCTGGTGCCCTGCGCTTGGCTTTCGAGTGGCGCTTTAGAAGTTTGGAGATTACGATTACGGTGAACTGATAGGAGCCTTCTGGGGCCAGTAGGATTTCGCTGAATATAACATAAACTAGTAACCCCAGAAAATAACGCCGCCCATGCCCGTATAACCACAGGCGCATTCCATTGTTCAGCATGGGCATTCATCATCAGTTCCTGACGCCAGCCATTTGGCGGCGATGGGTAAGAATAAATTACCTCCATTGTCATCATTCCAAATGCTTGTGAAGCGCGTCCAATTCTTCTTTGTATATCTTTATCGTTGGTGCCACCTGCGTTTATTAGCCCTCCTAGGTAGACGAATAGTTCCACTTGCTCGATAGCTTCTCCTTGGATGTTGATCCTTATTGGTGTCTCTTTGGTCGACTTTTCAATCACCATTGTTTTGGTTTTCTCTGCGTTGATCTTCTACTGGTTTCGTCAATCTGTGTCCGCTTCTAGTGAGGAGGTCAATGTCGTCAGCAAATCGGAAATTATTCACACGCCCTCCATTTAACCTGATTCCTGCCTCTGTGTTGTTAAGGCTGAATGACATTACTGCTTCTAATATCAGGTTAAATAGGTATTGGGATGAGATACATCCTTGTCGTACTCCCGTTTCTGTGTGAAAGTATTCTGTGATCTTTTTTATCTACTTTGATGGCACTTGATGACTTTCGATATAGGCCCTATCCCTTGTACTAGTTTGATCAGTTGCGCTGGTATTCCTGCATTTTGCATCACTCTCCACATTCCATCATGCCATATGCTGTCAAATGCTTGTTTGAAGTCTATAAAGTTGATGAAGATTTTCTGGTTGTGTTCTATGCTTTTTTCAAGTATCTGCCTCACTGTGATGGTTGATCAATTGTGCTTCTTCCTAGCCTGAACCCAGCTTGCTCTTCTCCAAGTGCTCGTTCAACATGCTGCTTCATTCTGTTTTGTATTATTTAGGAAAAGACTTCCTGGAATGCTCTGTAGGCTAATGCTCTGTAATTTTTGCAGTCTTGGGATCTCTTTTCTTTTGTATATTGCGACGATTGTCGATTTTGCCCAGTCTTCTGGTATTTCTTCCTCATGTTGAATCCGTCCAATCATGCTTCGAATCACTTACAAGATGACTGTATGTATAATGTCTATGTTTGTTTTATTACTCTCATCGTTTTATATAGGCAAATGTGAAGGGAAGTGCCGGAGAAAGTTGGCTGTCCAGGTTGGTTTGTTTTGATTTGTTTCATAAGTTATATATACTATGCGACTGGCAAGTGGAATGCCTCGAAGGACAGACATCAAACTCACCATCGATGATCTGGCCATCCACTATATCCGGGAGCCGTGGCCAAGCACTGGATGAATACGCAGCCAAGAATACAATGACATGATCCATATGACGAAGACACAGTCATACCTGTTCGGACCTCACCCGGATTACCAAGGTCCGCGCATACGTCCAGGGGACCGGGACCGAATGTGAAAAGTTAGCTACCAGAACACCACCAACATCACGAACAACATCAACAACAACAACTACGACGACGACGACGACGAAGAAGATGCCGACAACAAGAGCAACAACTACCGCCGCAACTACCACCTCTACCACCGCCACAGTGAACAACATGAAAACAAGAGAATTCAAGCTGGACAACTTAGGGATAGAAACATGGAAAGTAAGGACTCTGTCATACACAGGAGCACTCGCCTTACCGGTCAAAGAAAGATACAGGTGGGACATCATAGGAATCTGTGAGACAAGAAGGTGTGGACAAGGAGAATTCTACCATGATCAGTACAAAGTTCTAACATCCGGAAGAGAAGACAACCGTTTGCAAGAGGGAGTAGCAATGATACTGAACACGAAAGCAGCAAAAGCAATGATATGATACCAGTTGATATCGCAACGATTAGCTAATGTCTGCCAGATTTCGGACCAAATTTACCAAGATGACATTCATCCAAGCCCATGCACCGACGTCAGCAGCTACGGAGGAAGAAATTGATGCATTTTATGAACAACTTTAGCAGATAATACACGGAATTCCCAGACACGACATAATCGTCATTGCGGGAGATTTTAACGCAAAGGTTACCAGAGAAAGCGAGACCTGGAGAGGCACTATTATTGGCATTGCCATGCCTTCTAGATGTTGACAATATCCAGAGGGCCATGGCATTGCCCGCAATGCCCGGCTATATGTAGAATAAAACCATCACTGCGAACGGATCACATTTAACGCTTGGTTTCGTCTCGTCACCTTTACGCAATTGTGATAGATGGTTAAAGCAATACTGGCCGATTCATCTACGACAGCAAAAAGTTGTTTTAGCAATTGACATTATATTTCCACGTATTTTCCTCTGTCATTTTTGCATATTGTTAGAGGTCCCCCCTCTAGTTCTATGCTAACTAGGAAGAAGTCTAGGGTATGATAAAAATATCTCGCTTTATTTACAACAACAGCAAATTATACAAACGAATTCCATGTGAAAAACCGTCACACGTTGGAACGATACAGGAACACCAGCGAAACCATTGCAGCTCCTCATTCGACATCAACTTCAACACAATAACGAACGATAGAAAACCTGGTGCGGTTTAAACTACCTTAACTACGTACAACTCGAGACTTGACGGTCTTAACTAAAACAAGACCTCGTCAGGCCAAAACCTTTTCCGTCAAGCTCTCTTAACTAACTGTCTCTCTCAACATTAGAGGAACCGAACACAAACACCAGATGTCTCTAAAACTAGTCATGCGTGACAACACACCTTCTTACTACCTAGTCAAGCAGAACATAGTCTGTGCATAAATATTCCAATTATCAAGGAGCGACATACAACATACCTCCCCATCAAAAACGAGCGAAAACGCAACCGCGTTTTCGACAAGAGACAAAACTGTCACAAAACAATCAACTACATGCGTCAACTAATGCACAACAATTCTAATATTTCCGCAATATCAACTAACGCACTATTATATCAACTTATGCTTCATAATTCATAACATCCTCTACTGAACCATAATCTCAGAACATCAACTTAAAATTAGAACAGTCCTTCAAAAAAATCAAAAAACAGTCCAACACACTATCAACAGTTCACAAGAGTTCTCTACAGAGTTCCACAACTATTTACACAAAGGCCATTGCTATTTTCAAAAATGTACAGCTATTTACAACAAAGTCAAAAATGCAGAACTAAAAATCCATTCAAGTTACAAAACCACATTAATCACCGAAAGAAAACCGACAAACTAAATCTTTAAACAAATGCAAACGACTCGGTCGATGCCGAACGTTGAAGAAACAATATTGCAGTTCGCAACTCCAAAACAAGAGTTTCTGTGTAAAGTTCACCATGCCTTTAACAAACATCCACACCCTGTAGTCAGGTCCAAAGGTAACACCGAAAAACCGAGCTACGAGAACCAACACCAACGCCAACGCTTGTTTCTCTACAGTAAGAGGTAAAGTGAGCGAAAAACACCTCAACAGTGGCTCCTGCACCGTCGAGAGTAGACTCTTGTGGTTCGTATCTCCCGTGCCAGAAGGAGCACAAAGAGACCACAACACAGTAGCGAATCCCAGCATCACCAAACCGAAGCCTTTTTCGGGTGCACAGGATCGTCTGTCGCAGCGTCGATGCCTAACGTCAGCGTTATCAACTGCATCAGTCTGCGCTTCATCCGTTTCTACGATTTGAACATTTGTACACACAACAGACGTGCGAGCGTTAACAGCGTCAATACAAGTCACTTCTACATTCCGAACTTCAGCTGTAATTACTGACCCAGCTAACGGCGCTTCAACCGTGACTGCATCGTTTCCAATGAGAACGTCAATGCCATGTGGTAGCGTATAAACTAACCCACAACGAATTGTCCCAGAGACCAAATCACAGTTAACCCGAATATCAACTAACGGGACTTGGACATTCTTACCGGCCACTCCCTGCATCAATTTATCCTCCCCTGTATCGGTGAAGTCTAACCAATTCAGTGAATCCCCATTAGCCAAACAATGCACTGCACCTGTATCTCTCACTAAAACGATCTGACGCCGTGAACCTACGCGCGGCAAGAGAGCACCATTATGGCAAAACGGTATATCGTTCGCATGCACTTGAGCACAAATTGCAACCATATCCTGACAAGGATGAGAATATGCATCAGCCTCAGAAACCTCAAACATCGAATCATCAAATATTTCAGTCCAATCCGCTTCATGCACATCATCAAGAAAGTTCTTATCATACCCATGTACCTTTTCTACCCCGTGTTTCGGCTTATCCTCTGAAAATTTCTCAAAACCGTGCATCGAATTTTGTCCCCAGTCAAAAGAACCCTGATTATCGACTAATTTAGCATTTGCAGTCACCATTTCCTGTGTCTCTACTTTCATCTGTTCCAACTGCGCTCTCAGTCGTTCCAGCTCCAACTCTCTATCTCTCTTTCTCTGCTCTCGTTCTGCCTCTTCCGTTCTTTTCTTTGCCTCAGCTGCTTCTACAGACATTTTATGGTAAACTGCTTTCAACAGCCACTTTTGCACTTGAACCTCACTCATACGTGTAGTGTCCTGACCTAAACGCTCTAATTCCACTCTCAATTCCTCAGTGGACAACTCAAATACATCATCCACCGTCAATTTAGACTTCATAAGCATTTCCATTTCAAAATCTCTCAGCCGACACACTGAATTCAAATTTCAAAATTTTCGATTGAAAACTCCCCTTTTCAAAGCATTGACAGCATCGAACTCAATTTCGACCAAAATTGCACACCTAATTTCAAAATTTTGCGCGAAACACACGTGTACACGCGCACACTCAACATTAACTTCTTAGACGCGACAAAACACTACTAAGCGTCTCAACTTAAAAATTTGCGCCGACACGCCCCTTTTCAAAATTTCACCAAGACCCACCGAAAATTCGACGCAAAACGTTCAAAAATTGTTTGGACGGAGCCCCCATATGTTAGAGGTCCCCCCTCTAGTTCTATGCTATGATAAAAATATCTCGCTTTATTTACAACAACAGCAAATTATACAAACGAATTCCATGTGAAAAACCGTCACACGTTGGAACGATACAGGAACACCAGCGAAACCATTGCAGCTCCTCATTCGACATCAACTTCAACACAATAACGAACGATAGAAAACCTGGTGCGGTTTAAACTACCTTAACTACGTACAACTCGAGACTTGACGGTCTTAACTAAAACAAGACCTCGTCAGGCCAAAACCTTTTCCGTCAAGCTCTCTTAACTAACTGTCTCTCTCAACATTAGAGGAACCGAACACGAACACCAGATGTCTCTAAAACTAGTCATGCGTGACAACACACCTTCTTACTACCTAGTCAAGCAGAACATAGTCTGTGCATAAATATTCCAATTATCAAGGAGCGACATACAACAATAAACGTGGTTAACTTAATCTCTCAATGGATGTCATCTAAACACCACTGCCTGAACCCTTCGAAAACAGAATTCATCATCCCATTGGCCTTCCTAATCAAATCAAGGAAATTCCTGACCTTACTTATATCTATCGACTAACTCTTTATCTGTTACCTTCACTCCAGTAATCTTTGATTTTACTTTTGATACAAACTCTTCATCCTCTTCTTTTCTAACCATAATATTTCCAAACCCTGCGCTCCTGTTTCATGCACATTCGTGACCTCCGCCGCATCCGACCCATGCTCGACTTTAAAACTGCATTTACCATTGCTACCTCCATTGTCATCTGAAAGCTCGATTACCGTACTGCATTTTCTATTCCTCAACCTTGAATCCACCCAAATTAAGCGTTTGCAACTTATCCAAAACTCAGAAGCCCGAGCTGTATTTACACTGGAACGCCCAAACATCATCATAATATTAACCTATCCTCAAATAATAATTATTACTCCATTGACTAAAATACGAGAGCGAATCCACTTCTAAGTCCTATCACTAACCTACAACTCCTCACTATTCCTCGCCCATGTATCTCTGCAGAAGTCTTAACCATAACGACAACACTCTCCACTGGATCATGTATGTATGTAGCCATTATCCATAATATATAATTCAATGAATGGTAAGGAAAGAGAATATGGACATACGATCCAGCTATCATTTGACTGTTTAGTTTGGTTGCACAGATGCTATATCAATTCCAAGAACAGTAGACTGACGGAACATCCAGGATAGCGAGAACTAAACCATAATTAGATGCTTCAGCAGGGACGAACTAGCTAATACGGGTATCAAGTGGAAAAGCTCATCGAATAGCTACGAGTGATTTGGAATTAAGCAAGGCAAGCAATATGGCAACCTGGATAGCAACGTAGACGCATGAATGGCTGGAGGCAGGCGAGAAACAAAACGCGTAGAATTGACCTTCAACAGACCGGTCGAAGTAAAGAAGATCAATAGACAAAGGGGTATTACGTATTACCAATAGGTAACAGGAGAAGCTTGAGTAGGTTTCCAGAGGTATGGTTATACGACACGTGACATGGGGTATGACACTGTAGGTAGAATTATGCAGCCAGTAAAACTAAATTGTTTGTATGTAGTATTTATTATACGGCTGCCCGTGCAGCAGCGGCAGTTCCTATGTGTCTAGCTCTTGTGAGATACATTATATCGAACTCTGGAGCGAAGAAGACTGGAAAAGGTTAGTTTGATTTCAATGGGTCTCGTAACCATTTCTGTAACGGTATGAACTCTAAAGTGTATAATACGATTCCTTGAATTGACTGGCATGCGATCAATTACAATAAAACTCTGAAGAAACATTCGTCGATACATAAAGGTCAGACGGTATTTGCTACACAGACAAGCAGAATCTCCTATCCGATATAATATTATGCATTAATGTTACAGTGAAGGGCACAACGCCGCATTTAGTTAAGTTCTTAGTTAAGATTATAATTAAGTTTTTTATTCTCATGCAATGATTTGATTTAATTAGGCCCTTACCATTATATCTCTCTTTCTTTCACAGGCCAATAATGAATTTAGGTTATAGAATACAAAGGCACGGGGATCCTACTTAAGCGGGACTAACATCCCTTCTGGGTTTTCCTTTTGCTACCCTGGTTTCTTTTTCTCTTTATGTCGTTATGTGATATATACTGTTGTTATGTTTTTTTGGGTTGCAATTAGATATATATTTCTGTTATGTTTTTGTGGGTTGCAATAAATTGATTTGATTTGATTTGAGTAAATAATGATATTATGCGTATGAATAAATGTACATGTACACGATGCATGTATGTATTGATGTGTGTATATGAATGCAATGTGTGAAAACATGTATGTAGCACCTGAACTCTCAAAGCAGTCTAACTGTCTAACCTGATCGTTGTTAGCAATTTCATCTATAACATTTCATATAACGCTCAAAATTTTTCAGTAACACCCACAGCTGTGGAGAGCATATCTTCCAATTCTAAGACATTTCTTAATTTCTTTGTAAATGGCTGCGAAATGTCAGCATTGAGGTCAATGAACGAACATAATAAAAAGAGAACTTGAGTTATGATGCATTATAAAGACACAGTCGCTTTGATCTATGGTCATAATTATAGATACACTGAACATCAATCCTACTCAAGACCTACTTAATTTTTATAATTATCATTCTTCTTCTTTTGGTTCTCTGCCTTCCTAGGCAGGTTCGTACGTCCAATTTCGCCATTCATCACGTTTTCTGGCTCTTTCCTTCAGTTTGCCGTAATCTTCCTCCATCATCCAGTCCAACAACATCATTCTCGGTCTTCCTCGTGTCTTTTTCCCCTCCATTCTTCCCTCAATTATAATTCTTAGAAGGGAGTCTCCCCTCATGATGTGGCCCATCCATTTTCTTTGTCGGCTTCTTATTATCCCTATCATGGATCTTTTTCGTCCACCATTTGTAGTATGTCTTCATTTGTCCTCCGATCCATCCAGCTGACTCTCTCCATTCTTCGCCATATCCACATCTCGAAGGCCTCCAATCTTCTGATGTCTTCCTTCCTTAGAGTCCATGTCTCTGATCCGTATAACACCACACTCCATATCATAGACTTGATAATTCTTTTCTTCAGATTCTTATTTAGCTTTCCTCTCATTAATTCCTTTCTTTTATAGAAGGCATCTTTTCCCATGGCTATTCTTCTCTTTATTTCTACATGACACTTTGCATCAGTTGTGATCATACTTCCTAGGTAACAGAATTTTCCTACTTGTTCCAGTTCCTTACCATCTATAGTGATCTTTACTGTTCTTTCCTTTCCTTTGCTTATCCTCATGATCTTTGTCTTTTTAATAGTTATTTTCATATCATACTCCTTTGAGATCTTATGTGAAGGTTGATGCTGGAGAGAATCGGGAAACCACTTCACTCCAGCTCAATTATCATTATCATTAAAAAAATTGAGCAGAGAAGCCGTATTACATGCATCAAAGTAGGCCCTACGTGTCGTAAACTATTCGATACCATGGCAGATGAACACAAGTCGAAAGGACACGGGGACGTGAAGGTTGATGCTGGAGAGAATCGGGAAACCACTTCACTCCAGCTCAATTATCATTATCATTAAAAAATATTTAACTCGCGAGGTCAAGGAAAAAGCGATTTGGAGGTGGGTTAGTTTGTTAGTAAGTCTACGCACCATGTAGATTGCTACATAGGCCCCCTACCAGCTGTTTGTCGGTCCTAAGATGGAAGAACTGTTTTGTTCACTGTGCTCTCTTGTGCTCACTGTGCTCTCTTGTGCACACTGTGCTCTCTTGTGCTCACTGTGCTCTCTTGTGGTCACTGTGCTCTCTTGTGCTCACTGTGCTCTCTTGTATTCACTATGCTCTCTTGTGCTCACGGTGCTCTCTTGTGCTCACTGTGCTCTCTTGTATTCACTATGCTCTCTTGTGCTCACTGTGCTCTCTTGTGCTTACTATGCTCTCTTGTGCTCACTGTGCTCACTGTGCTCTCTTGTGCTCACTGTGCTCTCTTGTGCTCACTGTGCTCTCTAGTGCTCACTGTGCTCTCTTGTGCTCACTATGCTCTCTTGTGCTCACTGTGCTCTCTTGTGCTCACTGTGCTCTCTTTGACATGGAGCACCCTCTGGCGAAGTATTAAATATACTGAGGAACAAAGGAAATGTTGCGACCGTTAGCGGTGACTGCTCGCAGGCGGCTCCAGTAACCAGCGACCCAAGAAGTGTCGTTCTCACTCCAGCGACCTCTAACAATGACTACTCGTTGACTGCGCCAGTCTCGAGTGACCTCTTGCTGTTTCGTTTTCATTCTAGCTACCCCTAACGCGAAAGGCTCAAATTTATAATATATGCGATTTTATCAAATTAAAACAAGGATTTATTCTTTGATGAAATAAAAGATAACCATATTTCGCGCGTTTTCTGTATAAATGATGTTCGCATTTCAGGCCATACAGCGATCTCGAGCCTCAGTGTTACACTCGGCCTAGAGCATACTATACGACGCCAGAGAAGCCGTATTACATGCATCAAAGTAGGCCCTACGTGTCGTAAACTATTCGATGCCATGGCAGATGAACACAAGTCGAAAGGACACGGGGACGTGAAGGTTGATGCTGGAGAGAATCGGGAAACCACTTCACTCCAGCTCAACGGAATATTATCACCCATCGATGAAAATCAGCCGGAGAAGCAGAAGGAATCTCCTCAGACTGGTCTTATATTCCCAGTGGAATCATTTCCACCGTGGTACCTCACACTCACCTATGCATTCCAGGTTAGCACATATAGTTCAGATCTCAGTTGGCTTTCAAGAAGAGAGATAGGGATGGGACAAGGAGAGATACACAGACAGACACGGAGAGACGGAGAATTGAATTTGGCATGAGGCTACATTTATTTGTTGACTCAATATAAATCTCTGGTACATTTTGAACTAAATCCGTTTTCTGGGCTAAAACTGTGTCGCAAGATTTGAAATTGAACTAAATAGCAGATAGGTGAACCGAAAAAGCAAAACTTTAGATGAAAATTGTATCAATTCATCGTGAACTCTCAGTGATCACACGCGTTAGGTGTTACCTTTAATATAGCAACGTAATATAAAATCACCGGAATCACATTTGTAAAGGGATTGTAATACCCAATCATAGCTTAGCAAATGTAATGCCCAATCATAGCTTAGCAAATGAAAATTTCACGTAAGCTTACACCATGAACTGTAGCTGGCTGAATGTCTTCTTGCGTGGAAACAAACCAGACCTTATCTGTCTACAAAATTTGTTTGGACTGAACTCCAGTGAATAAGCTGCTCTAAGAGACTTTGCTTTTGGGCACTTAAGAATTTTCGTAGTTACGGTTATGATTATTCCTCGTTTAGCCGATCGACATAATTATGACATGTTAAGAAATGCTTACATCGTAACTGAGAACGATGCATTAAAATTTGGGTTGGATGGGGTCAGAGGTTTACTCCTAACTTTCCCTATAACCGCTCAACTAAGTTACGGAAAAGATGAAGGTCAGGAAAGTAAATATCTCCCAAGTAGGCCTAGTCAGTTATTTCGTCTGCAGACATATCAACAACACTAGATTGTGATCGGCGTTTCTGTACTTTTATAATCTGTTAAATTGTTGACCCCCGGTTCCTTATTAACAGCTAAGACACTGGCTAACGCTGGTTTGACGACTTTGAAATTTCAGCAACTCCTGAGCACCATCTCAGGTCCTGTGGCCGAATCTATCATCATTAGTTCGCTTGTTTGTGGACAAAACGACCATGTCTTCCAGGCAGAACTGGTCGGAACCAGTATCTTCATGTCCGGACTCTGCACATTTCTTCAGGTCACGTTCGGACTCAGGTTAATATCACTAAAAATATCACCACAGAACTCACTACTTTTAAAATACGACTAGGCTAATATATTGACAGTCGCTACTATTTGTAATAAAATTAGTATACATATTCCTTGTATATTCAATAGTGTAGTAGATAGCGTCATGGAGAGGCCGGGTGTTCAATAAAGAAATTTTGTTTCTAGATTTCTGCTCCACCTGCAATACTGCACTCTTGCCACTCCGCTATAATGAGTACACTAACCGTACAGCGCGGGTGGTATGATGACACGGCGAGGGAGAGGACTGGCCACACGCCCTCATATGCCGAGGCCAAGAACATGAAGTCACTAAAACTCCCTACCCATGGCTTCCTCTCTTGTTATCTCAAGAGACTGCTTTCCCCCAGCTCTTCTATATTTGCCTATTTTTAGACTCATCGTTAGCCTAAAATACATGGCCAATCATGTAGACACATTTTAAAAATATTTGTTCTTGAATTCGAGTTGCCAGTAGGCCTACTTACCGACCTATCATAGGATGCGCGATAAAAAAATGCATTGATTCGTTTAGTGTATAAATAGAAAAATTTAATTCTCCGATATACTGTGTGTGAGTAAATTGGTGGATTGTTAAAATATTCGGTTTCAACTTGATATGAAGCATATAAATTTCAATCTTTCATTTTCGGAGCACCTTTAGTTAAAATTAATTTAGCTCCAGTTTTATGACTAAAAAATTAAAAAATGTATGCGATCGATTTGTAATTTGGATTTTTAGATTGTAGGTTCAAATTCATTTAGCTTCAGTTCTATGTTTGAATAATTATGTGATTGATATGTATTTTCTATTTTTTAGATTGCCGATTATTCAGGGCAGTTCCTTTGTGTATGTGCCCGTCATCTTGAGTCTCATGGCCACACCGCAATGGCGATGCCCTGCATCCATTGAGGGCAACGGTACCTAGACCCTGCTGGGAAAAAATTGCAGTTACTCTTAAGAATGGTCCATAATAATAGTATTTGCTTTTGCATGCATACCTGCTAATATAGGCCTACGTATGCTGATGAAAGCTAGTGATTAAATATACGATTTAAAATTCGGTTAACTTAACAATTATACCCATTATATAATGCAAACATTCCTGAAGTGTGTATGTAGGCCTAGTTCACCAGCGTCTTCGACGTCGTCATCATCATCATCATCATCATCATCATCATCATCATCATCATCATCATCATCATCATCATCATCATCATCATCATCATCATCATCATCATCATCACCACCGCCACCACCACCATCACCACCACCATCGTCATCAAAATCGTCTGTAAGTATTCACTTTCGTCATCATAAAAGAATGAACTTGATTCGGTTACTGATGCTACTGTTGCTGCTGCAGATACATTCAGTGCAACTGATGATGAAAATGTCGGATGGAATTCAAGCATCGCCACTTCTCTCGAAGGAACAACAGACGAAGCACTTTGGAAGCCACGAATGAGAGAGGTACAAATCTTCATCAGCTCAAACGACCCAAACCTCACCTTACATTTCTTATTATAACCTAACCCAATTCTTTTATATACACATTACCTGAAGATCCTCAATACTCTTTCTTTACTTACTTAATCATTAATCTTACATTTCCATAATATGTAATTAATTTATTTGCTCGCACATTACATTACCCCACCGATTATACGTCTCATTACCTGACATTTATTTACATTTAACTAATTTACTTATTTCTTTGGTTGTCTTACTTCAGCTAACCTTATCTCATTTACTCTTGTCTGTCTTCACCTGACCTCATCATATCTCAGCGTTATATTACTCTCTGTCTCTGTCTCTCTGTCTTACTCTCTGTATAATATATATATATCTCTCTCTCTCTCACACACACACACACACACTCTCTCTCTCTCTGTCTGGCTGTCTGTCTGTCTCTCTCTCTCTTGTATCATCTTTCCACCGAGTGTGCACGATCAGTTTACACATTATAAGTGAAGTCGCTTGGGGGGCATAGGTGGAGTAGAAATCTGAGACCAATTCTACCTTGACGAGGATTTGAACACCTCCCTCCCGACTGTTAGTCCGGCATACTAATCATTTGCCAATCGCACATCCCCAAGTTACTTTAACTTACTCTAAACTCACCTTTCCTGCGGACTCCTGTCTTGTTGATATATTTCTTAGTTGTCCGGGGCTCTGATCGTTGCTTCGATGTTCCAAGTCCTGCTCGGATGTACTGGTCTCGTCGGGGTCCTATTGCGATTCATCGGACCATTGACAATCGCACCTTCCGTCTCTCTGATCGGTTTGTCCATGCACAATGTCGTTTCTGTGTACTCGAGTCAACACTGGGGTGTCTCCATCTCGTAAGTTCTTCATTTCTCTACTTCACGAAATACAAAGGATACTCTAGAAATGACTCTTAAATACACACTCATACAGCAAACGCATTGGACGCACCTGAATTAATTAAGCAAATTTCGTACATCACATGCATAAATGCATAAAATTAGCGCCTCTGATTGGTGTGCACTGCGAGAAGCGCTATATAAATTAATAGATACAATACAATACAATACAATACAATAAATACATAAAAATAAACAAACATACATACATACATGCATGCATGCATGCATACATATATGCATATATGCAATTTATAATAATAATAATAATAATAATAATAATAATAATAATAATAATAATAATAATAATAATAATAATAATAATAATAATAATAATTCTTCATTTATTGAAACAATCAGGTTGACACATCGCAACCGGTACAGTTTACAGTTATGCAATTGAAACAATTCACAAGAACGCAAATGACAGAAGACATAAATCTTAACTACTAACAGAACAGACAGCCTGCAAACACAAAGCACGTCCGCCTACGGGATCGAACTCGATACCTCTCGCTCTCTGCGCCAGATGTTATCCAATACTTAACTCAGTCTGACCTTCATGCACGCACGTACAAACATATTATTTTATGTGATGCATACGTCCATCAGGTCCTTTAGAAATAATAATAATTGTAAACAATTGTTTCTTGTTTTCGTTGTGTCCTTCTAGGACGGCCGCTGTGTTTATTCTCGTTTCTCAGCTGCTCAAGGATGTTCAAATTCCATTTCCAGCTTACAACAGATCACGTGGTTTCTACGCCGTTCGTTATCCCGTCTTCCGACTTTTCCCGGTGAGTTACGAAGGTGAACTGGTAGGAACTCTTCTAGAGCTGCTCATTTCAATTTCTTGTAATTCTATCGCACGATTTTCGTTTTCTATAATTTAATCACATTCATAACCGCAGCTCACACGACTCTGTGCCTTAGGCTCCTCTAATTATCACTTCGCAAGCTTTCCATATATTGGATTCTCATCTATTCAAGAATTTCTTCCCTAATCCAACTAATCCTCGGTCCTCAACGAAAACCGTCCTAGCAGCTCTTCTGCCTTCTGTCTCTGGTCTCTCTGGTAACCGGGCTAAGGCCTTCCCTCGACATATCTGGTCGACCTCTCTCACACGATGCAGGACTCACGAATGCACTGGTGTCCTGCCCTTGGCTTTAGAGTAGCGCTTTGGGTTTACGATCACATAATTAATACAGTCGTTTAACTATTCAGTTGCACTGTCCTTTAACCGCACAGTAATTTGGTCATATATCGCCAATCATCCAATCATACCTATAATCAGTGAAGAAATAGTAACAGGTCACTGTGAATAATTCCGCAGGATCAGAAGCAATTGATTCAGAAGAAGTGGATGCAAGGTAGGACCTAACACAGTGGGAGACGATGTACTTAGAATGTAAATTTTTGAAATTTCTCACCGCCACACAAAAGCTGCGTCACGGAAACCGGTTTAACCACCAGCGCTATGTCAAGTCCTCAATAGAAAGGTTGTCTGGTCAGTTTCAGTGCCTGATCAGAATTGGGAGGGGTGGGTGGGTTGTCAAGCTGAGAAGACAGCTTGGTGCTAAGATGGAAATTATCGATGTATATGCAATACTTATTGTACAGAACGAAAGCCTTTTGAAATGCTCTAGAACGGTGTATCGTATTTATATGTATGGCATTGAAGCTGATGCAAAAGGACTTATGATGCTGTTCGTGTGTAACATGATTTCAGCCGATCTTTGCGATTGCATTTGGATGGATCCTCTGCTTCATACTGACAGCTACTGGACGACTGACTGATCAACCAGGTGAACTCGGGTACAGAGCACGAACCGATACAAAGACAGAACAGATCGCTCTGAACAAGTGGTTCTTTTTCCCATATCCAGGTAACAATATAATTCCATAGTAATTTACCTCGATGATAATATATAACACATAGACATATATATACATACTTACACATAGCCGATTTCAAAACCTATTGTATCTGTTGTATTTGTACTGTATCTATTAATAATAATATGGCGCCTCTCGCAGTAAACACCAATCAGAGGCACCATTGGCCGAGATCTGGCCATTTTGTCTAAGGTTTCGTTTTTATTGACCTTGAATTATCCTAATGTAATGTCTATAACTATATTATTACCTAAATGTAGCTCTAATTATTATTAAGCACAACATTACAAAAAGTTCACAAATCAGACTCTATCAGTAATTTTTCGTGATAAAAAGGGTAAATCGACAATGGATCAAAATTCCAAGACCCAAGCATAGGCGCCTTCAGTCCTGGGGATATAAGTAGCCTATTATAGTTCGGTAGCTTTGAGCGGCCTCAGGACATTTAAAAAATTCCGGTTCTGCCAAAGATATTTCAGACAAGAGATAAACAGTTTAATTATTATTATTATTATTATTATTATTATTATTATTATTTTATTATTATTATGTATTTTTCTGGGCATTATTACTATTATTAACCGTCTCATCAAGGAGTTCGATCCCGTATTCTTATACGTTACAAGGATTATACGATCGTCCATCAATCGGCAATACTTCTTATCCGTGGCTGTCCTTCGGAGCAAGAGCGAGTATTGCTTCTCTTCTTATATTATTGCTGCTATCGCTACATATCGTTGTTCGGTTGAATTGCTTAGCAGGCCCCGTGTCTCTAGTTGTTTTGTATTTCTAGGCATGTGGGGTTTTCCAACGTTCAGTGCCTCGGTGCTGTTGGGCATGATGGCAGCCACTATCTGCACCATCGTGGAGTCAATCGGAGACTACTACGCCACGGCCAGGGCCTGTGGCGTTCCTCCTCCCCCGAGACACGCCATGAACAGGGGCATTGCGATGGAGGGATTCGGTTCCGTCATCTGCGGTCTTCTCGGCGTGTCTCACGCTACAACGTCCTTGAGTCAGACCATTGGATTCATTCCACTCACTGGGGTCAGTTGCATCCATAAACCTAATATTGTTATTGTTGTTTTCGATGTTTAAATCGACGTCTAATAGTCTAATTAGTCCTAATAAAAGCGACAAGTAACGTTTATCGTTTGATGATATCTGAGGCCTTCACTGCACTTAACAAGTGAGTCTAGTCAGTCCAGGAATTTTAATGATCACTTAAGTATGCTAATGGTCAGTAAGTTAGTCAGTTAGACAGTAGAAATATCTTAGATCTCTTAAATATGCCAATTATAGTCGGTAAGTTAGGAGTTTGCATGGTAATTACTAATTTGTTCTGTAATAATGGACTAGGACATTTAATTGAAAATTGTTTGATCTTTGGAGACGCAGCCTCATCGGTATGTGTAGGAATTTATACCTAGTGAGATAGTCATTGGTCATGGATATTGGATCCCATAGTGAAGTAATAGGGCCTACTTATAGCGTAGAGGCAATAAATTTGAATAGAAACGGTACATAATAAGTAAACACACTTCAATAATTATTTATTCATGTTGTGCAACGAGAGTAATTTATATGTTATGAACAGTGGATCAATGTTTGGTTGCCAATGCTTGCCACAAACGATTCTTACTGAACGTTTTTGAAAAATGAACAGTGTTTAACACTTTAACTAATGAGCTGCATTGGTTTCCAAGTCGTGTTTAGTAGGCCTACACTCTCGTCGTTAAAATGTTAAGACGTGATTAGATCCATAGGAGATTTGGAAAATGAGAGTGTAGTAAACGTTAAATAATATGGGCGTTGGCAGATAGTGTCTGATCCTGAGTAAAACTCCTTGGTTCTTGGCAAGTTTTTTTTTTAGATGATTATTAAGTGGTCCTTCCATGTAAGGTGGTGGCTCACGATGACTCCAAGAAACTTCGATGAAGCTGTTTGAGTAATAGACATTATCATTAATGGGTTTGGTTGTCATAGCGATAGAAGCAAAGACATAGTTATTGGCTGAAAGGTAACAGCTGGCTTGGTGCTGCGGACAATGACGTTAGCAGCATAGCACAAATATCGCTGAAGATTGTCATTGTATATCTAATCCTTACTTTTGTAGAGTTATTGTTTAATGTACATTGTACAAGGTATCCACTGATGGCACTGATTGCACACCAAAACTAAATCGTAGTCAGATCAGTATCCTGAAGATCAGTCCGTAAGCTGACTCTTTCTGTGTTTCCAGATGGGAAGCCGCGTGACTTGGCAGGTGGCTGGGGTGTTACTCATGGCAGCTGGAGTCTTTGGAAAGTTCGGAGCGGTCGTGGCTACAATTCCAGATCCGGTACTTGGCGGAATCATGTTGGTCAGTCTGGGAATGGTCGTTTCCGTTGGTCTTTCCAACATCCAATTCGTTGACCTCAGCGGTGGAAGGAATCTGATGATTCTGGGGATCTCCCTGTTAACCGGACTATCCATTCCAATCTGGATTCTAGACAACACAGACTACATCAATACAGGCAAGCTCAAGAATTTCTTTTGTTGTTGCTAATTATATTCTGACCTCATCACCTTACATTACCACACGTTAAAATTGATATGTGATGAATGTAATTATATGATGCGTTAAATACAGCTTTAACATGCATTACCACAAGTTTAATGAGTTGTGTTCGATTATCCTGGAGGCTCAGTATTATATAATTGTCTTCGTAGCTCTTTTCTCAGTGTACAATATGTACCATGCATACTGATAGTTCTATGTAATTATTGGCTTAATTTATATACGCAGACGATTGCTTACTACACGAATAATTATGTAAGGCCAATGAGCCACACTGTGTATATGACTTCGTTTCTTTGGCCTATAACTTGCATAGGAAACTCACAGATTGATCAGGTGCTGATGATAATGCTGGGCACTCCTATGTTCGTCGGTGGATTTCTCGGGTGCCTTCTCGACAACACAATGCCTGGTAAACAATTCTTATTCACTATCATCAATTAACGAAAAAACCTTAAAGACATCTAGAAAACAGTTTATGGAACAGACTACCTTACATGTAGGCCTACAGTTGTACACCCACCGAAAACTGGTAATGGAAAAGCGGTTTGTTTCAATTCTATCTACTCCCTGGTTGCACATTCGCCTAAAATGAAGACAACTTGATCCTGTTCTATCTTGAATCCTCTTCTTGTTCTAGTCTCTATAACCAGTACGTGCATGTACACTACTTCCACTACTACTAGGCTAAATCCACTTTCGCTACCCCAGTAGGCCTACTTGCCATTATTTTCTACTTGAGATGTGACTTTATTTATGCTGTCACTGCTTGTATTGCTAGTGGGAGCTAAGTCCACTATTCTTCATTCTATCATAAAGACTAGTGCTCTCCCACCTCCACAAATGCAAAAAATAGAAGTAGAAGATAAATTTGGCCCTCTTCTATCTTCATGTTTCTTTTATACTCTTCTGGTCTACATGTATATGCCCAGCCTGTATAAAACGACTAGTATCCACAACTAATGTTGATACTATTACTACACATTTCAATTGTTTTCACCACCGCGATGTTTTGCAACTACAGATGACCCACTGACCCACTTCTAACTGCATGTCCGCTCACTGCTACGACTGTTAATTATCGTCATTCCACGAATACTAATTATTACTTACACTCGGAAAAATTACACTATAACTATAAATGTAGCGAATGGTTACTATCTTGCACTGTATTCATAGGGACCTTGAAAGAACGAGGAATGGAATCGTTCCACAAGACTGATGAACTGGTCGAGAGCAATGAGAAAGCTGAGGTTGATTCTAGCAACAACAACACTAAAAACAATAAGTCTGTATATGACTTACCATGTGGGAAGTGGTGCTGTATCCGTGACCATCCATTCTTTACTTATCTCCCGTTCTTACCTTGCTACAAAGATCGGTCGCTTGGGATAAAGAAACATTTCCGTTGCTGCAGAAAAGCAAAGGAGACTGGAATTTGACTGTGAATGACAACACCATTTTATTCAGCAATTTCTGTAAGGGAACCGCGGCGCGTATGCTCTAATCCCAGTATATAAAGTTCAGAAGTGAACACACATAGCCATAAGACGGAGTTAAGTGAGCGTGAAGGGCATACTCAAAGTCCTAATCTGTGAGCGCTCCAACCAATTGGCTAACGTGCTACACGTGTATAAAAAATGTTGTTACGTTGTAATTTTAATTCAAAACATTTAAATTGTCATCTTGACTTTTATTATCAAACGTCTGAATATTTATTCTGGCTGAAAGTAAAAATACTGACTCAACCCAAGGACAGTCTTTATCGTCACCGATTGAAGATAGTTGTTATCGTCAATATGTTACTATTATCGTTGACTTCGCTTGTACCGTCCTCGTTAACATTATCGTCAGGTCATGATGTATGTTTGGACAGACTCCAATCTTGGAGAAAATCGATGGCGCGTAGAACCACGCTCAGACGCTCTGAGCATTGGTTTCCCGTTTTCTAAGTAGCTGGAGAGACGAGTAGGACGACACGTTTTAATTAGCAACTTCTACCGCGGCCGTATCTAATGTACAAGGCATTAACCTATGGGGCATCAAAACCAAGCCGTAATGAGGCCAGTATCCAATATATCAGTCCGCTAAGATAGAGAAGACAAGATAAAGATGCTGTCTATGACAGATAGGGCCTATATATTATTTGATAAAGGTAAGGCGCGCATAAACCCGGACAGTGGATGCGGATATTCACCCATTGAACTTATGCATACAGTCAGGAGACGAACCCAAGACCTGAACAAATAATATTATTGAATTTCAAACTGGGAGCACCTCTGATTGGTGTGTAGGCCTACTGGGACAGGAGCTGTATAAATATTTATATACAATACAATCAATGACAAAGCATCAAATGATGTCAATGCTTTTCGATGGTTTGGTTAGCCTTGGCTGGCCTGGGAGGGCATCTGAGTAGATCTCCTGAAGGGGCGCTATATAAATTCTGAGAATGAATGCCAGATGATGTCGCAACATTATAAGATGAGAGCTCAAACCAAGCGGTTACCGTAATACAATAATTTTAATTATGTTACGTAACATAATAATTACTGTAGTTATTGACATTCGTTAATTAATAACATTCGTTGAATATAAGCAGTCGGAGAAAACGCGACGAGAAAATATTGCGCTAAAGAAATCGAAGCTCGATTATAAAACATTTCTCCATTATGAGCTTCGTATTTTATGACGTCATATAAATGATCGTTTACATTCCCACATATAGTATATTATATACTATATGTGTACATTCCTATAATTATAGCCTACCAGTATCGGCTTATGGATATGTGACCCGATTACGAGTAGGACGTTGTAATTAGGCTATTAACTTCTATCTCAGCTGTGTGTAAGGCCTAATGTAAAAGGCATCAACCTAGTATGGCGCAGCAAACCAAGTCGTAATGAGGACAGTTATACCCCCAATAGATCAGTCCGCTAAGATAGAGAAGATAAGATAAATATGCAGACTATGACAGGTAAGCATTTGATTAAGGTAAGGTACGTATGAAACCGGACAGTGGATGCGGATATTCACCCAATGAACTTCCGGCTACATAGGCTACTGTAACAGGCAAGAGACAAACCCAAGACCTGGACAATTAGCAGAGATGTGAATACGGCAACGCTCCTGAATTGAAGATTTTGAATAGACAAAGCGTCTATCACGGCTTAATATTAAATTTTATGTTCCGCTGTAAAATAATTATAGAGTTGGCATTGCGTCTGCATATAAAATGTTGCGAATAAGCTGGCTTTCTTAAAATTAAATGGTTTCGTCTGAACGTTTCTCATCGCTGAATTCTTACAAACTGACTCTTGAGGGTTTACCGATTGGAATTAACTAAATTTCGGTCTACAAGCTGGTCTCCTTCATCTAAACTAATCTAAAAACCTTTTCAAGATACTAAAAACATCTGTCGATGGTCTATAGGCTACAATGCAAAATCTTTGCGCAAGCCAAATCCGGGGTTATTCCAGTCGAACGCCAAGAAAACACATGAATGGCCTTAGGAGGAAATGAATTCCGTAAAAGATGAGTTTTAGTCGAGATCTGAAAGCTAGAACAGAACTTAATGCAACGTTTGTGTGGCGCCCCAGTATTTCTATCACTTACGTATCTTTTCACTTCAACTATTAAACCTGCATTCATTAAGCGCCACCATCTTCGGATCATCTTGACCTTTTTGTTCCTCGTGTGAGAATGGCCATAGCACAGTCCCGTACCTTTGCCTGCATTGGCCCTTCGCTATGACATCAACTTCCCCCCCTCCGTAGTTCGCACCACAATCCTTTCCGGTGGCCCAGCTACATCTTTTCGCTGCCCCAAAACTTCCCTTTATTCTCGAGGACTTTCACAGTGGGAGCGCCTCTGATTGCTGTGTACTGTTAGCGGCGCTCTATAAATCTTTAAAATACATAGAATACAATGCAATCATTGACAAAGCATCAAATGATGTCACTGCTCATGGTCCCTACACATTAATCGTCTCGGATAAGGCTCAAATTCACACAATCAACATTATATGGTGAGCGCTCAAACCAAGCGGTAAAACAATATATTATTACATTACGTAATAATTACTGTAGCATTGTTGCATCAAATAACGTTAACTGAATATAAATAGACGATGAAAATATTGCGCTAAAGAAATCCAAGCTCGACTATAAAACATTCCTCCATTATGAGCTTCTTCTTTTATGACGTCAAAATGTTTGTTTAATTATTCAGTTGCAACTACGTCATCGGCGTTGTTGCGTCATAATTCAGCGGCAACCGTTGAGATTTCGTTTCGAAGCGGACAGACAGATTTCGTCGATTTTTCACAAAATCGAATAAATCTATTGTTCGTCACGCCATTGTAGATCGTAATAGTATAATTTTATGACAATTGCGACAATCTGTATCGTAGCAGTATTTTCAACAAAGCGAACACAGTCATTGTTCAGTTTTCCGACGGGAAAAGCGAACTTAGCGCTGTCCGCCACGTTTCGAAGATGTCGACGGACAGCGTGACTCAGTCAGTAATGGCGGAGAAGACGCTTGGGCTTGGAAAGAGGGATGATTTCAGCTTTAAAACAATTACGATCGGCCAGCAAGCTGGAATGTCATCGACAGATTGTTGTAGCGCAACTGCAAATCACCCGATTACCAATTTAGTGAAAACGGGTCAAACGGGAACGCTACAGCCGCGGGTATTTGTGATAAACGCCATCAACAACAGTCATAAGCCGTCTTCTTCGCTTCTTGATGCTCCATCTACCACTTCTGCTGGTTCTTCGACGTCTTCTTCGTTCACCCCCGGACAGTCCTTCACTCTGTCCGTCATGAGAGCCGTCTGCCAGGGATCTGAGAAGCAGAACCAGCCGAATCAAGCTCAAACTGGACGCCCAAAACCTGTGCTCACCCTCCAGCTCAAGGGAGCCGTTGGCCCTACAACTACCACATCAACTGTTACCCCAACTACGAACACGAGACATGTTGACGTCTACTCAATCCTTCAGCCAACCCCGACGAGTTACAATGAGCAGGCGGACGATCGAGCAAGCGAAACTTCTCCACAAAACGTTCTTCCGGGTGAGTTACATTACATTTTGACAGATTATCTAAATGCGGTATATAAATGATCGCATACATTTCTATATACATGTATACCAGGATTGCTTATGGATATGTGACCTGATTACGGGTTGGTTTTGGGGCGCCATCGGCCTTAAGCATTAGTTAGACACCAGCACGATAGAAGTTACTAATTTACTAATAGTCATTGTTAAATAACACTTTGATTTAAGCAGTTTTCATTTGGACTGATAGTTTGACTGTGATGGTACTGTTAATTAATTAGTAAAAGTTTAGTTGAAGCAATTTTCATATGAGCTGATAATTTGCTGGTACTGTTAATTAATTAGTAAAAGTTTAGTTGAAGCAATTTTCATATGAGCTGATAGTTTGGTGGTACTGTTAATTAATTAGTAAATAAAAGTTTAGTTTAGGTAATAATCACATAAGTTGATAGTTTGATTTCGAGGTACTGTTGTCAACTCTTGTAACTTGGAATTGTGTTGATCGACAGTTAACAAAAGACTAATAAGATGAATGTAGATGAAAAAGTTACCTGTTGAATGGAGAAAGAATTTGCATTACTGATAAAATTACAGTTAACTTAAATTATCCTGAACTGTTCGTAATCGTGAATTCCTCATAATCTTTAGCTCTCACAAAGCTAAGTCCTACGACCACTTTATTCATTATATCTATAGTTTATTGAACATCAAATTATAATCGATATTACAGCCATTCAAGTAAAACTATAGGCACCCAAAGGTGAGATCCAAAGAACAACATGTGTCGCTAATATGGTCATCTGATTTCCTATATAATAGATTTAAAGAGGCAATTTCCAACGATACACATTTCATCAGTTTTTGTTAACTTGGTATATATACAGTGTTTAACGAAATATTTGTCACAAAAAGCAGATCAATTCGGCCAAAAGTAATACTTCAAATGATATTACAATCTACAAAAGTAATTTGCTCATCAAAAGCCAAACCCGATCCGGCGAGTAAGGTCAGATTCGAGTTAGTCCAAGCACAAAGGTCAGGCAGATGGATAGAAGCGAACGGTGGATGGTGTTTGGAACTGGAGCAGCGAGAAAAATAAGACTAGGATAGGATTTCTATATAGTTCTCAGTTTAGAATGAAACGTCGACGCAGAAATTGCAAGAGGAGCAGAGTTGGTGACTTGGTTGCATGAGGATAATGTTGGCCGCGGTTTAGGCTGGAGCTTATTCAAAAGATGTGGGGCAGGTTCACCTAATGAATGTTTCGCTAATTTTAAAGATGAGGTCACAAGAGGGAGGCCAAGAAATAGCGGGAGAACAGGCTGATCAGGGTGTTTGAACAGCAATTTAATGCCGAAGGTCAAATTTCTTATCAGATGGCAGCTCTATTCAGAGACGCAAGGTGATTTTTGGAAAAAATGGATCTACCTCCAAAGGTTCAGATCAACTTCCATTAAAGATACATTTCCCCTAACAATCGTGCTTGCCGCAAGTCTTGTGGGGCACGATAGCCGAGTGATTTGTGTGCTCGCCTAGCAGCGCGAAGAGTACGGGTTCGAGCCTACCCTGAAAGGATCCTGTGTAGGTACCTTGATCAAGTCCTTGACTCACAATTGCTCAGCGCCATCGATTAGTGCTTGGTCATTAGATAGTGGCACTTAATAAATAAATGCGTCATAATAAAAATAATAAAATAGTAATAACGAATGATAGTAATAACAATAATGATGACGATGATGATCATGAGAGCATCAAAGCATCTCTTTCAGCCCAATGCCATCGTAATCCAACGCTTTAAAGCCATTGTCTTCCAATGCACATTTGTCCCGCTGGATCTTGACGAGTTCTAACCGTCCCAGAATTTTTTTTGTATTCTCTGAATAATATCTTAAGTCCTGCTGGATCTGATGTATCCGAGGTACCTCAGGGCTAAAATAATAATAACTTGGGCGTTTGGATTACGGTGCTATACAAGTTTCCAGATTACCATCTCCAACTTCTACCGAGCTCTGGTTTGTGGCACTGGAGTTGAATTCGTTCTTTTCTGCAGGTACGAACATGGTGTACCGTACTCCAGGGGCGAATAATTACAACCGCAATGGTAACGTGAAGAGGCCGATGAATGCCTTCATGGTCTGGGCTCGCCAGTACCGTCCTTACTTGGCCGGTCAGTTCCCGAACGCCAACAACTCGGAGATATCCATTCGACTGGGACAGGTCTGGAATGATATGACGGAGGATGAAAAGAAGCCGTTCTACATCGAAGCGGAAAGAATCAAGAACAAACACAAGCAAGACTATCCAGGTGATCCATGGAAGCGATTGTCTCATTCATTCACTCATTCAATCGT
>JACEVL010000247.1:0-142500 GCA_020284085.1 Aporrectodea caliginosa | reverse complement strand
TAATGGCTTTCTGTATAAGTTTTTGTTGTCGGCGTACAAATTAATTATATTGATCGTGATCTTGTACTCTCCGTTCGGTAACGTCTGTGAGGAGTTTCGCTCAGGCGCTATAAAAATTACTGAATACAATGACAGTAGAAGCTTTATCATTGTAAACCTCGTCGTAACAAAGACTTCGACTTATTTGTTTTCAGTCAGTCGCGACTGTTAACAGAGGGATCTTCCACTTCTGGAAAGGACAGTTCTTCGTCTGCTCCGGTCACTCAACCTCCGAGGAGTACCCAGACCTTCGCGGTGGTCAAACCCGGAGCAGCACAGAGTACGAGTGACGGTCCAAGGGCTCAGCTGATGAACCGTTCCTTCTCGCGGAACTATCTGACGACGATCGACCAGAAGGAGATCCGTACGATCGTCCAATCGCAGCCGTACGAAGCAGAGCGCAGTCAGAAGGTCCAGCACAGACCTTCGCAAATGTCCACCCCAGCCGAACCAAACACCGGTCACAGGCCACTTCCTCCCACTTCCTCGGCTGCCAAACCAACCCTCACTTATCCAACCCCTCGAGGTCCCAGCTCCCAGCTCACCAACCAGCAGAAACCACGCCGTTCTGAGGTGCTACCCTCTGTCCTGTCCCGCGGTAAGAAGAACCCAGCCATCGCTCAGGCCAACACCACCGAGAAAGGCCCTGCAGTGCCTGGTCGGATACCCGGGCTAAGCGACCGAACGGTGACCCAGGGTAGAGGCATTACCGTGAGGGTCTGTCCCGCAGCCGTCAGTGAGGCCCCTGCCGCTGGGGTGAAGGGTACCAAGTTCTTCAAGCACATCCTGTCTTCAGGGAAGAAGGTCCCTCAGCAGGCGCAGGGCTCTGGGAACGTCTTGGACTGCGACGATGATGATGACCTGCGATTGCTCGACTCGCAGAACGAGATGAGCGACTGGAAGCTGCCGTTCAGTCTCTATCCTCTCGATGACCAGATGCGGCAACAGGCGACCGAGGACAATGCCACCGGGAAGAAATTCCACGAAGGACCATATCCAGAGGAAGAGGAAGCAGTAGACGAAGACTATAACGGTAAAGAAACTGAAGCCTGTACTATGTATTTCCCTGCATAGCCATAGATGTATCATTCCATTCTCCTTCATCATGATCATCATCATCATCATCATCATGATCATCATCATGATCATCATCATCATCATGATCATGATCATCATCATGATCATCATCATCATCATCATCATCATCATCATCATCATCATCATCATCATCATCATCATCATCATCATCAACACCACCACCACCACCACCACCACCATCATCATCATCATCATCATCATCATCATCTCTTCCTCCTCTTCATCCTCCTCCTCCTCCCATCCTTATCCTCCTCCTCCTCCTTATTATTATTGTTATTATTATTATTTCTTCTATATATATATATTTTTATTATTATGATTCTCATGAGGCCTACTTCTAATAAAGAAATTTTCTCTGTTTTGGTCAGTTTTAATTGGAACAGCTACAAGTCCTATTGTATTGTATTATAATTGCATTGTATCCAGTCATTTATAAAGCGCCTCTAGCAGTAATGACTATTCAGAGGCGATCCGGGCGTGAGCACTCCGAGGAAACAGAAAAAACTTTTCAAGCAACGGACCAAAGTGAATAAACTATCCGACAAAATCTCAGCCTGAATTTTTGAGGAATGTTGAGTCCTGTTAAATGAATGGAAGATGTGAATTTGATCTGTTTCCTAAATGAGTTTTCGGTTTTTAATTTTTTAATTAATTAATTAATTAATTAATTAGTTAATTAATAATAATAATAATAATAATAACAACAACAACAACAACAACAACAATAACGATAACGACAATAATAATAATAATAATAATAATAATAATAATAATAAAAAATTATAATATATTGCTGTGGATTGTATTAGACTAGAGAAGATGTTTAATAGCTGTATGTAAGGCTGTTCCATTAATTTTCTGTTCTCTTTGCAGCAGAGGAAGCCTTGCAAGTTGGCGAAACTTCTTTCTGCAAGCATCAGAGTCTGCAGTCCTTTGAGCCTTCTTACATGGATTATGATTTCCAGTGTCTTCCGGATCCACCGATCGCAGTTCCACGACTGGACATGGACCGGTAAATATGAGCTACAATTAATCGGATGATGTTCAGTTAAACTGGTTAATTAGAAGGGGGCTAATTAAGAAATAGCGGGAAGAACAATGAACAATCTGAGATACGCTGACGATACAACACTATTGGCGGGTAAAAAACCGATTTGGTAGAACTAATAAGAAGGCTCAAGAGTGAAAGTGAGAAAGCAGGACTCTACTTCAATATAAAGAAGACAAAGATCATGACAACAGAGGAGGAGGACAGTTTTGTAGTAGATGGAGAGGAAATAGAAACGGTAACTAGCTTCACGTTTTTGGGATCAGTAATAGAAAAAGAGGGAAAGTGTGATATGGAAATAAATCGTAGAGTAGCGATAGGAAAAACTGCAATGAATGGTCTGGAAAAAATATGGAAGGACAAACATGTGAGTATAGACACGAAAAAAGATTGGTGAAGGCTCTGATCATACCAACAGTAACATACGGCAGTGAGACATGGACAATGACCAAGAAAATGAAAAAAAAGATTAACGCATGCGAAATGTGGATATGGAGGAAGATGCAGAGAATATCATGGAAAGAGAAAAGGACCAACGATTGGGTGCGCATGAGTATCGGAATTGAGAATGAAGAGACACTACAACAAACAGTGCTAAGAGCAAAGTTGAGGTTCTTTGGTCATGTCATGCGATCAGATGGATTGGAAAAGGAAATGATGTTAGCATATGGAGAGGGAAGGAGAAAACAAGGACGACCAAGGAAAAAGTGGATGGACGAGATACATGAAACAACTGGAATGAATTTGGCAGAACTGAGAGATGCGACGGCGGACAGAAGGAAATGGAGAGGCTTGATCATGAAGGTCGCTAGAGTTCCAGGAACTGACAGCACAAGGTAACAAGGTAATTAAGAAATCGAAATTAAATTTCAAGCTACAACTGTCTAGGGTCATCCAACCGATGCTGCAGCAAAAAGTCCCTTGTTATTATATGGATGTATTATGTCTCGAGACAATTACTATAGCGCCTAGTTTAGTACCGGTACCTCACGAAAGCAATGCATGCACCAACGTATGTAACGTTAATGTAATTAAGAACAAAGAATTAATTAGTTTACAAGCGAATGGTGATCATATAATTGGAAGAGTCACCGCTTGCGAGCTCCCTCAGACACGCACACCACAACCGACGGGTTTGATTCATTCAGAGCGGATGTTTAAGACAATGCTCATTGTTCTTGGACTGTGGGAAATAATGGAGCGACGACAGGCGAAGACGAATTTCGCAACACACGAACCCCAAGCATGCAGTCTCCGCAGATGCAGGAAGGCGCTTTCCAACTGGAGCTCGGCACTGTCCATCTAGTTGGAATGAAATCCCTCAGAGCATGATGGCGCATGAGACCTCGATAATACGACTGTCTTGACACTTGAGCAGATGGAATAATCCAATGGTCTATATGAGTCGATCTGTTTAAATAGAGCTGTATGTATAGACAAACAAACAAACATATAGACAAACTAACAAACAAACACGCATGCATACACATATGCAGTATCGAGTCAACTGTTATTGCGCTTTGCTTAGCCTAATTGGTGCCGCGCTTCCCCACTTTGATTAGAGCGCATTGTGCATTCTTCTGTGTTGGACCTTCCTCTTGAAACAATATTACACTTTTTATTTGTTGTGCTGCACTTGAATGATATCAGTGGACATTGTCAAACAGCCTTAAAACGCATTTGTTTACATGTGCATAGTCATGTTTGCAGCGCTTTTCAGATGTATAAAAAAATTTGATGCATCACAGTATTATTCGTGCTTTGGTAAATACAAAGATACATAAAAATCATGGTTTCATTCTGAATAACAGAAGGACACGGGTTCGATACTCGCTAGCCCCATAAGTTTGACTCAGTCTTCCACTCCCTAGGGGCGATGGTAAAATGAGCAGTAGTAGTACGGATCAGGGCCTAACGAACTGCCATACAGCTATGAAATGGACTCTTCTTTAACTTGTTATCACGTGTTCCTATTATTCCATGCAATTGTCAGTTTTAATTGAATAAACAAATAGGCCTATTTAAAAAGCTTAGGCTACATGCCGACTGCAAAGCAATTGTAGCGTCGTTTAAATTGTCTGTTGCAGGTGGGCTCATTACATGAATGGTGACATTGCAATGTCACCACGGGAGGCACTGAATCTAACGGTTGACTCACGAGAGGAATCGATGATTCAGCCGACTGTTCAGGAACAACCAGTAACCAATGGTTTCTATGGCATGAATCCTAATCAAGATCCATATTCCACAAGTTATCTGTCGTCTATCCCTTACCAAGGATTGGCGTTGGATTTATCCAGTAAAAGGTGGAGCAACGAAAGTCTGGATTTGTCGTCTGGGAAGAAAAAGATAGACGGCACATCCGCTTTACCAGTCACGTCTGGAATGGCTGCGTTTCCAGATCCAAAGATAGCTCTTCCAATCGCCAAAGATGGGGTACTACTGTACAACTTGGACACAAGGAATGTCCAGCTGGTGTCTCGTGCTCAGAATGGCAACAGCAACACTAGACACTGGAACACAGAGACTAACCAAGAACACGCCATGTACTCGACAATTAACTTACAGGATCAGAGAGACTGCTACATTGGAAGCACCGATGCATACATGGCTCCAAGCGAACAGGTGGTTGAGCAGAGCATGGAACAACAGGTAGAAATGAACGGAAATCAGTCATGCAGCGATCCGATGCAAGTGGAAGTTCCGGAAGACATGACAAACGCGGAATTTAGCAGCACTGACGATAGACAACTCCACGCCGAACTTGAATATGGTCAGCCTAACAACGAGGACCATCTCTACATGGGAAACTATTCCGGTAAATCCTGGATACCAAACGGGGCAGCTACGAGCGGCTATTACCCCCAGCAGAGGGCTTACGTCGGGTATGGTCAGCGTCCTCCTGCCGAATTGCACTACGCAGACTATGCGAACGTGATCTGCCCGGATTCGCAGGCAGGTATCGGCGAGATCCATGCGCAGAATCGAAATGGTTACGACGAGGCTGTTTCCGCGGGTGGGTACGACGCAAACTGTCCGTATCAGAGGGGACATGACTTGTCCTTGAAGGAAACCGACACAGAAGACACTGGCCAGCATTACCCCAGCTTTGATATGTCGGATGAAAGTTATGCTAATGGTCGTTCTGAAGAACAGTACCCTGGAAACTGCCATGGTGGGTACGGCGCTCTGGAACAGTACGCTGGTGTTGCAACTGCCGACGCGGATGAGCAGTACGCTCTCGAGAGTTCTGTGAACGTACCTACGGAGGAACACTATCTAGACCATGTCAAATTGGAAACAGACGTTGAGCCTGACCCTGCTTACAGTTTCTCAGAGATGTATTACTATGACCCTGCGAAGACAGACGAGGGTAGAGCGACCATTTCAAATGCTGCCGACAGCCATTTAGTTCAAAGAGAGCAGTTTGACGGTAGCGAACAAATTGACAATCAAGATGAATCGTTTCCAAATCGTCAGGGAAGCCAAGAAAACGGCGAGCTCTTTTCAGACGAAAACAAGGTGTACGCAACCCTGAATTCCTTCACATGGGACAGTTCAGACGCTGATCTAAACACCTATGAAAACGATAGCCAGCAGTCTGACGCCTCTTACAAGACAACCGGATATACGACGGTTAACAGCGGACATTTGGGTGGCGTGCAGCTTTTCGAAACAGAAGCAAACGATTATCCAGCTGCGAAAGAGGGCGCGTCAAAGAGAAGGAACGGATGTTCCAGGAGCGTCGGCTTTCAAGAAACCAACAACGACACGGAATTCGGAACTTCCGTCAACATTGGCGTTCTGGACAAGAAGCGAAGAGCCAGAAGCGCCATGATGGATACAACCGGGGACAAGAGTTCCTATTAGTGGCGGTGAAAGACGTGGAATTAACTGACCCTATATCTTCCAATTTTAGCCACGACTTATACAAAACAGGTGCGGAATGCATCGGTGATTTTATACAGCGATTCGATAACTCAGTTGCTTAATAACTTTGGCCATCTGATCATATTATGAGGCAGAATGGTCGTACATTTTATAAGTTTAATTTTAAAAGTCTTAAGTAGTTTGGTGAAACCATTTCGTTTATAGTTTCAAAGGCAACTGGAGTGCGACATGTTTGCTGATGAGGATATGCTCGCGTGAAGTTGGGTTATAGGAGTTTAAACATAGCACAAAATGTGCCCTCCACAGCGGAACACATTGGGCTTTTTGACAGTAGACTAGACTCCTGTAAGAGTTTTTTGTTTGGGGAAATATAATTTGTTCCCACCTTTTCGTTAGCAGTTCAAGAACTCTGACACTTTGGATGTTGAATGTTCTGGACATTGGTCCGTTATATTCTTTTCACGTGTTACTTTTTTTAGCCTAAAGTAAAGGCTTTACGAAACTCGCCTCTGTTTCTTTGTGGTAGTAATTCTTATTAGCTGTTTAATATGCCTTCATTTTAGTTTAAATACCTATGCATGCATCTATGTAAAATATAGGAATTTATTTACATACGTGATGGATGCGCCTATGTTGATGTCATTCTTCGTATTAGACGTAATGGAGATTGGGCATCTATTGTTAATCGTGGATGGGAATTTATTGATCAGTCTCAACGTGTCTGCGTGAGACTGTCAGCGTAGACCTTCTCTAGCTTCTCCTTCTTAAGATATATTAAGTTCATTCATTCGTTCATTCCAAAAATTGATATAGCACCCATTGAAGATTCCTACTCAGAGGCGCTCCTTGCGCTATTCTTAATGATGTTAGAATCAATAATAAGTGATTACGAAGTAAATTAAGAAAACACAGAAGAACTACAAATCCAGCAACCAACAAACACATCCGGAGAGTGAAACACGTGCTTCTTTCAACTGAGGCGGTTCAGAGCCATCAGACGATCGGTCTCTTCCTCTGTCTTTACCACTATAGCACATGCGTTTATCTGTTCCCGACTAGACTACTGCAACTCGCTTCTTATGGGCCTCCCGAAACAGCGTCTTTCCCCTCCAATTAGTCTTAAATGCTTCAGCTAGGCTCATAGCCCGAGTCTCTCGCTTTGCGCATATCTCTACATATATGCTTGGTATCTTGCACTGGCTTCCTATCACTGCGCGCATCCATTCTAAAATCCTCTTTCTAGTCTCCAAGGCGCAGCTGAGCAGTGCCCCAAAGTATCTTTCTGACTATAATTATGCGAAAGCCGTTATCTGCGACCTCATCTCGTTCCTTGCGCTCTGCTGATTGGCTTGATCTTTTTGTTCCTAGGACTAGGACTGCCTTGGCTCAACGCCGGGCATTTGCTGTGGTTGATCCCTCTACTTGGAATAACCTTCCCCCTCACTAAGGACTAAACTAATGACTGGATTTTCCTTTTTGGTCCTCGTTCCTTAAAGACGTTTCTTTTCCCCGGGGTTTTCGTGCTGCGAGCGCCTCTGAATAGTTATTCTGAGAGAGGCGCTATATAAATCTTTAGATCAATCAATCAATCAATCAATCGTTTATTTGTAGCCAAACAACGATAAACAATAATATTACAAATCAGATTGCACTTTTAAGTATGGATTGTTGAATGCCACAAGATACGATACGATACGATAATAAAATTATGTGAATTGGCGTGTATCGTATCGTATCGTATCTCGTATCGTATCCGAGAGTTTGTAAAGCGCCTCTTACAGTACAAGCTGTATACTTGCATTTACGTATGCAACTATATATATATATATATATATATATATGCATCTATGAAGGTACATGTAAGTATGCATGCATATATATATATATATATATATTATATATATATACTTGCAGGCATGTATTTATGTAATGTACATTGTACATTATGTAGCCTATGTATTAATGAAGGCTGGTAGGCCTATTATGCGTGCATGTAAGCCGCCTATGTATGACGTTGTATGTGTAAGTAGCTGAACATTTCTGATGCGCTTTTTACACAAATTCAAGATGCTGACATGTGGTCATCCGACACAGCTAGGAACTTCGCGCTATTGATCAGCGCACAAAGTCCTGCATCTGGCAGTTTTCATGAGCGTTGCATGTCTGCGGTTAGTCGACATTGCGTGGAAAACTGCAAATAAAGTCAACATACGAAAATGGAATGGTCATTATTGTAGTTTTGTTCTCTACCTTCCGCTCATCACCTGTGAATGTCTTCTTTTCTCAAATCCTCTCCTTCCAAGACCTCTCACCACGTTCTCGCTTGAAGTCGTCCTATTTTATCCTCTCCTGAAGTCCGCACATCCGTCCTTCTATTAACTGTCTTCTCTCAATTCCTCTCTATCATCACTTCTCACTTGTCTCCTCATTTCTCTCTTCTCTCCTCTGAAAGCCTCTCCTCTCCAGTCCTATCCTCTCAACAGTTATATCGACCTAAGTAACATGAACTGAACTGAACCAGAAGATATCTTTAATTAGGGTATGATTGTTTAAAGAGCTAGGTCCAGTGGATAAGAATGCCCTCAATCAGATTGCATTGATGTACGAAGCGAGGAACTTGTAAATCCCCACGAACAGCAGAGCGTAGTGTTCGGCGACCAGGTGGGCTCTAAACTGGAAAACACAGCGCTACAAAAATATAAAGCACTACTAGTAAGCTATTGTTGTTTACAGCCATTATGGACATTTAAGTGTGATTAAGTGCTTATTTGCAAAACCATGTAGGCCGAGTTGAGTCCAAGTCCAAGAAGGCAGGCACACCCATCCACTCTCTTCATGGGTAGCCAAACAACATGCGTTGGCGTGCTTTCAACTGGAGACTAGCGAATGCTTGCATGATTTTCCGTTCATGGTACCACAGTTAATTAGTAACTCTGGTCTCAGGTGCAAATCTATCAATCGGAGAAAGTCTCTAGGTGATTAAACAGACATTAGGCCGGGCTTGTAGTACCTACGGCTGATAGGAGAAGAGCCATTAAACCGAAATGAACCTCAACGTGTGTGTCGCATATTATACCCGGGCAACAGCTAACGAGCGGCGAAGGGAAGCAGATCTCATTAGGGTTGATGAGAAAACTGGCACAGTTCTATGCGGACCAAGTCATCGATACATTCTGATGCGCTCCGGGTTTTATGGTGCAAAAATGTTGCTAATCGATTACATCATTTGCTGCAATAAGGGCGGGGTGGTAACTTTGATCACGTGCTGCGGTAATTGCTGCTATGTCACTTGTAAACAACGACCTAGTCAGGCAAGCACTGTTTCAATTGATCATAATGTAATGTCATGTCTAATGCCTTTAGTCGAGTTTGTTTTCTGTCGCTGGCTTTCAATCTCCGTTCCAACGCACAGCAAATGTTCTCTATACCATCATGTCTAATGCGCTACTTTTCTGTTGCAACAGAATAATAAATTCAGAAAGATAACTCATTATTTAACAACAACATCTGCACTAATACAGCTACTAATACAACAAAAATCAATACAATTACCACCACCACCCAGTACATATTTTAACTATAACTACTGCCAGTCTACTGGGACAAATAATTATTAATGTCCCAGTTGTGTTAGAATTTGCCCAGTAGCGATTTGACCAAGTAGTTAGGTGAGTTGTTCCATGTGATACTCTACTTTCAATATTTTTTTACAATATTGAATTCTTGACCTTCTAATTCGAAATATTCAACGAATAAAAATAATCTGAAAATCAAATCGATGCACGCTACAAATACAAAAATAGTTTATATTTGATACGTCATACTGTTATACTCAGCCTTGGGAATTCTAAAAAAATAACTGGAGGGGGTGTTAGACGTTGATTCATGTGCAGTTTGGGTGTGAAATGTAGACTTTACTATGGAATGCTAAGAAGGACTGGGGGGTTTGAACCCCCCAACCCCCAACAATTCTCACCCTGTGTCATAGTCGATTGCTGATATTTATAGTCGATAGCTGATATTTATAGTCGATAGCTGATATTTATAGTCGATAGCTGATGATTTATAGTCGATAGCTGATTATTTATAGTCGATAGCTGATATTTATAGTCGATAGTCGATAGCTGATATTTATAGTTGATAGCTGATTATTTATAGTCGATAGCTGATTATTTATAGTCGATAGCTGATATTTATAGTCGATAGCTGATTATTTATAGTCGATAGCTGATATTTATAGTCGATAGCTGATATTTATAGTCGATAGCTGATATTTATAGTTGATAGCTGATTATTTATAGTCGATAGCTGATTATTTATAGTCGATAGCTGATATTTATAGTCGATTGTCGATGATTTATAGTCGATAGCTGATATTTATAGTCGATAGTCGATGATTTATAGTCGATAGCTGATTATTTATAGTCGATAGCTGATATTTATAGTCGATAGTCGATAGCTGATATTTATAGTCGATAGCTGATATTTATAGTCGATAGCTGATATTTATAGTTGATAGCTGATTATTTATAGTCGATAGCTGATTATTTATAGTCGATAGCTGATATTTATAGTCGATAGACGATGATTAATAGTCGATAACTGATATTTATAGTCGATAGCTGATATTTATAGTCGCTAGCTGATATTTATAGTTGATAGCTGATTATTTATAGTCGATAGCTGATTATTTATAGTCGATTGCTGATATTTATAGTCGATAGCTGATATTTATAGTTGATAGCTGATTATTTATAGTCGATAGCTGATTATTTATAGTCGATAGCTGATATTAAGAGTCGATTGTCGATGATTTATAGTCGATAGCTGATATTTATAGTCGATAGTCGATGATTTATAGTCGATAGCTGATATTTATAGTCGATAGCTGATAAATTTATAGTCGATAGCTGATATTTATAGTCGATAGCTGATATTTATAGTCGATAGCTGATATTTATTGTTGATAGCTGATTATTTATAGTCGATAGCTGATATTAATAGTCGATTGTCGATGATTTATAGTCGATAGCTGATATTTATAGTCGATAGCTGATATTTATAGTCGATAGCTGATATTTATAGTCGATAGCTGATGATTAATAGTCGATAGCTGATGATTTATAGTCGATAGCTGATGATTTATAGTCGATAGCTGATATTTATAGTCGATAGTCGATGATTTATAGTCGATAGCTGATATTTATAGTCGATAGCTGACATTTATAGTCGATAGCTGATATTAATAGTTGATAGCTGATATTTATAGTCGATAGTCGATGATTTATAGTCGATAGCTGATATTTATAGTCGATAGCTGATATTTATAGTTGATAGCTGATTATTTATAGTCGATAGCTGATTATTTATAGTCGATAGCTGATATTTGTAGTCGATAGTCGATGATTTATAGTCGATAACTGATATTTATAGTCGATAGCTGATATTTATAGTCGATAGCTGATATTTATAGTTGATAGCTGATTATTTATTGTCCATAGCTGATTATTTATAGTCGATTGCTGATATTTATAGTCGATATCTGATATTTATAGTTGATAGCTGATTATTTATAGTCGATAGCTGATTATTTATAGTCGATAGCTGATATTAATAGTCGATTGTCGATGATTTATAGTCGATAGCTGATATTTATAGTCGATAGTCGATGATTTATAGTCGATAGCTGATATTTATAGTCGATAGCTGATATTTATAGTCGATAGCTGATATTTATAGTCGATAGCTGATATTTATAGTCTTCTTCTTCTTGTGGTTCTCTGCCTGTTAGGCAGGTTCAAATGTCCGACGTCGCCACTTCTCTCGTTGTTGGGCCTCTTCTTTCAGTTTCCTGTAGCCGTTTGTCATCATCCAATCCAGCATCATCTGTCGGATTGGATGATGACAAACGGCTACAGGAAACTGAAAGAAGAGGCCCAACAACGACTATTTATAGTCGATAGCTGATATTTATTGTTGATAGCTGATTATTTATAGTCGATAGCTGATATTAATAGTCGATTGTCGATGATTTATATTCGATAGCTGATATTTATAGTCGATAGCTGATATTTATAGTCGATAGCTGATATTTATAGTCGATAGCTGATGATTTATAGTCGATAGCTGATGATTTATAGTCGATAGCTGATGATTTATAGTCGATAGCTGATTATTTATAGTCGATAGCTGATATTTATAGTCGATAGTCGATGATTTATAGTCGATAGCTGATATTTATAGTCGATAGCTGATATTTATAGTCGATAGCTGATATTAATAGTTGATAGCTGATTATTTATAGTCGATAGCTGATTATTTATAGTCGATTGCTGATATTTATAGTCGATAGCTGATGATTTATAGTCGATAGCTGATATTTATAGTCGATAGCTGATATTTATAGTCGATAGCTGATATTAATAGTTGATAGCTGATTATTTATAGTCGATAGCTGATTATTTATAGTCGATTGCTGATTATTTATAGTCGATAGCTGATTATTTATAGTCGATAGCTGATTATTTATAGTCGATAGCTGATTATTTATAGTCGATTGCTGATTATTTATAGTCGATTGCTGATTATTTATAGTCGATAGCTGATTATTTATAGTCGATTGCTGATTATTTATAGTCGATTGCTGATTATTTATAGTCGATAGCTGATTATTTATAGTCGATAGCTGATTATTTATAGTCGATTGCTGATTATTTATAGTCGATAGCTGATTATTTATAGTCGATTGCTGATTATTTATAGTCGATAGCTGATTATTTATAGTCGATAGCTGATTATTTATAATCGATTGCTGATTATTTATAGTCGATTGCTGATTATTTATAGTCGATTGCTGATTATTTATAGTGGATTGCTGATTATTTATAGTCGATTGCTGATTATTTATAGTCGATAGCTGATTATTTATAGTCGATAGCTGAGTTATAGTCGATTGCTGATTATTTATAGTCGATAGCTGATTATTTATAGTCGATTGCTGATTATTTATAGTCGATAGCTGATTATTTATAGTCGATAGCTGATTATTTATAGTCGATAGCTGATGATTAATAGTCGATTGCTGATTATTTATAGTCGATAGCTGATTATTTATAGTCGATTGCTGATTATTTATAGTCGATTGCTGATTATTTATAGTCGATAGCTGATTATTTATAGTCGATAGCTGATTATTTATAGTCGATTGCTGATTATTTATAGTCGATAGCTGATTATTTATAGTCGATTGCTGATTATTTATAGTCGATAGCTGATTATTTATAGTCGATAGCTGATTATTTATAGTCGATAGCTGATGATTAATAGTCGATTGCTGATTATTTATAGTCGATAGCTGATGATTAATAGTCGATTGCTGATTATTTATAGTCGATTGCTGATTATTTATAGTCGATTGCTGATTATTTATAGTCGATAGCTGATGATTAATAGTTGGGGTTCGGACTTTCATCCTAGTCATCCCGGGAATTGGATGGCCCAATACCCTGACGATACCTTAAATTGCTGGTCGGAGTTTTACTGTCCTAAATTTTTAATATTCAATCGCGTTGCATTGCATGGCATTTTAATTTTTATGGTATAACGTTAGATAATTATTTTATGTATTGTCGTGACAAATTGGACGAAATCAAAGTTACTTTACAGGTTCTATAATGTTGTACTTTACTGTAATGCATTGTGTTGAATTACATTGTTTTATATTACAGTATATTGCATTTGTAAAAACGAACATCTTTATTGAGACCTTTAGGACGCTGTATTGTACTCTATTGAATTGTATGGCACTGTGATGCATTGTATTGTACTAATTCGCATAGGCGCCGACTCTTGTGAGCCTTGGGTGCAGAATGCAGATCCACCCAGAGAGAAAGTTCAGTGGGTGCGTCGCACCCAAGAAGAATTCGGACCTACTGTACAATAAATTCGCAAATGTCCTATATAAGACAGGCTAAATACACAGATTTTCGAACATGTAAACATCAATTTTGCACAACAGCTTCAGTCACCGTCGCTTGAGTTGCAAATAGCTTACTTATTCTAACCACGTAACCCTTGACAAGAAAACCATTTCTTTCTTTAAAAAAGCGCTAAAACTCACCTACAGCAATGTAGAATATAAAAATTATTCCGAGGTGGAGCCCATGCACCCGGAGACAAAAGCAAAAGTCGGCGCCTATGCTAATTCGTAAATTTGTATAGCGCGTCACAGGTATTAATGTACTCTACATACGGTAATCAACGCCCAATCTGCAATGCTGAATGCGCCTGTGAGGCTGGACTCGCCTGCACGCGCTAGTGCTACTGCCTGGAGCGCATCCACTGTCATCGGGACGAGTGTCTTCATGAAAGGTCGGTGGAGGCGCTGTGTCTCAGTTAAAGGCTCAACGGTCTCTGATGCTAAACACGACTACATCGGGTCGACATCTTGTCACATTGCACACGAAAGGTAGGACTAAAATCAGGGACGATTTTTCTTTTACATGGTCTGTCGTGTGGTTTGCAGGGCTTTGGATGATAATCTCCAACAATAACAGGCCTTAAAGTTATTAAAGGATATTTTATGTGGACGTTGTTATATTTTGTGTGGACCATTGACTTCGCTTTTATGGGCAATAGCGATATTACGATTACATAATTTACTTACGTTACAGCACCTGGTCTATTCTTGCTCTACCTTTCGTGACCTTTCCAAGCTCACCATACGACTGTGTAGGTACAAAGAGACTGAGGAGCTTGATACTGACAACCCTTCACCTAACTTCACGTGAATTGGGATACCTTACTTTAGCCCGGTTAGTGGTTACATTACCTCAATTACTTCATTTTCCATTGTGTTACTTTTGCACCTCTTTAATACCACTACTCAGAAGACTCACCCTGTGACACTGAGAGTACCGCAATTGATCAGAATGGCTGCTAACAGCTAATCGATTTCTCATTATATTACTTTATTTATGAAATTGATAATAATATTGATAATAATGGTAATAATGATAATAATAGTAATAAAAATAGTAATAGTGATAATAATAATAATAATAATAATAATAATAATAATAATAATTATAATAATAATAGTAATAATAATAATAATAATGATGATGATGACGACGACGACAACGACGACGACGACGACGATGATGATGATAATAATAATAATTATGATGATGATGATGATGATGATGATAATAATAATAATAATAACAATTTTAATTATCTTGCTCTATTATAATAATAATAGTAATAGTAATAATAATAATAATAATAATAATAATAATAATAATAATAATAATAATAATAATAATAATAATAATAATAATAATAATAACAATAATAATTGATAATGGATCTGTAGGTGAACAAAATCCTAAGATGATGCCGACGGCCAGAGTTGCCCCTCAACAGCAGCAGCCTGAATCATCGTCTGCAGCCGAAAGAACCGTATCCCCATCAGTAACTGTCGCCAGTTCAGCCAGTCAAGGCCAGACGGAATGGAATCGCATGTTCAGTGTGTCCTCAGCAACGAGCGAGGACTACAGGGCCGTCGAGCGCATGACAGAGGCCAAACGATTCAGCCGACTCATCCTGCAGGTCAAGCTGCTGCTCGTCGTAACCATTCCAGTCGTTGCAATGATCGCCATTTGTGGTCGGGTTCTGAACGATGCAGTGGATCAACACAGTCGAACAGAGTACGCTCAGGTATCGTCCTTATCAACTGAGGCCATTGACGATCTGTTGGTGAGGTTCCGAACGGAGCGAGCACTCAGCGTCCAGTTTCTGATGGCTGCTGGAAGCATGGAGTCGCGGTCACGGATGAGTGAGTCGAGAACGGAGACTGACACCGCGCTGTTCGGATTGTCCAGCTGGAGTCGTCCGGTTGAGGTGGGGAATCTGTCGTTCTCGGTCAAGCAGCTCTTCTTGGACTACCTCAGCCAACTGAGGAAGATCGTCGATTCCTTCGCTTTCGACTACCGCGAGGTTCTGACGAGGTATCAGTTGATCGTGGTTGGATTCATTGCAACGGTTAAGCCGGACCATGAACTGCCGCACCACGATGAGCTCTGGCCCTTGCTCGTCTCCTTCGACTCGATGCTGCGCGCTATCGATGTCGCCGACACACAGAAGTCCCTCGGGGATGTCCTCATTCAGACTTGCCAGGCGGATCGCAACGACCTGGCCTGGTTCTGGAACCTCGACGGAAAGGCCTTGGTCCTTCTCCAGCAGGCATCCAACTACTACTCGACGACAAGACGTTCATACGAGCATGGTATCGTCACCACTGGACTGAGCTATGCCCTGGAAGTGGATAAGCCGGACGTGTTTTCCAGTAATTTCGCGGATGCCTGCAAGAACTCCACGATGGAATGGATGGGTCACAGGAACGACAGTTCATGGAGTGAGACGATGACGAAGTACCTTGAAGTACTTAGACGTATCGAGGTGATCATCGAAAAGCAGACAGTCTACCTAATAGGAGAGGTATCTATGTAATTGTATTTGTTTAGGTGCGTTTGAATTTTTATAATTATAATTTGAAATCTATCATAGCGTCACACCGAGAACAATGTATCACCAGAAAACAATGGTTCTCTCCGCGTTAGACTATACGATGCTAATTACCAAGAAGAGCAGAAATTTCATCAGTAAGTAAAGTAATGCAGAGAGTAATGGAAGAGTCACCAGTGGCCGGTACACGCACATACGAGTAGCCCAACCAAATGATTAGCAATCATAGTTTACAGATGGCTTCACTGTAAGAGTCTCTTCACGAGGCTTCGTCGATAGTGTGAAGTGACGACAGACGGTAGCATTAGAGGAACATGATAATTGATAATGCAACATTAATACGCAACAGGAGAACGCAACATGATAACGTAACATAATAGCGTAACACAATAACGTTGATTATGACGCACACGATAACGGAACATGATAAGGAACATGATAAGGAACATGTTGCGTTATCATGTTTATATATACGTAAGCGTGTATGTATATTAATTTGTATGTAAGTATGGCATGTATTACGTATGTATGCATGCAATTACACATTATTTCTGTATGTATCTAAGTATATACAGTCCAACATCCTTAGACCAATCCTCCTGGAGCAGTCTATATATATATATATATATATATATATATATATATATATACGGTTAAACTTGCGAACTACAGTATTTACTCACAGCTGAAGATACATAATTATTCAGGTCATCTTTGGATGCACTTTTTCGTATCCGTCAGATTGCTTTGTAAAGCGCCCATAAATTATGTTGTTCTTAAAGACGCCCTTTAAAATAACCAGTTACAAACATACAGTATTGTATTTTATTGTATTCAAAACATTTATAAAGCGCCTCTGGTAGGGCGAACGGTTCAGGGTCGCTCCCAGTGCGCAAGGCCACGAGAGAAGTAATAGGTTTTGAGTAAAGCAAGGTGGAAGAGGGGCTACCAGCTAGAATTGGTGAGCGAGTAAATGGAGACAGCGCATTCCACAGAGAGGGACCAATTGAGGCAAAGGACCGGGACTGAGTCATGACTGGTCTAGTATGAGGAACTAGAAGATCAAGTCTGTTTGAAGAGCGGAGTGGAGGAGGCTGATAGAGGCCGGAATCAGCAAGACCGCGTTGTGCCTGGAAGACCAGAATGAGGATTTTTAAATTAATGCGTGCGGAGAGAGGAAGCCAGTGCAGTTGTTGAACATGAAAGTAGAAATGTGAGAGTATCGTGGTAAGCGTTCCATTAATCTGGATTGCAGAGGTGGAGGACGAACCTTAGGAAGACCAATGAGAAGGAAATTACAGTAGTCAATTCGGGAGCCTATGAAAGCGTGAACCAACGTGGTGACAAGAGAAGACGAGACAGAACGCACAATGGCCTTGAGACGCCTTAAATGAAGATAATTATGAAGAACGTGTAAGGTTAGAGATATGGTCTTTAAAAGAAAGGGAGCAATCTAGCATAACACCCAGATCACGTACAGATGAAGAAAACGAATAGTGCGGTTATATTTCCGAGAGAAAAAAAGAATCAATCTTCAGAAGCTGTTGAGGGTGCTAAACCAAATGAACTGGGTTTTCGAGGAATTTAGGGAGAGACGGTTTGATGCCATCCAGGAGTGGCATGGAGAGAATTTGAGAGGGATTGAATACGCTCAACTAAGTGCCGCTGGGATGAAGGAGACCCATGGACGAATGCTTTTACATCATCCTCAAAGAGATGAAGAGCAACTCCAGAGAGTGAGAAAAGAAAGGAAATGTAAGCCGTAGCCTATATAGAATGAAGAGCAGGGGACACAGGACAGAGCCTTGAGGAACACCCAATTTAATGTGACTCCATTTAGTTCTGGAATCACCAGAGATAATCAAGTGGGTTCGTTCAGACAAATATGATCGAAACCAACAAAGGGGAGGCCCTGTAATCCATAAGAAGTCTCAAGACGCTGAAGAAGATTAACTGTGGTCAGCCATATCAAAAGCTTCAGAACACCATAAAGAGCCAGTAGGTTGAGTTCAGACCTGTCAACAGCAGAATAGATTTCAAAGAGGAGAGAGTTAAGAGCAGTCTTCGTAGAGTGATGAGCCCTAAAGCCTGACTGGTTTAGGGGAAGAAGACCAAATTGCTCAAGATAAGGAAGGCGCTGGAGGGAAACAAGGCGCTCAAGAATCCTGTATAAGAAGGACAGATTGGAGATAGGTCGGTAGTTTTGGCAGAGATTAGTATTGAGGTTAGGCTCTTTGAGTGAAGGAAAGACAAGAGCACGTTTCTGGGAGAGAGTTATACAGCCTTCAGCAATTGACTTATTAAAGACAAAGTATGCATGCATCTATGTATGAATGAAGTTATGTTCGTATAGTTATATCCATATTATTAGTAATTACTTTGATTAATTTAGCATGTTTGCAAGCATGCATGTACATGTATGTATAAGTTAATTAATTAATTAATGCAAATAAGTTTGTGTTTGTGTATTTATATATGCAAATATTTATGAATTTATGTAAGCACATGAGTTTAGGTTCTACAGACCCTAATGTCTAGCAGTATTTAAACAGGTAACTCCGTTAGAACCTCATTAAGAGCTGCTAGACATTATGGTTCTCGGACCTAAGCTAGTGCGCTTAAACTTAATGTGATTGAAAATGCTTCGTGAACTTTAGGTACGCAGTTAACAGCTGCTATGGCGCCAGGGCCAGAGGCTTTCCACCAAAAAATCAAGGTCTATATCTAGGAAGACAGGAACTGAAACAGAGCGTCAATGTGTTTTCTTGAAGGCATTGATATTGATTTGAGTTGGAGTCTAGGTTGATTAGTTTAATTAACAGCTGTGTCTGCGCTGCACACACACATGTATATATATATATATATATATATATATATACACTGACGCAGTATACACACTCCCATTATATATATATATATGGTTTATATATGTATATATAATGGGAGTGTGTATACTGCGTCAGTGTGTGTGCTTGGTTGAACAGGTTTTGTGTAGTGAATTGACAGTCACTCTCAACCATAGCTAAGTTACCTATAGGTAGAGATAGAACAGAAGAAAGTACAGTACTACAGTGACAAAGTAGATGACAGCGAAGGCCTAAAGTCAGTGAACTGAAAGAGAGAGAGAGACAGACAGAGGCAGAGAAACAGAGCTAGAGAAACAGAGAAAGAGCCTATGGTGGATGAATCAACCATTATTTCTCTGCTGTTTGCAACATCTGGGTCCATGTCGTCTTAATTAATTAGCAATGTTTTTGCTTGTTCGATATGTTGACAGTTGATTATTTGCTTCAGTAATCTGTTATTTAATTAGTTAATTTAGTTTGTCAATTTAATTAGTTTGGTTGTTTATTTCTGCAGCTTTTTCAGTCATTAGTTGGCTGGTTCGTCCACTAATTCATTCGTTCATTCATTCATTCATTAATTCATTCATTCGTTCGTTTATTTCTTCATTCGTTTATTCCTTCGCTAATTCCTTCATTCTTTCACCCAGGTAAACGCTGACATCAATTCTCAGCTGATAGCCGTTTCCATTGTCTTGGTAACTGTGACGTCGCTCTGCCTCGTTCTGAATTTCTGGTACACTGCCCGGATGCACAAGATGACGGTCAAGGTGGGAAAATTCACGACAAAGATTCAGCTCAAGGCGATGGAACTGGCAGGCGAGAAACGCCGGACCGATCTGTTACTCTATGAGATGATGCCGAGAGAAGTAGCTGACGGTTTGAAGGCGGGCAAGGAAATCCAGGCTCAGCATTTCGAACAGGTGTCCATCTACTTCAGTGACGTCCATGGATTCCAAGACATTGCGGGGCGCAGCAGTCCCATGGAGATCATCTTCATGCTCAATTCGCTCTACAGGTTGAACATATCTATGGTTAACACTTATAATTAGGGTTGGGCATTTAACGCGTTATTAACGCGATTAATGCGTTAATTAATTAACGCGATTAAATGTTTTTACGCAATTAACGCTATCTTCACTGCGCCCAATTATTTTCAATAAATGCGTTAAACAATTCTTGATAAAACCGCTCTTACAAAGTAAAAACTTAAAGTTTAGGCTTAGCTAAACTTTAAAGTAAAAAGTAAAAACAAGTAGCATGTTTGTTTTTTGGCTAATTGACTGCAAGCATTTATACAGGGCATATTCAACTTAACTACTCAGAGTCGGTAGAGTAGTTGTAGGCCTACTTGTTATCTATTGTGACATGCGATTAAAAATTAATCGCGTTATTAAAATTCTGTACCGTGCGATTAATTTCGATTAAAATTTTTAATCGTTGTCCACCCTTTCGTATAATAATCTACAGTTAACACTTGCTCGCAGGATTCCTTGTCTTCTATCTAATATTACCCTTTAAAAATTGCTCTCACCCGTTTATGTTATGGTAAGTTAAGTTATGTTATGTCATGCTCTCTGTGAGGGTTCCTAATTCCTATACTGAGTTGTCTTACATTAAACTATCGAATAAAGGTAAGCAAGTATGTTTCCGTTACCTTTTACGTTGGCTGCAGCATATTCGACGCTTCAATCGACCACTACCATGTCTACAAAGTGGAGACAATCGGCGATTCGTACATGGTGGCCAGTGGACTCCCCATTGTCTTCCCAGAACACGCCACCGAATTGGCCAGACTCGCAATCGAATTGAGGGACTCTGTCGACGAATTCATCATTCCACACCTCCACGAAGCACTCCATCTGCGAATCGGAATTCACTCAGGTCTGGTCACGATCAAATGATTGATTGACCAGTTGATTGATTGACCAGTTGATTGACTTATCAACTAATTGTTTGGCGAACTTATTAATAATTATTGGTCAGCTGATTGTTCAGCTGATTGATTGTTCAGCTGATTGATTGGTTGATTCTGCAATCACTTCACTGAATAGTAAACGAAAACGTTAAAGACAATAAACTTTATAGAATGATGAACAAACAATAGTAATTCTTTTATGCATTCGATTGTGAATTGATTAATAATATTAATTCAGTCATTCAGTCAGTGAGTTGTTTATAATTGTTGTTCTGTAGGCCCAGTGGTTGCTGGTGTCGTTGGGGTTAAGTTGCCGAGGTATTGTCTGTTTGGAGACACCGTCAACACAGCCAGTCGCATGCAAACATCCAGCGAAGGTAGGCAGGCATTCCCTTATCTTGTACAACACCTAATATACAACACCTAATATACAACACCTAATATACAACACCTAATATACAACACCTAATAAACAACACCTAACAACACCTAATATACAACACCTAATATACAACACCTAATATACAACACCTAATATACAACACCTAATATACAACACCTAATATACAACACCTAATATACAACACCTAATATACAACACCTAATATACAACACCGAATATACAACACCACCGCGTGGGGCAGCCGGAGGGTTGCTGGTTCGAATCCACCTCAAACCGCCGCGTAGGGACCCTGGGCAAGTCCTTCACTCGCAATTGCTCATGCGCTTCGGCGTGAAACTCCGGTTCAGTGTCCGCGCTGTAGTCGGGAGCGCCTCTGAGTAGAAATCTTGAAGGGGCGCTATAACAAGTGCTCATACATACATACAAACTCAAACACCTTCCTCACCTATACATTAGATGTTTAAAGCTTAGTAGGGTACTTCCTCTCATGAAGTATATTAACTGGACTGTCACCTATGGATTTTCGTGAGGTGGTAGGCTAATTCTCAAGAGAAATCACCGAAACAGTTGACCTAGTCTTATGATACCTAAGCCAGACAGCCAGTCCAAAATATTGATAAAGAGAAGGTGCATAGGGTAAAAGACTGCAGATTTGAAACAGACGTGGTAGAGACCCATGTAAAGTCTCACTCGCAGGAACGCATCTTCGGCTTGAAGGTTGATTGGACATAACACTACATCACGCTATAGCAGGTTAACCTACATGTATACAGTATAGATACTGCAAGGCACAATCGGCCTTCTACACAGAGATTGTGGGTTCGAACGTCCACTCAGGTGGTTACCTAGTAGAGACCTTCAGCAAGTCCTTCGCACACAGTTGCTCAGCGCCATCGATGATCTGTCGCAGAGCTCGAGGGTACGCGTACCCTAAAATAGAATACGTTAAAATACGCACGTATCTTTCAAAAAATAGAATACGCGTATGGTACGTATCATACACGAAAATTTTATTTATGGTTTACTCGGTGACCCATTAGCCTACGTATAATCTGACATTAGTGCATTAAATGCAATGTATGCTGGATAAACATAGACCTACAATATAGCATTTCAGCAATTTACTCCGCTGTATATTGGGTTGTGATTGTTTGCTTAAATTAAATTGAACATTCTTATAATGAACAATGACGTGGTTAACGTATTTTTGTATTGTTTACGTACCCTAAAATAGGGTAGGCCTACGTTAAAAAACGTACGTACCTTTCAAAAAATAGAATACGTATGGTACGTACCCTCGAGCTTAAATCTGTCGTATGGTCGTCTGCGCTCTTCTGAACTTTGACGGAGGGCAATATCATATACAGTTGTATTGTAATGTGATGTAATCAACATTTATATGGTGCCGCTTCAAGATATATCTACTCATAGGCGCTCTCTGCGCTAACCTTTAGTTTATGATGCTGAATGTCATTACGAACGAATATAATTACATCAGTTAGCAAAACAATGCGCAGTAAGCTGACAGAGTCTCCAGTGCCAGTGGCGGGCCCACGCACACACGAGGAATCAGCCAACGGATTCCCGTCGACAGTTGAAGACGGCATGATGTTCAGAGTCTGTGTTGTATTGTATTATATTGTATGCATGTCCTTACTTCCACTAGGTTTGATGTTTATCTACAATGCGTATAAATGAAATGATCTCAACTTTTTGGCTGGTAGTAGGCTAGACCTAGTCGTTTTTCATTGGTTCTGAAATGATTTCAGTTGGTAAGATCCACATCAGTCAGTCCATGAAATCCGCGTTGGATGCCAGCCGTCAGTTCGTCATCGAGGAGAGAGGAATCACCACCATCAAGGTTAGGAAAGCATCCGGAAATCATCTGAAAATTGTCTTCAATCTACTTCCTATTCAAATTGACTTAATTTGCTGCAGCTGCGACTTTGGCAGCAAATCGAAGAACAAGAAGAAGAGCAGTCCCTTAACCCAACCCCGAAGGAAAGTCCTGAGTATAAAGTGTTACCGAATTCGTGTTTCCTAGCCTCGGCTCATGAGGGCAGGTGGCCACTCCTCTCCATTTCCGCCTGGTCTTCCCACCAACAGTCAGTGTTGTTCAGTAATTGAAATACATGTAATTGAATTACGTAGGCTAATTGAATTACAAGTTCCGTAATTGTAATTGTAATTGAATTACATTTTAAGTCTAGTAATTGTAATTGTATTTCAATTACAATATTGCATGTAATTTGTAATTGAATGAAGTGTAAATTACAAATTACTTTCATAAAGTCAGCAAAGACCCGGGCCACCCGTTTAATTGAATAAACTGCTCTGCATTATGTTTGCATGGCAACATAATTGTAAATATTATTCTATCCTTACACCCCTTTAAACAATCTTACACACACACTTTCATAGACCCCAAGGGCAAGGGCTGACCATCATTATCAGACTATCCATGCAGTCATTCTTAGCTAGCTTACTGCGGCTGCCTACAGAAAACAGAGCTTCCATCTTCAGCTCCAGTTGAGCGTCTCTTTAGTACTGCTGCACGAATTGACTCACTCACACAGGCGCAATCAACTAAGTTCTCTAACAGACTATCATTTTGAAAACTTCTACTCCTAAAAATCAAATAAACTCTAACTTGTTTTAATGGATCATAATTCTAAATCGTATTTTGGAAACCTGGCAAACTTATAATAAAATTGAATTTATAGGCTATATTAAAATTTACAGGTCATTGGCCCATTGGATATCTTAGTTTAAAAATAGAGTAAATTTAAAATTATCCAATTGTTTTTAAATCATGTGCCAATTTTAAAGGAATAATTGAAAAGTAGGCTAATTGGTAATTGAATTACAGTCAAAATGTAATTGCAATTCAATTACTTTCACAATCAAGTAATTGTAACTGTAATTCAATTACATTTACAAGCATTTAGCCTAATTGCAATTGTAATTGAATTACGCTACATTTGCAATGTAATTGATACAACATTGCCAACAGTTTTGGTTTGCCATCGGTTGATGCCTTGTGCGTTAGACACCGGAGTTTTTATTGAGGTCCGTATATTAATTTTAAATACAGTTGGCAAAGGGTGGTGCATGCGGAGTAAAATTTCGATTTGTATTTCTGCCCTGGCTTGAGCATGAACACGCGACCTTGTTGTTGACGCCCATCTGCCGCTCTGTAATCAATCGGTAGAAGTTTGTACCGACGTAAGCCGGGAAGTAACGGACAGATCTGGCGAGACGTTGATCGTGCGTCTAGGACTGTCTAATTAGTCCACTATCCGCTCAATGGACTAAGAAAGGGGAATGAACATCTACATTCCACTCTGCAACATTTTACTTTACGTTTAAAGTGGGCTTCTTTTACCTTTAGGCTAACTTCAAATTTAAATTTGGATTCGTTTACCTTTTACCTTGCATTTAAAGTCGGCTTCGTTTTCAGGGCAAAGGTGAAATGATGACCTATTGGTTGGTCAGTCTGAATCGTGAAGCGACCGAAATGGCGGAAATGAAAAGAAAATCAATCGCTTTCGCCTGATCTTCACTTTCCATCCAGAGACAAATTCGTCAAGGCTTCCACTCTTTTTATGAGCAGGACCTATACGCACAACTTATAGTGCGATGGCAAAAAGTAATAGAGATTATCGTTCCACTTAGTAGCATTGGTCTTAACAGGTGAACGCACAAACGTTGTTAAAGAGGACTAGTATCGTTTAATTTTGTTTTTGTTAAATTTATGAGTAGCACCGGTATTAACAGACTAATGCACAAACGTTTTTTAGTGAGAACTATTATTGTTTAATGTTGCTAATTGTTAAATTTATAGACGAAGTAGTATTGGTCTTAGCATGCAGGAGATCTCACAATCGTTTTTAAACGAGAATTAGTATATCGTGTAATTTTGTTTTTGTTAAATTTATGAGTAGCAGAGAAATGCACAAAGGTTTGTAAAGAGAACAAGTTTATGTTTAGAAATGGTCTTAGGAGACGAATGCACAAACGTTTCTAAACGAGAACTGTAATTGTATCATTGCTTCATTTTGTTTTCTGTAAAATTTGTGAGTAGTCTAGTCTAGTATTTGTCTTAGAAGACGGACGCTCAAACGTGTTTAAGCGAGAACTGTTTTTGCATCACTGTTTTATTTTGCTTTTATCAACTTTATGAGTAGTATTTTTCGTAGGAGACAATTTCACAAACGTTTTCAAACGAGAACTGTTATTCTATTATTGTCTTATTTTGCTTTTTGTTAAATTCCATGGCCTTCTGGTATGCAAGGAAAAAGCTCGGATTCTATAGACCAAAAGTAATTCTCCCTGGGAATCTTTTTAGCTGGCAAAAGCATTTGACACTGTTAATCATCAGATTTTGCTGAAAGAGTTAGAACATTATGGCGTGAGAGGTATAGTACTACAGTGGTTTTCTGACTAACTAATTTTCTTGTCTCAGTATGTTTATTTTTGATGGATGTAGATCTGACATAGACCTCTAAAGGCCATTGGTTGTGGTGTGCCTCAGAGTTCTATACTGGGACCCCAATTGTTCTTAATAATTATTTGGAAACGATTAATCACGGACCTCTCTGATCAGTTTCACTCTGTGTTGTTTCCTGATTACACTAATGCATTCATGTCTGAGAAATCGATTACTTCTCTCATTGAGCAAGCATGTCGTGAACTGATTATAATAAACTCATGGTTTATAGCAAACAAGATTTCTATCAACGTAAATTAAACCAATTATATCTTGTTTCGTTCGCATCGTAAATTTGTTTCAATGTCGAATCTGAAAACTGGGATTGGTGGCAAGGAAATTGTGCGGGCCATATCGTCGAAGTTCTTTGGTGTAGGCCTATACCATTGACCAACATTTAATCTGGAGTGAGCATAGTGCACAAATATCTAGGAAAATTGCAAATAATGACTTGAATTGATTTTGAAATTATCGTGAAGCTGTATGTTATGCTTTGATTAATTGGCCGCCTCTAAACTGCTTATGCGAGAGGCTGTAGCGGGACTATGGCCCTAATGATTGCCCTTTTGACGCCAGCACTTGAAATGTTATCGGCGAATTTGTCACTATTGGATTTGTTTGTTTCCATAAACAGTTTCAATCAATCAATCAATCAATCAATCAAAAAAGTATGTGTATCTTTGGTCTTAGCAAACGAATGCACACACGTTTCTAAACGAGAACTGTTTTTCCTTCATTTCTTCTTTATGAAACTTTGAGTAAACGGTTATGATATATTGACATAATAATTGTGCTTTATATTCTTAGAACCCTTCTCTAACGTTCTCATGTTGGTTACGATTATAAATACGTCCACTGAGATAGGAGTCAATCATTGAGTCAATTCCACAAGTCTGCAACCCTAGCGCTGAAAAATTTCTGACCTAAAACCAAGGATTTGGGTCCTAACCTACTTACTCGCTTGACTATATACGGGACAGGAAGACAGTCTATCGGCCAGTTGAATTTATGGCGGTTGTAAAGATGGAACATTAAAAAGAGAAGAAATTTTTAAAATGGCGATATGCCTTGTTTGAAAACAACATCAGTTCAGGTGGTATAATAATTCACGACAGGTCTTTCAAATAATTTGTTTCAATTGTCTCGACAAGACTTATTCCGTGTCAGTTGAAGCTTCTTTCGCATGGTACTGCTCCCTAATTATTCACTTAAGACCAAACTACTTGAGCATGCCGTTTATCCCTAGACTGCTCCCGTCTATGTCTGTTCCTGTGTCTGTTCCTGTGTCTGTCTATGTCTGTTTCTCTGTCTGTCTATGTCTGTTCCTGTGTCTGTTCCTCTGTCTGTCTGTCTATGTCTGTTCCTGTGTCTGTCTATGTCTGTTTCTCTGTCTGTCTATGTCTGTTCCTCTGTCTGTCTGTCTATGTCTGTTCCTCTGTCTGTCTATGTCTGTTCCTCTGTCTGTCTATGTCTGTTCCTCTGTCTGTCTATGTCTGTTCCTCTGTCTGTCTATGTCTGTGCCTCTGTCTGTCTATGTCTGTTCCTCTGTCTGTCTATGTCTGTTTCTCTGTCTGTCTATGTCTGTTCCTCTGTCTGTCTATGTCTGTTCCTCTGTCTGTCTATGTCTGTTCCTGTGTCTGTCTATGTCTGTTCCTCTGTCTGTCTATGTCTGTTCCTCTGTCTGTCTATGTCTGTTCCTCTGTCTGTCTATGTCTGTTCCTGTGTCTGTCTGTCTATGTCTGTTCCTCTGTCTGTCTATGTCTGTTCCACTGTTTGTCTATGTCTGTGCCTCTGTCTGTTTATGTCTGTTCCTCTGTCTGTCTATGTCTGTTCCTCTGTCTGTCTATGTCTGTTCCTGTGTCTGTCTATGTATGTTCCTCTGTCTGTCTATGTCTGTGCCTCTGTCTGTCTATGTCTGTTCCTCTGTCTGTCTGTCTATGTCTGTTCCTCTGTCTGTCTATGTCTGTTCCACTGTTTGTCTATGTCTGTGCCTCTGTCTGTCTATGTCTGTTCCTCTGTCTGTCTATGTCTGTTCCACTGTTTGTCTATGTCTGTGCCTCTGTCTGTCTATGTCTGTTCCTCTGTCTGTCTATGTCTGTTCCTCTGTCTGTCTATGTCTGTTCCTCTGTCTGTCTATGTCTGTTCCTCTGTCTGTTCCTCTGTCTGTCTATGTCTGTTCCTCTGTCTGTCTATGTCTGTTCCTGTGTCTGTTCCTCTGTCTGTCTATGTCTGTTCCTGTGTCTGTCTATGTATGTTTCTCTGTCTGTCTATGTCTGTTCCACTGTTTGTCTATGTCTGTGCCTCTGTCTGTCTATGTCTGTTCCTCTGTCTGTCTATGTCTGTTCCTCTGTCTGTCTATGTCTGTTCCTCTGTCTGTCTATGTCTGTTCCTCTGTCTGTCTGTCTATGTCTGTTCCTCTGTCTGTCTGTCTATGTCTGTTCCTCTGTCTGTCTATGTCTGTTCCACTGTTTGTCTATGTCTGTGCCTCTGTCTGTCTATGTCTGTTCCTCTGTCTGTCTATGTCTGTTCCTCTGTCTGTCTATGTCTGTTCCTCTGTCTGTCTATGTCTGTTCCTCTGTCTGTCTATGTCTGTTCCTCTGTCTGTCTATGTCTGTTCCTCTGTCTGTCTATGTCTGTTCCTCTGTCTGTCTATGTCTGTTCCACTGTTTGTCTATGTCTGTTCCTCTGTCTGTCTATGTCTGTTCCTCTGTCTGTCTATGTCTGTTCCTCTGTCTGTCTATGTCTGTTCCTCTGTCTGTCTATGTCTGTTCCTCTGTCTGTCTATGTCTGTTCCTCTGTCTGTCTATGTCTGTTCCACTGTCTGTCTATTTCTGTTCCTCTGTCTGTCTATGTCTGTTCCTCTGTCTGTCTATGTCTGTTCCTCTGTCTGTCTATGTCTGTTCCACTGTTTGTCTATGTCTGTTCCTCTGTCTGTCTATGTCTGTTCCTCTGTCTGTCTATGTCTGTTCCTCTGTCTGTCTATGTCTGTTCCTCTGTCTGTCTATGTCTGTTCCTCTGTCTGTCTATGTCTGTTCCACTGTTTGTCTATGTCTGTGCCTCTGTCTGTCTATGTCTGTTCCTCTGTCTGTCTATGTCTGTTCCTCTGTCTGTCTATGTCTGTTCCTCTGTCTGTCTATGTCTGTGCCTCTGTATGTCTATGTCTGTTCCTCTGTCTGTCTATGTCTGTTCCTCTGTCTGTCTATGTCTGTTCCTCTGACTGTCTATGTCTGTTCCTGTGTCTGTCTATGTCTGTTCCTCTGTCTGTCTATGTCTGTTCCTCTGTCTGTCTATGTCTGTTCCTCTGTATGTCTATGTCTGTTCCTCTGTCTGTCTATGTCTGTTCCTCTGTCTGTCTATGTCTGTTCCTCTGTCTGTCTATGTCTGTTCCTCTGTCTGTCTATGTCTGTTCCTCTGTATGTCTATGTCTGTTCCTCTGTCTGTCTATGTCTGTTCCTCTCTCTGTCTATGTCTGTCTGTCTTTTTCTCTTTGTCTCATTGGACTCGGTTGGATTTCATCGGACTGAACAGGCAATAATATTGTGTGCCATCGATTGATGCCTTGTTCGATAATATAAAGGCTCTACAGAAATTCAACATTCAGAATAAAAACACAAACCAGACAATCATTCAAATCTCTTCAATATATTGAACACTCGAGCAGAGCATTCAAACGCACAAAAACACACAACGGAATATGCTGAATTTTCACAATCGCATGCATATTAATTTTATGTTACAATTAATATGTACATTTACACAAATTGATTGACTATGCATAATATGCTGTCAGCAATCGAGTGACATTTAAAATGTAAAACTCGACAATAAACACAAATTCTCATGTTTTGAAATTGCATTTGGGCTGCTCTGGATGGCGAAGCGACCTGGAAAAGTTGAGGTACCATTATTCCACGGGTTTGCCAGACATAATTCCTAAAATTCACCCAAGAGGAAGGTAAGGCAAGGTAATATACGATAAGGCAAGGTTAATTAAGGTAAGTCAAGGTAAGGTCAGATAAGTATAGCCCCCTCTGTAGCATACTTCTAGGTACGGAGTTGCTCCTCTGTTTTTGGTCTTAAGCTGGAAATTGTTGAATCCCGATGTCCTGGACAGTGGAACAGCGCATGTACGATTTACCGTATCCTTTCCAGCCCGTGTGAGTAGGGAATGATACGGGAGAAGTCGTAAATGCACAGTGATGCACTGGTATTATATTAATAAGCGCTGACGTCGTGATGTGTTAGTTATGAGAATGTCACATTTGCAAAAGCTGGAAATTGTTCAGAACTCTTTGGATAGAGGCATAACTAACACATGACAATACAATACAATACAATACGAAATTTATAACGCGCTTTAAGAAGACAAGTCTTGCACGAGAGCGCGTAGTGTAGTCTCATGATGTTTTGTGCAGAGTACTTTGTCGGGTGATAACATCGCTCACTAGAAGAGTCACCAGTGGCAGGCTCGCGCAAACACGCTAAGCCAGGGGTGGGCAAACTTTTGGCACATTGGGCCACATTAAACGCAAAAAATATTCGGAGGGCCAGGTAACACGTACATTTTAAACATGTAAAACCGCTAAAATGAAAAAAAAGGTTTTCTGAATTAAATTTTATTGTACTTTGACTGTAACTTGTTAGATGTATGCAACTGTGAACATGCATAACAATTTTCCCTTAATCCAGAGTGATTGCACTGGTTGCATTAATTCATTCATTCTGGGCACTTATATAGCACCCCTTCAACAAACCTACTCAGGGCGTTCCCAGCCCAGCCACGGCTGAAGAAAAAAGACTTGAGCGATTTATAAAACCCAGTTAGATTGGTCAGAAGTAGCAAAAGCAGCTCCGATGGTAGGTCATTCCAGATGGAGGGGTGACAGGGTCTGCAACCGAGAAAGCTCGGCGCCGCATAGCAGCCTAGCGAGCCCGTGGAACTAAGAGTTGCCCCGTTGTCGCGGAGCGAAGCGCCCAACGCGCTACAAGGTCGGACACTGGGCGGCAGAGGTCGCTCAGGTAAGATGGAAAACAGCCAAGGACGCAGCGTGAAACCAAAACAGCAATCCGGTTTGAGATCCGTTTGGCCACAGGAAGCCAGTGCAACACATCGCACATGTAGGCAGAGACAGGGCCGAATTTGGGAGTTCGCACAATGAACCGAGCAGCCGAGCGCAGAGCATCGATATAGTCGCCCCAGAATTCCAAGGGGGAAGCCAACGAGGATCCAGCAACAGTGGTCAATCCGACTAGTAACGAAAGCATGCACAAGAACCACTAGAGCGTCATGAGAAAGAGAACAAGAAACCACTCGGAGCTGGCGAAGCCGATAATAACGTCTTCGAGAAACTAAGTTCACATTCGTATTATCGAGTTTAAGTTTAGATCAGCTAAATGAGATCTGTACTTGCATTTGTTCATCTTCATAGTTGAAGATGCTTGTACATGCATACAGATGTAAGTGGATGCGAATAATAGAAACCGGAATAGTAAGTTAGAAAGCAGCATGAGGAATTCTTCTTGCGGTCTAAATTTTATGACTTTTTACTTTTCTGAAGAATTGTGTGGACCGGATAAAATGTGTTGGCGGGCCGGATCTGGCCTGCGGGCCGTAGTTTGCCCACCCCTGCGCTAAGCCCAACCAACAGATTCCCAACTAGTTTATTGATCCCATCAGTTCAGAAATTTCTGCAGCACGGATGATGATATTTTCGTCCGGAGACGACGTGAGCGCTTTTAACCTGTGTACAGTGTACAATTAAGTTAAATCGTTGCATTGGCTTCCTATTGGAGAAAGAACCTCTTTCAAACTGTGGCTCATGGCTTGTAAAACACTAAACTGTAGTCAATCAGAGTATTAAATTCAGTTCCAACAGTCTTATCGCTATTCAACAAAGTCACTGATTGCCTTTCTATGTTCATTGGCCTACACTAGACTAGAACTGTGCTTAGTGAACGCGATTGTATGGTTACTGGACCTAGATTTTGGAAATTCCCGTAAAGACAATAATCATCCATTTAGGCCTATCAGTAGTTAACATCAAAGGCAAGAGCGGCCCATGGGAGAAATATTCAACCAGTTGCATCAGAGTTTGTGAAGGCAAGCTAATTAGGTCTGTCCCCAAATATGGTTAAGTGTTGCCCACTCAACCTGAAAGGTAAAAGGTCATGAAGAAAACTGAAAAATGAGAAAGAGTCACCCCAAAAGTGGGTGAAGTAGGAAAAGACCACGAACTCTGAGGAAATAGAAAAGTGGTAAGGGTGCCCCAAATCTTCCAGGTTTTGTAAGCTTCTGGAAACTCCCGTGTCAACAATTAAATTGTCGAATTTTCCCGAATTACTCATCAAACTCCATTCGAGAAGGTAATAAGACGAAGGTAACACACGCTTTCATAACTTTACAGAAACTCCTCAAAAGCATGGTCCGCACAGGTAACGGTAACACAAATGTTTATATGTTTATATAATGTGTCTTTGTAGAAACCGCTGAGTCATGAAGGTACACCGGCAACACCGTTGTTTACACGCCCATGTAGAAACTAATCATAAACAAATTTAACGATAGCACATTTGTTTGCACTCAATCCTCTGCAAATAATTTTAATTAATTGTAACCAATAACTTCTATTGCGCTGGTGACTAATGCACAAGGCATCAACCGATGGCGCATCAAAACAATCCGTAATCAGGTCAATATCCAATATCGAGAAGATCAGTCGGTAAAAGAGAGAGGCAGCCTATGGTGGATAAGCAATATGAAAAAAGGTAGGCGTGGTCACGTTCTACAGCGTCACGTTCTATAGCGTCGCGTTCTATAGCGTCACGTTCTATAGCGTGACGTTCTATAGCGTCACTTTCTATAGCGTCACGATCTATAGCGTTACGTTAAATGGCGTTGTGCTGTATAGCGTCATGCTGTATACATAAGGATTATTCAGATTATTCTGAATGATTATTCGGCTGAGGCGCAAACACGACCTCAACAGTTAGACAATAGGTAATGCTCCTGTTAACCTTCCAACCTTCCCTTCCCATCATCATATATCGACCTGGCTTCTCACACGAATTTTCGCCTATTCAATAATTACTCAAAGCGACCATGCATCTACTTGCCCTCTGCATTTTGGCTACAACTCTATAATAGAAGTCATTCGATTAAATCTGCTTTGTAACATGACGCTATATAACATTACGTCATAAGATAACGTGATGTTATTATATACCATCAAGCTTTATAGACTGACACTATGTAGCATGACGTTACAAAGCATGACGCTATTTAACATTACACCATGTAACATTACGCCATGTAACATTACGCCATGTAACATTACACTATATATGAGGTTACACAGCATCACGCTACATCACATTACGCCACGTAACATCGCGATATGTAACATCACGCATGTAACATTACACTATATGTAACGTGACGATTTGTCTGGATCGAGAGTCGATGGCGAGATATGTGCCTCAGTCTATTTATCCATCGGTGTCATGCGGAACCAGGTCGACGAACTTGACCTTCCGCTCAGAGCGTTCATCCAGTGGATCTGTTCCAGTCCAGTGGTGTTCGAAGCGAACAGAACCCGTCCCACTGGTTCATCGGTTCCCAGGAGGTTCTCACTGAACAGGGCCACCTCCGTCTGGACTGTATCGATCATGTCCTTCGTCAGGCTGAAGACGAGGGCCTCGTTCCACTCAGGACAAGGACCGGGGCCAGGACCGGGGCCAGGGCCTGGGCCAGTCTTCTTCGTCGTCGTCTTCTTCCGTTTCAGCTTTCTGCCGCCATTGTAGAGCGTCACTCTGACGTATGGGTCTGAAACAATACAATTTATTTCAATTTATTTATCACATAATTGTGTTAGCGACAATTACAATATTCTAATAATAATACTAATAATATTAATAAAATCCCTTTAGGGGTAGACCTACTTTTGACGCACTGGATTTCGGCGACTAGATGCCGTTCCAGACTTTTGACTTTTCTTAATAATTTTAGTGCTGACGTTCCTGATCGATCCTGTATATAGTGTATAGACCTACCTCGGGGCATAAATAATGATAGTAATGATGATGATGATGATGATGATGATGACGACGACGACGACGACGATGATGATGATGATGATGATGATGATGATAAAAATAATAATAATAATAATAATAATAATAATAATAATAATAATAATAATAATAATAATAATAATAATAATAATAATAATAATAATAATAATAATAATAATAATAATAATAATAACAATAATATTAATAATAATAATATCAACAACAACAACAGTAGGCCTAATAATAAATAATAATAATAATAAAAATGATTATAATAATAATAATAATAATAATAATAATAATAATAATAATAATAATAATAATAATAATAATAATAATAATAATAATAATAATAATAATAATAATAATAAGACCCTGGGGGAATGAAGTAGGCCTACCTCAAGGCAAAAAATAATAATAATAGTAATAGGCTACCCTTGGCCCTATAATCAACACTGGACTGGACTTTATTAAGGGCCTGGAAAACGTTTAACATTAAGTTCTGGAGATACCAGAGAGACAGCTTATCTTTTCCAACGCCTGTCTACCACCATCCAACGCTTTAATGCTGTTGCCTTCCGAGGTACATTTGCCCAACCAGACACTGCCGAGTGAGTTGCCGTTCCAGACCACCATCAGTAACATCTCCGGATATTGTATGGATCGCCTGAGGGATCATTGATACTCGGGCAGAAAAAATAATAATAAAGAAAAAGAAAAAATAATCCTAAGTAATAATAATAATAATACACGGGTCAACGTCAAAGGCCGTATCATCCTGAAGATGTCGCTAAACACTAAAAATTACTAAGAAATTGAGCCGCTGTTAAGGACACCTTTAAAACATGTCCTGATGCTGCTATAAATAATTAAGTTGCGTAAATCATTAACTCTGCCATGTCTCTACGAGCTTAATAATTAATTATCCAACAGGCACAAGAACACATGTATGATTGAGATAAGATGCAACTTTTTAGGCAAATTATCGACTATTTTTGCAGCAATTGTCGCATACATGAAATATTAAATGTAAAGTGATTCTTGATGAATATTCTTAATGTAGGCCTACATGGGATTCTTGAGAGTTTTAAAACTGTGGACCCAACCCATCCTATTGTCGCACATTGGCATAAGAGGCCGAGTATTTCGGGAATAATCTAGTGTTTCAGATTTTAAAACAGCTTTGGTTACAAGTTTATAAAAACAAGTAACTATGACCTGAAATTCTTGTTCAGCTCTTGAATAATTTTCCGTGCAGTGAAAAATGAAATTAAATCGTCCGAAAGACATTTTTAGGTTAAGACGTCAAAGCAGAACTGTACAGTGTACAACGTCACTAATATTCATTGTTTAACGACATTAAGTAAAGTTAACAATGCTTATGATAGCCTACTATGATAAAGTGGTAGCCTATATATTTGATTAAAATTAAACAGTACTTAGCAGCAATTTTCAGCTGTTGCTGTGGATAAGACAGACCCATGAACTAACACATTGCTCAAAGAAATCGAGGCTTAGCATATTATCGCGTCTGGATAATCCTATAAAGGGTGTCTAACAGGAACCTAATATTATCCATAACATTCACTGTTTAGCGACATTTCGTGGTTGCCAGAGTCTTTGACGTCGACTCGTTTAAAAGAGAATTCACTTGTAATATTTACAAGGCGTTTCCAAATTAATAGCGATTGAACGGAAGTAAATGCATTATTGTAAACGGTTATCTATAGCGACCGTAAAGCCTTGATGATTATGGAGGTAGTAGGCTAGTTTCAGTTTAACGACACTGTGTGATAGCAAAGATCATTAGCGTCGCCCTCCTCCTTTCTCCAGGCTTGGGACTGGCACTGCCAGAGTATGAACAGTGGCGGAGTTGCCTTGATGAAGGCTTGATCCTGCTCATTTTTCAATGAATTTATCGGGTGAGATCCTTCACCACCGTTGCCCGTTTGAATGGGTGTCACGCCATTTAAGGTCCCCATGGACCGTGCCTGTGCGAGATTCAAATCTCTTAAAGCAGCTAGTAGGCCTATAGTTTGCTCCAACTGAGCGAGTGGTAATCTCGTGGTTAACATGTTGGAATGTCAACCGAAAGGCTGAGGATTAAATCCCATGTCGGAAAGCTATTTCAAGATGGCGGCTGTACCGCTTGCGCTCCCTAGCGAACTCCGCTATGACATAAGGCAGAAATCGTACAGTACGAACATCTGGTGGCTAGGGAGAGAGACCTGGTCTTAGACCACCGTAAGCAAATAAAAATAAGTCGCTTGCTTTTCATTTCCACGGCAACCTCTCGAAGGGTATAGGCTATCACAGCGTTCTTCTATTCTTTGTCAGACATCACATTATGTTAGACACCTTAAAATCAGAAGTTTTTGAGACAATATTGTCGCGTCCTGCCCTTCCTGTGAGGTGCAGTAGCGCTCCTGTAGAGGGACATCCGGTCTTGAGTTTACAAGATCTAAACCTGACACAGACCTGGGTTTTACTACTAGGGACCTAGTCTTAATTATGGCGGGCGGCGCGTAGGATATTGGCGCCTTCAACATTAATCGATTGCTGCGGCGGGGCAGAACAGCGTCAGTCAGTTTGGCGGGCGCGCCAACTACCAGATCTGAGCGGGAACCAGGTACCAGGCCGTATGCATTGTCCGCGCCTTCTTCTGAAGGCTTTGCCAAGGGAAGCAACCCTGCAGGATTCGAACCCTCTACAGCAAGTATTTCTTTAGCATTTAACTGCCGCTCAGTCTGTAGGTAGTCGACTACTAGATTTAACTGGCTAGCCTGTTCTGCTTGGCGCTCTATCATTTTCTGGAAAAGGGCACTTAATTCAGATAATTTCTGTTCTGTATTAATTGACTCAGACATGATAAATTTCAGGTGTATTCTTGCAAGATTCGAATTGAAAGATCAATTACATACGATAATCAGTTCACATGTATCATGTACAGGCACTCGGTCTGTTAAACTAAAGTTATAAGTTCGAAACCTAAGTATAATAATCACCGATAAATCTTTAGTCAACGACAGGAACTAAAAATAGCCAACACATGACTCAACACGCAATAAAACACACATTACCGCTTACACATTCACGCAGTACTAACCCTGCATACAAAGAAGCGAAGAAGAGATCGCCTACGACCAGGCGTTCAACCCTCAGCCTTCTCACGTCAGGGCACACAGCCAAAACCACCAGTCGATCAGCTACGACAGTCGACGTGTTGTGTCACTGAAGTACTCAGCGCGAATCCCACGCACAGCTCAGCGCGTCAGGCTTTATAGCAATCACATACGCGGGAGCATTTAGCGCCAATATCAACAAATCGCAGCTCAGCGCGCGGATGCGGAGACCAATTGCAGCGCTGCGAAAGGGCGTTTACCACAGAGCAGCAATAATAATAGAATCACCACAACTGCAGGTGACCGGTAGAGTGCAGGTGATGCGCGCCTAGCGAACCACAAGGGCTAGTTCGCAACACCCTCCTCAACCTTCTCGAAATTTCCAACCCTGGGAGGAAATTTAAGCAACCGATAGTACACATTACAAATCAAGCTGAATGTTCTCAGACAGACAATCTAAATAAACAATCAGGATATCAGTAACTCCCTTAGTCACAGTAACCTATTCGATGTTCTTCAACAAAACTGTAACCAATAGACAGTAATTATTTCAACGAGACTACACATGATTTCACAGTGAAGCAATTACTCTGTGATTTGCATACAATTAGATTATACTACAAGTAAATGAACATCAAGTCAGACTGGATTTACACAACAATCAGGTTTCGGTCCAGACATCCCTAAACACTTACCACCCTACAGCAGCAAAGGCCAAAGCCAAGGAGCCTTCTTGATGGAGTACAAAGTGGCCACAATTATAGGGACCTTCCATCGGTGAAGCCCAGCTATCTCCTTTTCCTCCCTCAGGCTTTCCAGGAAAAGTGCTTCTGGCATGTCACTCCCTCGGGTCAGGAAGCTGGAAATCACCTCTTGGGCCACCACCCAGCAGTCATAGGTCCAGTAATTGAAACCCAGCCAGGGCGTGTAGCTGGGGTCTTTCCCTAAGCCTACAGCTGGTTCGGTTCCGGTGTGTTCCTGGTCCTTACCGGCCCATCCATCCAAGATTCGTCCTAACTGTGGTACACCAGCTAACGTTTGGACGGTAACCAGGACCAAAGGAATCGCTTCGTCAAGAGATTTAACTATACTTGACGAGCGGGACAGGGCATCCATTTCGACGTCCGAGAGGTCCAAGGTCTGTACCTTGTACAACCATTGTAGTACGTTCCATATCACTCCACTAAGACGGAGCCTGGTCGTAGTAGTCATCCTACCCACGAAGTAGGGGTCATTATCCGGCACCTCAAGCAGTGGCGCAGGTGCTCCCATCGTCTCAGCGGCTACCGCGCCTTCCAGGTCAACCAACTCCGAAACCTCATTACTTTCGGCCACTCGTCTCAATCTTGTAGGAGGATCCGGACCGGTCTCAATCTCGATCTTCTTGCAAGCTAAGAAATGGGAGGATGGTACTCCCACGGAATCCTCAGAAGTGAAAGAGCTTTCATAGCACCAAAGATCACAATCTTGGTTTCTGATCTTCGGCCTTCCGTTCTCAGATTCAGTTTCTCCTGGGGCTTCCCCTTTCGGTCGATCCATAGAGATAAAATCCCCTTGTACTGTAATCAACATCAAATAATCACAATAAATAACCAATACATCCGCAAAAGGCAACTCTGGTGAAGTTATGCTATCCCCTAAAAGGAAATCAACATGCATGCACAATTCACGACCTAAAAACAAACGATTGGGGGTGAAGTCTGTGCTCTCGCTCTCACTCGCACGGTACGCCGCAAGGATATGGGGAAGGTGCACATCCCGGAGGCGCAGAGGTTGCGAAGACACTTTGCCGATCAAAGCGCGGAGAGGTCTGTAGGCTTGTACCTCAGCGTCGTGTGAACTTGGCTCGAGAGGGTTGGCTTGTAGCGGGTCGATTGGCTGGCGAAGACACAGGTCGCGAAGTTCTCTGTTCGTTTCTGGCGATAAATCAGTCGCGGTGCTTTGCCAGAGAGGTGACAGGACTTCTTCCGCCTCTTTCTCGGTCAATTCTTGCACAGCGTCGGCCCGGAACGCGGATGCGGTTGGAGGACTGTTCTCGTGTTCGTCGGTAAGGACAATCACGTCTTCTGTGGGACATTGCACTCCTTTCTTGAGGCGAACGTCACTTCCGGTGGGATTCAGCATTCTTACCATGAGACCAGTGGCACTTTCTTGCAGCAGAGTTCCGGCGACGAAAACTCCAGATTCCAGCAGTTTCGGTTGAGTAGCCCATTGTCCATACGTTGCGTTCAGACGAGGTAGGATAGCAAAGGCTTCAATGTCAAGCTCACTCATGGCGGGAATCATTACATCTTTAGCGACAACGATCTTCCGGCAGGTAGTCGTTTCCGGTCGGCTGACGATTGGTAAAGAGTGGCCTTGGATTGTGATGCAGCCCTGACCGAAATTCCACTGGGCTTGTTGCTGCTCTAGCCAAGCCAGGCCTAGAATTAGTTCAGAAATTTGTTCGGTCACCAAGCATTTGACTGTGAAGGCAAAGTTATCAGTCTCGCACTGTAAAGTAGCCTCGCCGAGGACTCGGATTGCGGTACCATTGGCTGCACGTAACATCTGCGTAGACTTAGTGACGTCGGCCATCTCCACTAGTGACGCAGGCGCCAAGGCTAGTTCACAGCCAGTGTCAATCAACGCGAGAGTGTTCTTTCCACTCACCCGAAGAGCAAGATAAGCGTTTCTGCTGCCAGGAATGTGATTCAGTCTAGCATCAGCGGGTTGATCTGTTCCAAATGCAACCGTTGCTTCAGTCTGTTGTCGATCTGGGCAACCTCTTGCCAAGTGGCCAGGTTGTCCACAGTTGAAACATCGTCTCAGAGTTTGTCCATCACCAGCCCGAGTCTGGCGTTGACGGATCGTGTTCCCGTCGCGGCTTCTTCCAGCGTTGGCTCTCCACTGGAATTTCGTTTCTTGAGACGGCGGAGTCGATGGTATGGCGTCTGCTCGTGGCTGCGTTAGCCAGGAGTCCCACATCTTCTCCAACTTCTCGACAGATCGTCTGTGCGGATCTAACTCATCATGAATTAGCTTACGAACATCGTCCAGCGAAGTTTCGGATTCTCTGATGGCTTTTGCTCGGGCGTAGCGGCGGTCTGACGAATCGACGCTACTGCGGTCAGCTCTCTGATAGCCCTCGAATTTCATGGCTAAGTTATAAGCCTTATCAAGAGAGTCTGGCTCACGTTCACGCACTTTCATCGCGAGGTCTTTGTCTCGGATGGCATCTATGAATGAGCGGATGGCGATTGTCTCACTGTGGATTGTCGTCGGTCCAGGAAAAGCGAGGATCATCAGGCGACGGACATCTTGCACGAGGACCCCGAGTTCTTCTCCATCTCTTTGTCGTCTTGTGCTAAGTTGGGTTTGGTATAGGGCCGTCTGGTCTGACCCACCGTACCTAGACCTTAGTCGTTTGACCAGGTCTTCCCAAGAAGCAACAGTGGCAGAGTCAAACTCCCAGAGCAGCTGGTTAGCAGGCTCTGTGAGAGCGACCATCAGCTGGTTTAGTTTCTCGTCATCAGTCCATGCATTGTTTCTAGCGCACACTTCGAATTTTCTAATGAACGCTTCAACAGCTGTGCGTCCGTTGTAAGTACCCAATTTCAGCCATTGTCTATTAGCTCGAACTCCGGTCCCTTCAGCAGAGTGGGAGGTAGTCTTACCAGGAGTTTTCTTTTCTTCGACTTCAGGTTCTCTCGGTGGGTCTTTCCTTTCATCGTCCGACCCATTGTCCACGACCAAAGCCAGGTTGTTGACCAAGGTCGGAGGTTGAGCGGCGGATGACATCCGGGCAGGTTTCTGACTAAGCTTCTCATTGACGTCTCGAACAACCGTGTTGTTCGTATGCATCTCTGGTGTTGCTTCATTGTGTTGTCTCTCAGTTCGCAGTGCATCGTAGCCAGAGGTTGTCGTAGCGCGGGGGATTGCAAGTTGTTGTCGATTCTGCATCGGTCGAGACGACATTTCACTTGGGGCTCGCGTAGACAGGATTCGAATCTGCTTCAGCTGGCGGCTGGCTCCAGTGTTTCCCTCTTGGCAATCAGTCGTCAGAGGCCGAGCAGGCAGGAATCGTTCCCGAGTGTCGGGTTCGACTCGTCCATCTGGGTTGAGATGGTGAGCTGTGGCAGCGCTCACCGGTGACCGGAAGTAGTTGATCGTGCTAGGGATCGGTCGCGGACGACGTTGACCACCGGTTGACCATGACGACATGACGTAGGTCGGTGCAGAGACGAATGGCGCAGAGAAGGTCGACAAGCAGCGGCTTGACGAATTCGTGACGCGAGGATCAGAGACGCTCGACGAATGAGGGTTTATGTGACTGGGATGTGCACCTGGGTCGAAGGAACCGTAGCGAGTGAGGCGGAGCGAAGACCCGGATGTAGATGAGAGGAGGATGGGTTGACCCTCTCTCATCAGGTCTTGGTCTTGTTGTGCATCTGAAACTAGATACTCATCGTTAGACTCTGGTCGGTCAACAAGAAAATCTAAATATTGCCTAGTTTGTTCCAACATGTGAGGAGAATTATTTAAACTCCTATCAACTGAACTAGAACTTCTTATTGATCTATTTACCACATCATCATCATCATCCTCATTATCGTCATCATCAACATCATCATCATCATCATCATGATGCTTCAAACCAGTCTCTTGATTATCAAGTTTAATCAATAAATCATCTTCAAAATCACACACTGATTCTAATTCTTTTTCTCCAAAATCCATAACATTATGCAATTCTAAATTCTTAGAAGCATCTTTGTTTGTTTCAAAGAAAGCGCCATAATCTTCCCAACGGTCTATGTCAGTAGTTTCAGGTTCTCGTACCGGAAATCGAACCCCACTTCTGGTACCACGTGTCGCGTCCTGCCCTTCCTCTGAGGTGCAGTAGCGCTCCTGTAGAGGGACATCCGGTCTTGAGCTTTACAAGATCTGAACCTGACACAGACCTGGGTTTTACTACTAGGGACCTAGTCTTAATTATGGCGGGCGGCGCGTAGGATATTGGCGCCTTCAACATTAATCTATTGCTGCGGCGGGGCAGAACAGCGTCAGTCAGTTTGGCGGGCGCGCCAACTACCAGATCTGAGCGGGAACCAGGTACCAGGCCGTATGCATTGTCCGCGCCTTCTTCTGAAGGCTTTGCCAAGGGAAGCAACCCTGCAGGATTCGAACCCTCTACAGCAAGTATTTCTTTAGCATTTAACTGCCGCTCAGTCTGTAGGTAGTCGACTACTAGATTTAACTGGCTAGCCTGTTCTGCTTGGCGCTCTATCATTTTCTGGAAAAGGGCACTTAATTCAGATAATTTCTGTTCTGTATTAATTGACTCAGACATGATAAATTTCAGGTGTATTCTTGCAAGATTCGAATTGAAAGATCAATTACATACGATAATCCGTTCACATGTATCATGTACAGGCACTCGGTCTGTTAAACTAAAGTTATAAGTTCGAAACCTAAGTATAATAATCACCGATAAATCTTTAGTCAACGACAGGAACTAAAAATAGCCAACACATGACTCAACACGCAATAAAACACACATTACCGCTTACACATTCACGCAGTACTAACCCTGCATACAAAGAAGCGAAGAAGAGATCGACTACGACCAGGCGTTCAACCCTCAGCCTTCTCACGTCAGGGCACACAGCCAAAACCACCAGTCGATCAGCTACGACAGTCGACGTGTTGTGTCACTGAAGTACTCAGCGCGAATCCCACGCACAGCTCAGCGCGTCAGGCTTTATAGCAATCACATACGCGGGAGCATTTAGCGCCAATATCAACAAATCGCAGCTCAGCGCGCGGATGCAGAGACCAATTGCAGCGCTGCGAAAGGGCGTTTACCACAGAGCAGCAATAATAATAGAATCACCACAACTGCAGGTGACCGGTAGAGTGCAGGTGATGCGCGCCTAGCGAACCACAAGGGCTAGTTCGCAACAATATAAGTGACTTTTCTGTTCAAACAATGATTTTAACTGAAAATTTAATAGGGCCTATGCTTACTTGACCATTCTTGTAAATAGAGAGATTTGACTTATTTTAAGAAATCTTTTTCATTTGAGTTAAATCACTAAATATCATGATTAGGCCTATGTAGGCTATGTATCTATACAGATGGTTACAAATTTGAAAGTAGAGTTTCATCGCCATTTCATAGCCATCCCTATATAGTCCATCAGCTTGTGTAAAAAAGAAAATTTTTGGGTAGAATCTTGGCAACGACGCTTAAATTCATGAGATGACTGTTCTGAAGCAGAAAAATGTTGTTGCCAATTTTTCTTTCATGGTTTAGACCCTCTGGCAGCCATTTTCCAAAATGGCCGACCGAAATAGAGATTTTTCAATATCTCAGCTTCTAGTTCACTTAGAATCGTGATCTTGGTGTCTAAACATGCATATATTAGGGCAAGGATTCCAATAGAACTAATTACAAACACGTATCTACACGAATTTGTCAGCCATTTTCCAAAATGGCCGACCAAAAGAGATTTTCAACAACCCCAGCTTCTAGTCGCTTAGGATCGTGATCTTGGTGTCTAAACATACATATTTAGGGGTAAGGATTCCAATAGAACTAATTACAAACACTTATCTACACGAAATTGTCAACCATTTTCCAAAATGGCCGACCGAGAATAGAGATTTTTCAATATCTCAGCTTCTAGTTCACTTACAATCGTGATCTTGGTGTCTAAACATACATATTTAGGGGCAAGGAGTCCAACAGAATAAATTACAAACGCATTTCTATACGAGATTTGCAGCCAGGGACGTCATTTGAGGGTGAAGGTGAGGATTTCCCCCTATATATTGAAACTCAGCTGTGATAGGCTCACGACGCGTCGACTTTAAGTATATCATAATCCAAGGTATGGCAGCTAATTTTCAAACTATAGTTTGAAAATCAGCTGTGATAGGCTAATTTATTTTTGTTTTGCAATTTTATAGTGTTATTTGTATATCAAGGTGGTGGTAAAGTGCTGGTGGTGGTAGCAGACAATGTCCAAAGCTTACAAAATAGCAAACTGGAGTTGGGAGCGCTTCTGAGTAGTTACTAAAAGCATAGTGATATTATAATAGCTTGGTTTGCCATTTTGATTATTGAACCTGTCTCTAAGTCTTATTATCATGCATATAATTGAACATTGATACAAATTGTTTGAAGTTAAATTAGTTAGATTAGAAGCTCTATAAATATTTGTAGATGAATTTAAGAAATTTAAAAAAGAGCCTAAAGGTCATCAGAAAAAAAATGAAAAATAAGTCTTTGAGGCTACAAAGTCAATATTATAGGCCTAAAGAGAGTTAAAGAGCCTTCTATTGCCATCAAAATATCTTATTGACAACAAAAGAGCCTTTTGGTTAGATAGAAAAAGGAAAATAGCCAAATGGCCAAATGAATTATATAGGCCTATAGCCCTATAGGCTCTAAATCAAATAGTACTCTACATAATCATCAAAGATCGACACCAACCACCTGCCTAACACAGCCATCCCAACACTCCCGACGGACACAAAAATAACCACGAGAGAGAAACAAACGAAACTGATGGACGAAGGTGAATAAATTAAAGCATAGGCCTATAGATAACGGGCTAAATTTGGATAGGCCACCATTTGATGCATTGTGCATTACGCACGGCGCGATAGAAGTTATTAGTTAAATAATAACAGTAATTCGGTTATCCAGTCATTTGTTGATTATTCAGTTAGTCAGTCAGAGAGACAGTCAGTATGTAAGTAAGTAAGTAAGTCAGTCAGTCAGACAAACAGACAGTCAGTCAGACAGTCAGTCAGTAAGTAAGTAAGTAAGTAAGTCAGTCAGTCAGTCATTCAGTCACTCACTCACAGTGTGATTCTCGTTAACGATAACGATAACGAAAATTTTCGTTAACGAAAATAAAATGACTTCGTTAACGATAACTATAACTATAACTAAAAAATATCATTAACTATAACTATAACTATAACGAAAATAACACTAACGAAAATTCATCTTTATTTTCGTTAATACAAAAAATAAAAATAGGAAGTACAATATGGACGATTCGACATAAATGTGAACGAAAAATGCAATATTTTAATTATGCAATATGTCAGTTACTTTAGAAACTCGTGTATTCATGAAGCTGAATGCACCCATGCTTCAAAGGCTTTCAAAGCTCTGAGCAAATTGTGAAACAACGTGTTAATACGCACAATTTTGCTTATAGCCTTAATTATTGTAACAAAGTAGTAACTAAAATTAACTAAAATAAAAATCCATTAACTATAACTATAACTATAACTAAAAAATAATACTAACTATAACTATAACTATAACTATAACTATAACTAAAATAAAATTTGTAAGGAGAATCACACTGCTCACTCACTCAGTCAGTCAGTCAGCTTGGCTTCTTCTAAAGAACGCTCAACACAGATGGCAATCCAACAGATCTAAACTAAAGATGTGCGTCTTAAGATGGCTTGAAATGCCTGCTCTCATCATTAGCTCTCAAACGAACGAACGGTGATCAAGTAATCAGCTGATATTCGTTAAGAAAGTCAGCGGCCACAGTAGCAACGAGATATCATGAGGCTTTAGAATACAAAGGCGATATCGAAGTAACATTATCTCGGCCGATTTCCGTTAACATTCATGACTTAACATTCTTTCCAAGCGAGAAGACTACCGCTTTGAACGTGATAGGCCTACCATCTTTTCCTGTGGAAGGTAATCCTTTGGTTGGCTCCTTGTGTGCGTGGGCCCACCACTGGTGACTATTCGAGTTTTCTGTGCATTGATTTGCTTAGTGATGAAATTCCAGTTCTAAGTGACATTTATGATCATAATAAGCTATAGGCTACAGAACTCGTCTCTGATTAATTTCTCTTGTAGGCCTATTTATCTGCGCTATTTAAGATTTCCAACAACATTCCCGTTACAATGTTGATAAGATTCCATTGTCATCAGCTCGGCCATCACACTCTTAGCATCAGCACAACACTTTAGGCCTACTTACGAATTCTGCCAACGCTGCTAAATTAATTGCATGTTTTGTTCAACACGGTGGGAACCCCGAAGAGACATAGTAGGCCTATATCTGGAATATTAATGTGTAGGCCTAAGTGCAATGCAAGACGATGAACAGTGGCGGTGTGCCAATCAGAGTTGTCTTTCTCGATAAACGAATGTAATTACTATATTCGTTTATTTCCACAAAACAACAGGCAAAACGCTGTAGAGGAACAATAACAGTGGAAAGTATGGCTACCTGTGGTTGGGTTAATTAGTCCATGTTAATTATAGTACATGTTTCTATATAACAATTTTGGGATAAAGTTCATCAGTCTCCCATTAACGTATAGGTGAACATACGACCGACTCTCGCTTCTGAATGCGACCACCAACGTAGCAGTTGTATTATCCAAATTCATTTTCATTTCCGAATGTATTTCGGTTTCTTAGGTAGCACCATTGGCGCAGTTATTTCCCCGTTTATTGGAACAGACATCGCATTAAAAATTGAGAGCAGCAATTTGTCGTTTGGCGAATTAGAAGCGAAGACAGGTGTGTGTGTGTGTGTGTGTGTGTGTGTGTGTGTGTGTGTGTGTGTGTGTGTGTGTGTGTGTGTGTGTGTGTGTGTGTGTGTGTGTGTGTGTGTGTGTGTGTGTGTGTGTGTGTGTGTGTGTGTCACAAATACCGGACCGCCCGGAATTCTCGCCGTGTTGCTGAATATTATGCAGCCTGGTGAATAATGAGACAATCGGCATAGGCCTATTCCTTGAACGCGTTCGCTTCCGTTTGCATTGGAAACACAAGAAATTTATGGAACTCGGTTCAGTAAAGCACCTCGCTGTTCATAATTGACTGCGTGTTTACGCCAGAATCCTTTATTGCCATTCAGGGCCAAGCGTAAGGGTCATTTGTTTCGGACTGCATTCGCCGTTGCTTGACTTCTTGGTTTCTCTGACTTGGCAACCGGACTCGGAACTTCTCTGGATATCTCTGGACAACCTCTCTGACAAGACGCAGCGCTCGTGAATAAGCTGATGCCCTGCACTTAGCCTTAGAGTAGCGTTAAAAAATTTGGAGTTCACGATTGCGATGATCTACTGTAGCGTTCCCCAGAGTGTTTTCCGCGGAACCATATGGTTCCATGAGAAGAATGCAATGGTTTCGTGACGAAATTGGATAAAAGTTTTGTTTGGATGTGTCGCTAAATTATAAATAAGACTTCACGGTGAAGACAAGCATTCCGTTGGAAAATTATTAGTTTTATGCGACCACTGCACTGACTGCAGTCAAGGATGTCATTAAACTTCTATGTTATAATACGGGATGTGAGCACACGGCGCTCATTTTACATACGATAGAAGTGAGTTGGTATGCTTTCAGACCTTAAATGATCTCCGGATAAGGAGAGAAGTAGTTTTTACGATTCACTGTGTAAACACTGAAAGGCAGATTTTTCGATCAATGTGTAAACACACTTGATCGTATCAACCATAAGGAATTTCATTCTTCTCGCCATGCACATAACAACGGCTCAATACATGTCTCCCGTTTCCTGTATAGGCCTATCTCAGCCGCCAAGAGACACGCCCGCTTGTTGCATCACCCTATACAAACATCCATGCATCTGCCATGTTTTCAATCACCGTGTATAGATGACACCTTACTTGTGACTGATTTCGTCGGTGAGTCGGTGTGACAGAGATGTTTGGCTTTCGTGATGATAATCGTCAGTCGCTCGGCGCTCGTCAGGTAGGAGAGAGACAGCAACAGCTCCCCAGGGCAATCGACAGCCGGTGCCACCTGTAATGAAGACAAAAGGGTGTCTATAGGGAACAGACAATGGGCGCTGGAGAGTGCGGAGGCGGGCCTTGGTCTGTGGGTATATCGAGCTGTATGGCATATTGTGTTCTGTGCTTGTGAGAGGAGGGTGTTCGCCATTGTGCCTGCCTGCCTGCCCTCTCCTTCAATGAATGAATGTGTCTGGTCGATTTCGTTCTTTTTTCGCTGTTTGTGTGTCTGCCTTTCAGTCTGTGTATGTGCCTTTCTTATTCTCTGTAGTTCTGTCTGTGTTCGCTTGGGTCTGTGTGAATGCACCTGTCGCTTATTCTCTTGTTTCCTGTTTGTCAGTGAATGCCTCTGGACTGGTCGATGACGTTCTCTCTGTTTCTCTTTTGTCTCTTCAGGTCGTGTTATTGAATCTATTTCTGTCCTTGCGTCTGTGTCTGTGTCTGTCTATCTGTTTGCTTCTCTTACCGTTCGCATGCTCTCAGCCCTCTTTTCCCTGTCTGTGTCATGCTCTCAGCCCTGCTCCCTTTCCCTGTCTGTGTCTTCCTTTGTCTCTGTGTCTGTATGTCTGCCTGTGCGTCTTGGGAACTGGATGCGTGTATGCCTTTAGTGGTCGTTCATGAATTCTCTATATATCTCTGTATCTGTCTCTTTGCATGTCTCTTTGCATGTCTCCGTGTTTCTCTCGCTCGCTCACTCTCATTCTGCGTCCCACTCTCTTGGCCTGTCCTCCCACCCATCTCTGTGCGTATGTCCTCACTCTCTTTGGCCTGTCTTCCTACCCACCTCTCTACCCTCTCTCTCTCCCTCTCTCCATCTCTCTCTCTCTCTCTCTCTCTCTCTCTCTCTCTCTCTCTCTCTCTCTCTCTCTCTCTCTCCTCTCTCTCTCTCTCTCTCTCTCTCTCTCTCTCTCTCTCTCTCTCTCTCTCTCCTCTGTTTCTCTCTCTACTCTCTGTCTCTATCTGTCTCTCTCTATCTCTGTCTGTCTGTATCTAACACTCTCTATTACCGTAATTCCGAATCACCCTCATCGACAAACTGTTAGTTATGCTGACAGAGCAATCATAAACAAATGAAAAGGAGAGAAAACTGGATGAGAAGAAGAGGTCTTTGTGTTGTTCGGGGCAGATGAAAGGGTCGTAGATGATGAAACCTTATAATAGTTCGGCACATATGAAAGGGAAGTGACGTAAGAGGAGAAAGACATCAGAGGCAGAGGACGAACAATGCTAACGAGGCTATACAGCGAAGAAACCCACCTGAGAAACAGACAGACATATGCAGACAGATGCAGAGATACCGGAAGAGACATGGAAACAAAGAGATAGAGAGAGAGAGAAAGACAATTAAACAGAGACAAGAGACAGATAGACAGAGACAGAGCGATAAAGCAACAGAGAGAAATAGAGAGACAGACAAAGACAGGGAGACATAGAGACAGAGAGAGGAACACAGACATACAGAAACAGAGACACAAGGAGACAGAGAAACTAGTAAAAGAAGAAATGAGAAGCACTGGCGCAAGAAACAAGAGTACGAATCCACCGTCAAAGTCTAGCATTACATTACGTTACATTACATTACAATACATTACATTACATTACATTACATTACATTACATCACATACATTACATTACCTTATATCACATTATATCACATTATATCACATTACGTCACATTGCGTCACATTGCGTTAAATTACACATTACGTTACACATCACATTATATTACATTACGTTATATTACATCACATCATTTCACATTATATCACATTACATCACATTACATTTGTCAGAGTTTGTCGCCAGTAGTGTCGTTACCTCGACCTTCTTCTCGTAATGTGACAATCCCTTCCAAAGGTAAACTGGTTCTGCCAGGTCCACCTGGTCGAGCGATAGAAGGACATGACCAGCGCAGTGTTCATCGCCGTCGTTCTGTGTCGCCCTCATTCCCTCTGTCTCGACCATGACCATGATCTCCAGGGTCTTCCTCGCCAGCTCCTTTCGACCAACCTCGAAGACGAAATCCTCCTCAAACTTTGGCGACAGACTTCGACAGTGGACTTGGCTGGTAAACTGTGGCCCAGGGTCTGGCAGGAGTCGGACTCTGGCGAAGACCTCGACGCTCTTCGGAGGAAGTGTCTGGTCCTTGGCTGGAGCAACTAGGTCGACGGCCTGGAATAGGAAAACCGTCAGGACTGAACGGTCGGGGTTGAAGGTCAAACGGAAGTGGATGCTACCGAGGTTCTCCTCTTGGACGCTGCCGAACGGCTTCTGGTTGCTCAGAGAAGGCTGCAAAGCAAGCACAGCAACGGTCAGTTCAAAAGTCCTCTGGTCACCTGCATATCTCCATAGACCTCAGAGAGCAGCAGTCTATTCTCTGGTCACCTGCATATCTCCATGGACCTCAGAGAGCAACGGTCTAGTCTAGTTAACAATCTAGTCGAGTGTGTATTAGGTTACTAAGCGCATTAGTTAAATCCAGCATTAATAATATTAATCAATGAATCATTTAAATAAGGCATCAATTAACATTCATTTAAATAAGGCATTATTTAAACCATTAATTAACATTCATTAAAATAGGAGATTAATAATTAAACCCAGCTTTAAATCAGTTAATCATTTAAACCTCTGCAGTATGAAATCAGTTAATAAAATTCCCAATAACAAGGAAGCCGAGAACTTACAAATGAACACAGGAGTATTACTAATTAATTCGTAGTTTCTATAGAGTCGATGGCTAATGCACAAGGCATGTATGCATATACGTATCAGGTCCCTAAATACAGCGCATCTTAAGACTTCACAAAAACGCTTGACCTAAAGCTATCAGACAGATAATTATAAGCAAATGCTTTCGGGTGGCGGCGCTTTAGAAGTTTAGGGTTTACGATTACGATTACAGCAAGAGACAGAGAGAATTGTAGAAACAGAGAAAGAGCAGAAACAGAGAGAGCGAGACATGGACGGAGGGAGACAGAGAGACAGGCAGAAAGACAGATAGACGGACAGAAATATAGATAGCTACAGAGACAGAGTGAGAGACAGCAAGATACAGAGTGAGTCAGACAGAGATTGTGAGAGATAGATAGAGACATAAAGAAAATGCTCGATACAGAGACTGACAGACAGACAAACAGACAGACAGACAGACAGACAGACAGTGGGACATAAACTGGTGGCTTTGGTTGCGTCTGACCTTGCATGAGACTACTTTCGTCTGACCTTGCATGAGACTACTTTCGTCTGACCTTGCATGAGACTACTTTCGTCAGATTCATTCCTATCTGATCCCTTAATAGCATCAACGTCGCCGGACTTAACCCGTGACGTCGACTCCGGACGATGAGCATTACGTGATCCAGATCAGAACCTCTTTTAAGAGATATAGAGACGCATTCAGACAAACAGAGAGGCAGACAGGCAAACGACATACATACAGGGTGGCCCAATATAAAATGACCCACCGGATAAAATGCAATTTCTCCGGAACCAATTGGGATTTTTATACTAAAATTTCAGCATTTACAGAGGAATAAATTTTCAACAATCTACAAAAATTTCACTAAACAATTTGCATAGTTTCAAAAGTTACAGCTGTTTAAATATTCAATTCCATTTTTTCAAATTTCCGAAGATGACCCGTCCAAAAATAGTTATTTCTTTCAGATTTTTTCACAGAGAAATTGTTTTGTAGCACCCAAATAATGATGACGTCATATGACCTCATTACAGAGTAAACACTCAACTTTACGTTGAAACTCTGTTACCCAGACTCATTGAAGACTGCAAGTCTGTTCTACCGTCTGGTTTCATTTTCCAGCAGGACGGTGCGCCTGCTCACACGGCATGGTTGGCTCAAGGCTTTATTGCCACCAACTGCAGTGAATTCATTGGCCACCAATCTCTCCAGACCTTAACCCTCTTGATTATCACGTCTGGGGAGCTATGCTTGAACGCTACAAGACATTTCATCCAAAGCCGAAGAACATTGACGAGCTGAAAAAGTCTTGCAGCTAATATGGAACCAGCTGCCGCAGGACTCAATCAACAAGGCCATACTGGGCTTCACAAAAAGACTTCGAGCTTGTGTGAAAGCTAGGGGTGGACACTTCGAACATGCCTTGAGATAATCTGCTCAACAGATTTCTGATTTCGCAATGAAAGATGATTTTATTTGACATTGAAAATTGCAAGTGACTGTCCATTTTTCTTCGGAAATTTGTAAAAATGGAATTAAAAAGTTAAACAGCTGTAACTTTTGATGCTATAAAAATTGTTTAGTGAAATTTTCGTGGATTGTTGCAAAATCATTCCTCTATAAATGTTGAAATTTTGGTATACAAATCTCAATTGGTTGCGGAGAAATTGCATTTTATCCGGTGGGACATTTTATATTGGGCCACCCTGTACATGCCTATGCATAAAATACAGGTACCCCGTCAGAACGGCCCAGGACAAATCGGCCCCGACAAAACGGCCCCGACAATTGGGCCCCGACAAAACGGCCCCGACAAAACGGCCCCACTCAAATGGCCTCGACAAAACAGCCGTCAAATCGGCCCCCGAAATGGCCTCACCGATCGGCCTCCGTCAAATCGGCCCCGCTTGGTCGGCCCCCGTCAAATCGGCCCCGTCAAAATCGGCCCCAGTCAAATCGGCCCCAGTCATCGGCCCCATACAAAATATCCAATGTTGCAAGTACTTTTAAGCTTAAGCTGACAAACTATGTTGAAATGACTCAAACGACTGAAACGAGGTTACGAGGCCTCAAGCGACGGTTCAGCTGGGCAATGGATTGCGGGGACCATAGTCTAATGCTAAAGGTTGGCGTATTTAATCATATAAATGCTTTCAATGACAACTATCATAGAACCAACTTCTATTTACGCAACGAATTATTTTTCATAAATCCAACTTCCATTTTAACGCCAACATTATTTTCAGCAATTCAACTTCCACTTTAAACTGACCACATAAAATAATTTGGAAACGTAAACAACCGTACGGTTTTACCAATCCGAGTTCTGTTTACGCAAATAATTCTTTTCATCAATCCAACTTAAAAGTACTTAGGACATGGAATATTTTGTGAGGGGCCGGTGTGACTGAGGCCGATATGACCGGGGGCCGATATGACGGGGGCCGATTTGACGGGGGCCGATTTGACGGGGGCCGATTTGACGGGGCCGATATGACGGGGGCCGATTAATGACGGGGGCCGATTTGACGGGGGCCGATTTGACGGGGCTGTTTTGTCGAGGCCATTTTGACGGGGGCCGTTTTGTCGGGGCCGTTTTGTCGGAGTCGGGGGCGTTTTGTCGGGGCCGTTTTGTCCTGGGCCGTTCTGACGGGTCACCTAAAATACAAGCATATTTATAAGTAAAAGTAAGTAGGTATGTGCTTTAATTGAACCGCCTTTAAACGCACTGCGGGAACATCGGATAAGAACAGTCTAAGAGTGTTAGATCACAAAAATCATAATATCCAATTATAAAACAGACAAATATGTAGCTGTGAGAGAGTAAGGATAAAAATACGAAGAAAGATCATCAATAAAGTCAATTGAATAACATTTGCGTAATAAAACCACACTTAGTTTATGCGTCAGCACGCGGGATCTTGCGGTTGCGCGAACGTGGACGGAATGAGTAGGTAACATTCTTTATAGGAGGCAGTAGCCAACCTAGGACATGGATACGTGAATATATACATATTCATACAAGCATACACACATACAAACAAATATAGGCCTAAATCAGAGATTGGCACGTTTAGTAAAAATGATAATTGGTTAGAATTACAATTAGCTACTGAAATTTGCAAATCAATTAGAATTAGAATAAGCAAAATCTTGTACCTAACCGATTAGAATTAGAATTAGCAAAATCCTGTAGCTAATCGATTAGAATTAGCAACAGCTAATCAATTGGCAATTAGAATTAGATTTCTAAAATTCACACATTTAGTTGCTTCATAAATTTGTCAAATTTTGATAAAAGCACACAGAGTTACAGCAGCAACTGTAGTCTCTTTAGCTCGCATGGTTTTCCTTGTCGGCATGCGTTATCGTAGAGTTGCAACTCTCATTAGATTTGCGAAACCCCATTCTCCAACTTCATAAATTGGTCGCAAAAACTGAATCAAGTAGTTTGCCTAAGTTTAATCGATTAGAATTAGCTAAAAATTTATAATCAATTAGAATTAGAATTAGGATCAAGCGACAGCTACACGATTAGAATTAAAATTAGCTGCCTATCTAATCGAATAGAATTAGCTGTTTATCTAATCGATTAGAATTAGCTGTTTATCTAATCGATTAATTAGCTGTTTATCTAATCGATTAGAATTAGCTGTTTATCTAATCGATTAGAATTAGCTATTTATCTAATAGATTAGAATTAGCTGTTTATCTAGTCGATTAGAATTAGCTGTTTATCTAATCGATTAGAATTAGCTGTTTGTCTAATCGATTAGAATTAGCTATTTATCTAATCGATTAGAATTAGCTGTTTATCTAATCGATTAGAATTAGCTGTTTATCTAATCGATTAGAATTAGCTATTTATCTTATCGATTAGAATTAGTTGTTTATCTAATCGATTAGAATTAGCTGTTTATCTAATCGATTAGAATTAGCTATTTATCTAATCGATTAGAATTAGCTATTTATCTAATCGATTAGAATTAGCTATTTATCTAATCGATTAGAATTAGCTGTTTATCTAATCGATTAGAATTAGCTGTTTGTCTAATCGATTAGAATTAGCTGTTTATCTAATCGATTAGAATTAGCTGTTTATCTAATCGATTAGAATTAGCTTTTTGTCTAATCGATTAGAATTAGCTGTTTATCTAATCGAATAGAATTAGCTCTTTGTCTAATCGATTAGAATTAGCTATTTATCTAATCGATTAGAATTAGCTGTTTATCTAATCGATTAGAATTAGCTGTTTAATCAATCGATTAGAATTAGCTTTTTTATCTAATCGATTAGAATTAGCTGTTTATCTAATCGATTAGAATTAGCTGTTTATCTAATCGATTAGAATTAGCTATTTATCTAATCGATTAGAATTAGCTGTTTATCTAATCGATTAGAATTAGCTGTTTATCTAATCGATTAGAATTAGCTATTTATCTAATCGATTAGAATTAGCTGTTTATCTAATCGATTAGAATTAGCTGTTTATCTAATCGATTAGAATTAGCTATTTATCTAATCGATTAGAATTAGCTGTTTATCTAATCGATTAGAATTAGCTGTTTGTCTAATCGATTAGAATTAGCTATTTATCTAATCGATTAGAATTAGCTGTTTATCTAATCGATTAGAATTAGCTGTTTGTCTAATCGATTAGAATTAGCTGTTTATCTAATCGATTAGAATTAGCTGTTTATCTAATCGATTAGAATTAGCTATTTATCTAATCGATTAGAATTAGCTGTTTATCTAATCGATTAGAATTAGCTGTTTATCTAATCGATTAGCTAATTGATTAGAATCTAATCGATTAGTTGCCCATCTTTGATGTATACGTACATATACATACAAATATACATGCATACAGGCCTACATACACAGACATACATGCAGAGAGCTGGACCGACAGACAGACATGTGGTCAAACTGACAAAAACAGTAAAAAAAGATACGACGGATATAGAAAGGTGGAGAGACGAACGGTCAGAGGGATTTACAGAGAAATAGACAGACAGACGGACAAACACAGAAAGACAAACAGGCAAACATACACATGGAAAGACAGAACCGGAGAAGATGGACGGTCGGAAGGTCAGCAAAGGAGAGAAATCAGACAGACTGCGGATGTCTTCGCCGTTAAGTTTGACATTAATCACCCAAAGCATCTTCACAGCCGAGATAAAAACAAGACAAATAGGCCAGAGTGCATCATACACACACCTACACACATACACATCCACACAACGCACCCACCTACACACACAAACACACACACACACACACTGCCTACCTACACAATCCAGAAGGTTTGCTTATTTCGGCCCCTCCAGTTGGAACCATCTTCCGCATGAATTGCGTCTTGAGCTCCTCAGCCTTTCTCTTCCTCTATTTCGGAAACGCCTGTAGACAATCTTATTTGTTAGAGCCCCTGGTCGGGAGCGCCTCTGAATCTCTGTGTGGCGCTATACAAATGTTCAATTGCAATTACAATTACACAAACATGCAAACACAAACATACACACACACCTACAGAAACATGCAAACACACACAAACACACCCACACAGTGGCACACACATAAACACGCAAACGCACAGATCTAAAGGTTCCACGTCGCATCCATACATCAGCACGACAATACTGCGCACTGTCGTGCATTACAGAATAGTCTCTCCCTTGGGAACAGTCTTCCTGTTAAGATCCGCTCTATTCCTGTTACCTCAGCCTAAGTAACATTCTCATCGGTTTTAAGACACATCTATTCAAATCTCTTAGACAACCATTTTAACGTTTCTAAGACGTTCTATAATGCGCTCTGTAAAAGCCCACATACATACATACACACAAGTCGTGTGGGTGTATCAGAAATGTCAATATACACGAGCTATAGCCAATCCGCGCAGAACATCTGCGCTTTTTCTAGGAAATACTCCTTGTTGCTCGCCCGTTAGATATAGCCTACATGTAAGCGTTTCTCTTCTCATAATAATTATTCACGAAATGTCAACTGCATTTGCACACAATCATGCACATTATTATACATGCGCATTGGGGTTCGCAGAAATATTCTTGCTGAACATTTTTATTCAGTCCTCTAAAATGTGTCTATACATAGTCCCATAATAACACCTCTAAACTTGTATGACATTTACATATAATTAAGAGACCTCCAGGGCACTCACATTTCCCCAAATAGGCATAATTTGCGCCCGATGTGTCCAATTTCTAGATGCTTTTAGATATCAACCTTTGATCCCATGATAACAACGTTTAATGCCATTGGTAAGCTCTGAAATAGTAGAATCTACAATTACCTAACTTTATTGGATACATAGGCAAGCGAGAGGTACCGAGTTCGAGTCCCGTAAGGCGGATATGCTTTGTAGGCTGCTATTAGCGCCGTGTATTGCAGGCTGTCTGTTCTGTTAGTAGTTAAGAATTATGTCTTCTGTCATTTGCGTTCTTGTGAATTGTTTCAATTGCATAATTGTAAACTGTACCGGTTGCGATGTGTCAACCGGATTGTTTCAATAAAGGACGAATTATTATTAATTATTATCAATGTCATTAAAGTCGTGGCATGAGCAGTGACTAGACACGATAGCCACGATTGGATGTGGATGTTGACTAAAATCTGTTAAATCGTTGGTTGCCGTGTAATTCATGGACCGTCAACTGGATAACCGATTCGTTTCCGTCAAAAAGCAATTCAATCTCCATGGAGTATATTGCCTTTGCCATCCAACGCACTCTGTAAAGAGTACCTGGCTGGCGAACCGCTGCTGAACTGCTCAATCCATCCATGGATGCAGCGAGTTGGAGAAATTCTCGATAATCGTCTCGAGGATGACCAAGTTGAAGCTGCTCATTAATGAACTCCTTCAATATGTCAGGCACAGACATCAATGGCATTGGTTGACGGTTGACCAGGTCGGACCATTTCTATTTCAATCGCTTGAAGAGCAGCAAGTGAGACCCAGTTGTTGGACAAGCTTTACCAAGTCACATTTCGAATGCATCAGACAACAGGGCTTCAAACATATGATGTCGACAAGCCATCCAAAGCTGACTACGACCGAATGCGGTCTCAATAGGAGGGTGCAGGCGCCATTAAATCTGCCGGTATTTGAGGCCGTTGTGTCTAAGTAGGCTACATGCCGATTGGAACAGCACCGCACTGCCATGACTTCGAAACGTCCAGAACTGCTACCGCTGCTGCCTGTCCTGACCCAGAGGCCAACGTTGGCACACTCAGAAGTTTAGTACTTCTATCAACTAGAGAAGAAATCAGGACTGGCAGTCTGTCCAGTTGTAGTAGTAGTTTCAGTTTAACGACACTTTGTGATAACGAAGGTCATTAGCGTCGCCCTCCTCCTTGATCCAGGCTTGGGACTGGCACTGTCAGAAAGCGAACAGTGGCGGAGTTGCAGTCTGTCCACTTTGTCCGACACGGAGTAAACACTACTCCAGTTATGTCAGCTAGCAGCTTTCCATCCCATTGCACGACCAATTTACACAGTGGCGGCGCTACAGCGGGGCAGTCAAAAGCCTTTGCTCTGGTCGTTGCAATGCCAGAATTTTTGCCCTGCCGAAAATTTATTTTGGGCATATTTAATATTTTTTTTACATCCTGAGAAAAAAATATGAAATATTTTTGCTATGGTAATAATTTCCTATTTTGAATAAATTAAATGTAAATCTAAAAACTGTCATGCTTTGCCGCAGCGGTGCAATGGCGCAGACGATTTACGTACTGTTCCGTGTGTTCCTTCCGATCCGATGTCCGCAGTGCGCAGACAAAAAATGTCGTCACTCAACACAATGACGTGATTGACGACATTCGAAAACTCGATCGATCTATCATCGACGATTGTTTATTTAAATATTTCATAGTAATTTTTACTATTTTTTACGTTCGTGCCTTAATGCCGGGCAGTGCCAGTCCGAAGCCTGAACGAAAGAGGAGGGTAATGTTAATGATCTATGTTATCACAAAAACTGAAGCTATTAGGCCTACTATTAACTATTTTTAATCTTCATTCAATATCATGCAATAATTATACAATACACTAGGCCTATACAATATAATATGTCAATATACACTTTGGAAGAAGAGCAGAAGATCACGGGCTCGCGATCTCTTCCCGCAACCTTCCCAAAGGTCCACCCAGCCTTTCATTCCCCAGATGGCGTTGGTAAAATGAGCAATAGGACGCGATGGGCGCCTTGCATGGCTGCCAAAACAGTTAAATTCGACTCCTGTAATTATTTGTGATCATCCGTTCAAACTATGTAATCATACTGCGGTGTGTCAGTTTGAATTAATAAACAACAATTTAATTATTATTATTAATCTTGTTATCTTAATTCTTCAAGTTTAGTGTAATCGATACCGTTAGGATGGATCGATATCCGGAGAAACCGAATCAGAAACCGTCGAAACGCCCACGTTTACCGTCTACGGTAAGTTGAGTAAAGTAGGGACTTATAGAAATTATTGTGAAACAGTATAGAAATAGTGTGAATGATGTAATAGTTTAATGTTAACTTTGGCTGCCATAGTTTCTGCCAGCCAAGCAACTTGAAACAAGGCCCTACGTCCCGGCGGCCTGACATTTGTAGCCCTGTAGGGCAGTGTAGGCCCTATGTCCGTATCTTTATTCGATTATTCTGAATGTAGGACTACCGTACGTGATTATGGCATCATATCGTGTGAAATGATCGTAACATTGCTAAAGTAACGCAAAATGTGCTTTTCTATTCTGTTCCCATAATATTTATTATCCCATCTTCCTTTTGAAAACTGTTGTGCATGCTACCGACCAGAAACTCCGTGACCTCTGTCCCAGTGGGGCATGCCTCTAGCCGCCAGATAACTATAATAGTGCAGAGGTGGCCGATTTATGGCCAGCTAGGTAGCGCGAGCTTATTATGGTGACCATGGCGATACCGCGCTCACCAGAAAGCGCCCGTGCACTGACTTGTTGACTGCCTCTGGTTACAAAAAATGTCTGGCGCCACCTGTGAATTTACAAGCTCGAAAGTCAGCCTTGATTTGCTCGGCAGCTTTACTGTGACAACGCTGTCATTGACGGTGAACGTTACTCTTTGAAAGCACAGCTGAAGATGTTGAGCAGACTATTTCGTTGACTAGAGAAGCTAGGATCATCGTTGACGTACAAATGCTCGCGTCTGTTCAATCTAATAATAGAATCTGGTTCATACTCTTCAACGCCTACGGTTTCTTCTATAGCTGCAGCTGCTGTTCGCTTGAGAAATCGTTCTTTACGCTCAGCTGATCGCTTTTCACAACGCTTTGCTTTGCTGCCAACAGACTGAATGCATCCAGCTCTCGACGCTTGCCGTAATTTGATAAACTGGCTGTCTTCCTCATTCTTTTTTCATGACCGATATCGAAAAGACCATCCAGTTTATGTTAAGCTATTGCTATTATACAAACTGAAGCCAGAAAATCATGATTTTTCTGTCTTCTTCATACTTGAGATGTTATTAACATATACCATAAAGTTATATGTTCGTAGATTTTAATATTTCAGAGCTTTCTGTTGGTGCTACTAGGCATGTTATTATGGGATCAAAGTGTGATCCTCCGAATATTTTAAAACCCAGAGACGTCACGCATAGTTTAGGACAAACAACATTTTTACACTAATTCTATGAGCCTTGGGGACCCCTAAATATTTTGTGAATGTCATAAATTTTGCAGGTGTTATTTTGGGACCATAACGAAACCTTTTAGAGGGACTGCATCAAAAGTATCATCAATTTTTTTGTTTCTTGTCTGTCATGGGACACCCTCATACATAAATATATATATATATATACACATACATACATACACGTACATGCACGTCATGCATGCACACATACATACATACATATGTACATACATATGCATACATTCACACATACATACATGCAAACATACATGTACAACATCGTACATATAGGCTAAATGCACAATTGCACATAGACATAGGGCCTACATACATGTAAATGCGTACATACTGTACGTACAAGCATGTATTGACGTAATGGATCCTACATTTCTTGCCTGATGAGTGACTGATGAGATATAACCTTCTGATTGGTGCATTTATTCCGTGTTCCTGCGACTGACTGGAAAGTCTTAAGTAGTCGTCGATGACTGTCTATAATTCGACTTACTGAACGTGATTGGCAATTTCTATCTCTCGATTTCATGTGATTGATATGATATTGCACCGCATGAGAAACCACAGGCTCACATTTTCGGCCACAGAAAGTACTACAACAATGACTCGCGCTATCCGCTCGTGAAAAGCTGGTGCCATGCACTTGGCCTAAGTATTTATAAAGTATTTCATAATTATTTTCAAGGTATTTAGTATTTTCATTACGCCACTTGGAGGCGCTCCGCAAATATTTACCGCAAATAAGCGCTTGCTAAGCTCAGTCGATTGAAACTCTGTGTATGTCTGCTTGCAAATGTGCATATAAGTATAGGATAATTAGGATATGAAATACTGTTTACCTTGGAAATACTTTCTGTATACTGTATACCTGTCTAGATGTGTGGGTCTTTACTGTCTGTCTGTCTGTTAGTCCGCTTATTTGCGGTGTTATGTAGGACTTTTCAAGGAATGTTAGATCTGCCTGTAGTCCGCGTGTGTAGATCTGTCTGTATGCTTACCGGTCTCTCGTACATGCTGGCGTCTATTTTGGTGTGGTCAAGCGCTGAATGCATGGACGCCCTCCTCAGCTTTTGACTGACCACGGTCAGCTGACTGTCTGACCAATCCTTGACCACGGATGTCGATGACCCCAATGTTCTCAGTCGGTCAGTCGACGAGTAATCAAGCGAACTGCAAAGGCGCCTTCCTGATTCTGTCAACAGAAATAGAAATAACGATCTACACCACGTGTCGTAAAAATGGAAGAGTTTTTCTGGCACACTTTGTACGCAGTGTATCATAAAAGCTGACCCTGTTAGAGCTACTTCGGAAGATTTATGTGATAAAGGATACTACCTATCACCTTTCAGGTTCTTTAAAGGTGCTTCTGGATAACCTAAATCATGCTAGAGTTCTAATTGAGTAAAGCTCGTCTATAAATAAATGATGTTGGGTGTAGCTGAAACGGGTTTCCGCTTACAATGTATACAGTCTGCCACACAAGGTAAAATTTAGCCTATAGAATGGCAGATGAGACAAAAGATGTGCTATTCGTATGCAGTGTATCATAAAATCTTATACTGTAATGGATATCAGAAGAAAATCGTAATCTAGGATATTTTATAACGACCACTCTTTTAGATTCTCTAGAAATATACTCTACAAAAGTGTTTCTCGCTTACCTAACTCGGGTTAGATTCCTAAATAATAAAGTTCATTTTATTTTTATTATACATGCAGAAACTCGAACTCTCCTGAATTGAACCTTTCCATGAGACCATTCTCAAAGTATCTTAAAACGAATCGTTTGATCACTAGATGTGCGACTCTTTGGAGAAGTTCTTACAGTAGCTATTTTCTTCATGCAAACATATATACGTGGCATTTACGTGCACACATACATATAAATATAGATATGTGCATAAATATTGGTATTCATAGATCCATACATACATGCATATATATACACACGCATACGTAGATAGATAAATACATACATGTATACACTCATACATAGTTACATTCATACATCCATTTATAGAAAGTTTTATACATACATACCTACACGCATGCATAGGCTACATACATGTATATACATGCATACATATATACATACATACCTAGAGAGATAGATAGACACATAATTATAGTCTATACATGCACTCATTAATAATATGAACGAACAGAAATGTTATAAAGTCATTCATGAATTGAATTTTCTGTAACTCTAATAAACTCATTTAATTTCAGTAGTTGGCATTGCTATGATCGTCCAACATGCAGCCCGCAGGAGCGGGATGAGTTTCAAATTCTGTTCAACCGTCTTAAACGGGCAAAGATCTAGTACATGCATAGTTGCATACATCTCTATCTATCTCAGTAATTTATATAGCACCCCTTCAAGATTACTACTCAGAGGCACTCCATACATATTCACATACACACATGTGCAATTGTGCATACATGCTTACATTAAAAATTGCTCACACTCGATTGCTCGATTGCTCAAACTCGATTGCTCGATTGCTCAAACTCGATCCTTTGCCATCATTGTGCCCTCTTTATGAAATGCCCTTCCCTTCACTTTGCGTGAGACTTTCCTTTCTGGATCATTGTCTTCATCTCTCTCTCTCTCCTTAAAACCTATTTCTTCTCTCGGGGTTCTCGCACTGGGAGCGCTACTGAATGGCCACGGCTGTGAGCGGCGCTATATAAATTACTAATTACATTACATTACATTAAACTATGTTCCCTCTCAGTGTGTTGAATTACCATAATCCAGTTTGCCCTGTGCTGTGCACTCTCTCCTCTGCCTTCAGTCCGTGCTGCTATTAAATCGTATTACTGCACTTTCGTCATCTCTGGATTCGCATCGTTGACCGTTCTTCATGACCATCGACGACACTTCGCTCGCTCCCCTAGCGGTCAGGAAGCGAACGACGTCTCCCAGAAGGCCATTGGCGCGTTTTAGTCTCTCTCTCGGTGACCAGGTGGCGCTCAAACTAAGCTGATTAGGAGGGCATTTTGGGCGGAAGTGACGTCGAATGGCTGTGAAGGGGCGGTCGACCTTCAGCTACTGCTTCAGGTCTCTAAATTATCGCCAGGTGTCGCTGGTAGACTGCGCCGTGTAAGAACAAAACAATTTCTATGAAGAGAGACTATATACGGCGATTTGATGAGGCTCTCTCTGTTGGAGAAGCGTTATATAAAAATATATGGTTACAATCACAATGGCAATTTCAGCAGCCACAGACATAGCTCTATAGTTGGGTAGACAGTAGAAAACAATGGCTTTATGAAGAAACATTGTATGAAATTGTATTGTATTGTACTGTATTGAAATGTATCGTATGCAAATATAAGTAAGATGACAGTGGTGGTCCGGACCATGTCATGAAGCCTGATTCACGAGAGCCCATGTGAGATCAAAATACGATGAGCGTCGAGACCGGAGAGATTGCTTTGCCCGTATGCAAAGTCTTTGAACATAGGGGGAAAACAGAACTTTTTGGTAATCTCGACTCCCAGTATATTCAGTGACACAACCCTTTTAATGCCACGCAGGACTGGAGGGTAGGGTGCTCCAGAATGTAATGTATTTCCCGAAAGTTCCAAAAAGTATTGCTCCAAGGCGATTTTCCCATTCCATTTATCACTTTGTTCAACTGTACCAATTTTCAGACCAATTGAAAAGGTTAAGCCTTGCCCCCGGCCAGGGCTGTTAACAATACTGGAAAAAAGTATTGGCAATACCAATACCAATACCTCATAATAAAAGTATTGCAATACCAATACCAATTACTATTTCTTAAAAGTATTGCAATAGCGATACCAATACTTGTACCAATACTTTACGGTAAGTAAGTTTCCTTTTAATCACGCACAATAGATTCTTTCCATTCACATCAACGATCATAGATGGCAGAAAGAGGCTATTTTCGAAGAAAGAGGCAATTTTTGAAGCGTAAAGAATTATTTCTCACTATTTCTTGATCGCGACTTACTCAAGCGGACGAGAAAATATATAAATTATTGTGGAAAAAAGTATTGGTATCGAGTATCGCCGACAGGCTTAAAAAAGTATCGGCGATACACATGCGATACCAACAAAATAAAACTATCGCGATACTCGCTGCGATACTGAAAAAGTATCGGCGATACCAAGTATTGCGATACTTTATCGCGATATTAACAGCCCTGCCCCCGGCACAAAAATGTTAAAATATGTGAAAATATGGGAATATGCTTTAAAATCGGCAATATCATGGAGAAAAACGTAATTATTTTCATGATGATTAACTTCTTTTATTGTGTGCAGAGGTGTAGTATTGGTACTTGTACTTGTACTCAAGTGCAACTTGAGTACAGTCAGTACTTGAACTTGTACTGGAGACCTAAGTACTTGAGACCTAAGTACTTAGACACAAATGGCATTTCTACAGGCACTCGGATACTTTACCAGTAAGCTTTGTCTTTCCTTTAAGTCATTAATTCTTACGTTCTGGATATTGAATATTCTGGCAGTTATGTATGGACCGCATCTTGATCAGAATTTCTTCCGGTTGTCTTGCTAAAATAGAGGCCACAGACGGTGATAATGCTAACAATAAAAATACTAATATTCCTAGAGCTGTTAAGTTTGGTTATGAATTATGATAATTTCACTCTAAATGGAAATGCTACTTCTGCTACGTGCAAGTTTTGTAGTGAGAAAACTATAATTCAGAAAACAACTGGCACAACATCAAACTTTGTTAAACACTTGCAAAAACTCCAGACGGAGAGGTGAGCAGTGAGTAACAAACCATTTGAACTCTATCGAGTAATGCAAATGTAAGTCGTCGAACTTTCTCAGCACCATACGAAAGCTGCGATAAGGAAACCAGCTTATTCACCGAAATAGTGCATTTTATGAATTGTATTATAGTCAGAAACCATTGAACCTATGGCTTATACATGGAATTCATGTGTGAATGAATTATGAAAATTGTGAGTTTTCTATGTTCCTCTGTGTTCTATGTTCCTCTCGAAAGAGTCTTCCGCTGTGTGGAAGGAAACATTGTAATCTGTATCAAAACGCGATTAGTTAGGCCACTTAGGTAGTCATTTGCGAATCATTTTTATGTTTTACGTAAAACGCTAATTAAGGCATTTTCTTTGTGTTGCTCAAATTGTCAAAGACTGCCTACAACTAGTATGTTCTTATTTAATGTGTGCAGATATGATTATATCTTATGTGAATGAGACACATGCTTTGTTGGGGCCCACATCAAGTTTCTTTGGCAGGGGTGGAGCAGGTGCTACACCAACGTCTCATTTTGGCACGATAATCACAGATACGGTTGCATCAACCGAAACTGCAGACCTCATGTATCAAAAAGTCTAAGCTATTTGGTCACTACTGTACACGATCTTCTGTGAAACCGAGCACCTTATCATCACAAGTGACAACCTGATTGAATATCAGAGGCCATGATGACTTTGATGAAATTGATTGTTTGGACGTTTGAAGTGCAGCAAAACGGTTGACAAACCAGCGTTTGGAGTTGTTGTGAGTGTGCCTGCATCTAGCGCTCCGGTTGAAAGTGTGTTTAGTTTAATATTAAAACAGTTTCATTTGAATCTGAGTGACAAGATGTTAACATCCATTATATTTCTAAAAAAAAGCAAAATTAAAATTAGTGTATGTGGCAATACACCATTGCTTTGTCAAGGAAGTAAATCCTTGTTCTTGCAGTAGCCATGTGTACTTGTACTCGTACTTGTACTTGACACTTAAGTATTTGTACAGGTACTTAAGACCTCAGTACTTGTATTTGTACTTGCAACCTTTCATGTTCCAGTCAAAAATATGAAACATATTAGTTTTTTCATATATACTTAAATACCGGTAATTTATGTTTTCAACAGAAAAATCGCGAATATTGTTAAAACTTCATCGTGCTGGGGGCAAGGCTTAACCTTAATGTAAAAGCCTAAAATTTGGATTTTTAGACTCATCTGCATGAGACGCATGGGAAAATGTCCTTGGAGCAAAGATATTTCAACTTTTATTTTTCTGGAGCACCCTACTGGAGGGCCCTGTTTAAAATTTGCCTCTGGTCTGGTAAAAACAATCTCGCAGGATTTAGAGTGGTTCAGGTGGAGATTACATTTAAGAGTTCAGGCACTAATATGATCTAATTCCGCATCCGTGCTGGAGATATTAGAAGCCAAGATCGCAAGAATGCAGTAATCAGCATATTTCAAGATACGATTGAAGCTGTGAAGAGGTTTTAGACCGGAAATGGCAGCACCCTGTATTATGCTGGCATTGGTGTTATAGGGCCTACAGTGAAGACAACAGGCAGCGGAACTTGGTGCAGTGATTACGATTGCTGAAGAGGAAGAGAATCCAGAGAATCCAGCCCCCGCCGCCACCACCACCACCACCACCACCACCAGCAGCTTGCTGCTGCTGCTGGTGGTGGTGGTGGTGGCGGGGCGGCGGCGGCGGCAGTAGCAGCAGTAGTAGTAGTAGTAGTAGTAGTAGTAAAAGTTAATCAGCTGCAAGCCTGAACAAAAGAGGAGAGGGCGACGCTAATCATCTTTCTCATGACATAGCGCCGTTAAACAGCAACTATCCAATCATTAGTTAATCCGAACCCCTCCACTGCCCGTACTCTGGTTGTGCCAGTCTCAAGTTTGGAGGAAAGAGGAGGGCAACCTAATCACCTCTGTTATGTCACAGCGTCTTCAAGCAGCAACAAACAGCGGGCAGTCCATAGTACGCGTTCCTTTGGTCACAACATATTCTCATCGCAAGAACTTGTACCAATGCGGTCGGAGTTCAGCTAATGACGCAGTGACCGGGCTGACGTCATTGATCGGTGTCATCAGGAGAGTGAAGCTAAGTTGGGCCACTGTTGACTGTTATGTGTAGGCCTATTTAAGTGGTGATATGCACCTGGTGCCGCGCAGTGTTATTTGCCTGTGGCTGGTTTGAATTTCACATAAGCTGTTGACCGTTGTAGGGTGTGCGACCACTCGCTACAGATTATTTGAAATTCGATCCAGGCGACGAATGTGCCCGTGTCCACTGTTTTCTGCATGGATCAGGCCATCGATTTTTATCGAGTGGATAATGCACTAACAGCTTCGAGACAACAGATTCTATTAGCTCATCGAGGCTTTGCTCGGCTTAGCAGAGATAGGCCTAATATTCGATTGGAAATAATTGGATAAGGTCAGCCTCATATTGGCTTGGCTTATATCAGCAACAAAATAATATCATAATAATCGGATTTCATTCATTCATTCATTTCGAGAATTTATATAGCGCCCCTCAAGAAACCTACTCAGAGATGCTCCCAGCCCAACCACGGGCATTAAAAAACTAGACTTGAGCAACTTGTGGAACATAGCCGTGTTGTTCTTAGGCAGTAGGCGTATCTCCAATAGGAGTCCATTCCAAATGGAGGGGGACCAGCAAACTTGAGGTGCTAGCACGGGGGGCATATACCCAAATCCCAACCGGAAGAGCAGGTCATAAATATAATGTAATAGTAAAACTATAAGTTGGATGAGCGAGTAAAACGTGGTATTAATGCTAAGTTATTGCAGTAACATTAGAAGTCGGAGGAGTATATTTATAGCAGAAATAGAAACTGGATGAGCGATGAAAAAATTATTTTGATACTAAATTATTGCGGTAAAACTAGAAGTTGGATGAGCGGTTAAAATATATTTTAGTAGATGTAGAAGTTGGATGAGGGATGGAAACATAATTAAAATATGTTTTAAAATTTTATGAAATGCTATACCGGTTGGGATTTGGGTAAATGCGCACGGGGCCTATGTAGGCCTAGGTCGACCAGAGGATGAACCAAGTGCTCTGCGGCCAGCCATATCAGAGACAGGGCAGGAGAGTTCATGCAGATAAGCCCAGTGATGGGCAAAAGTTAACTAAAAAGTTTAAAACTTTTAGTTAAACTTATATTTTTTAGTTAAGGATGAAGTTTAGCCTAACTGGAAAAAACAGTTTACTTAAAACCAAAGTTTAACTAACATTGTTTATTTATAAAACTGACAAGTTTAACTAACAAACTCAGCAACTGCGCAACTATCTTCCGCACTGATTGTCATGAGTAGGCCTAACACTGATTTTATTACTAAAGTCAAGTGAACTGCATTGCATTGCATGATGCATCATCGTTTGCATTAGCACTATCGATTTGACCGGAAACTCTATCACCTATCTGATATGCCTATCTGATATACTATCAGCTTTAGATAGGAATCCATTGGTTCGGTAGGCCAGTACTAGGCCTACTGCGTGTTTGAGGCAGCTCTGTAGGCTTATGGAGCTTCTTCGTTTATTTTCAATTTTTCAATTCACAAGCTTTATTGATCACCAACCAAAATACAAGTTCATGTACATTTTTTGCAGTAGTTCGTGGTGTCAAAGGGTAAACCAAAAAGGAACAATATCGTTCCGCTGGCAGGGCCGCCACTTCTCATTACTATTTTTATATATAGTAACACAGGCGAGCAAAGCATGAATCTCTATGCGCTTCTAGATTAACCTTTTGTTCTTCGTGACCTTAACGCCATTTAGACTGGCAAAGGCGCCACTAAAAATGCGCTATAGTAGCCTACCAGTAATCGCCCAGATGCATGCATACACACATACAATATAGGGCAGATAACGTGTGTATGTGGATTTGATCGATTGTATATTAGACATATCCTGTTCCATAGGCACGTCGATACACAGGAGGTTTCGACAACGTCATGCAACTCAATCAGAAGCTTATTTTGCGCATTTTTTAAAAACCGCCGTCTCCGGTCAGACTACAGACCGATCCGGATTAGCCATAAGCAGGACTCCAATGGATTATACATGAACCCGAAACCTGCTCCGGAATAAATGCGTACACATGAAAGAATATTGACGACGAAAACGCGATACCCAGGTTCTGCAGGCGGCAGCCATGTTGGGTGAGGAGCACGTATAGCGCACAAGAGGACGCAGTCGACGACGTAGGAATTATAGAGGGAGCCACGCGCGCCTATGCGTCGAAATCAATAAGACGCAATTAGGCGTTAAGTGGCTGCGAGGTATCCGCCTAAATGGGACACTGGAGATCTGTCGACGAAATTATTTGATGCGTCGACGACCGACGTGGCTCTCGGCAGGTGATTAGGGAGAAGGGCGCTGGAAGAGGGAAGGGGTGGAATGATGGAGTGATCGGGGAACGGGAGAAGAGGGCAGGATGGATGGTAAGAGAAGGATCGGAGTGGTTGAAGAGGAAGGCAGAAGGGAAGGAGAGGAGGAAATGAAGACAAGAAGGAAGGACGATGGAGACTAGGGGATGGCCAGACAGAAAGTAAGACGAGTAGCCTAAGAGGAGGCACTATGCCCCCGACCCCGTGATCGATCGAGTCGATCGATCAAGTCGATCGTAACTCGGCCAAGTCGAGTCGGGCGAAAAATCTTCGACTCGATCGACTTGCAAGTCTAGTCGATCGTTTGTTTTGACAGGTCGAGTCGATCTTTGTCTCCTCGACTTGACTCGACTGTGAAATATGTTACTAACTTTTTGTGGCTATGTCACAAAATGACCTACATGATATAATGACGTAATTCTGTGTAAGCACACAACTGCCGTATGAACCTGATTTGAAGTGCAGTGCAAATAATTATGTTCGGATGATGAAGAATAGTTGTAATAATTGTCATAATTATAGGGCCTTTTGGCGTAGTTTTGTTTCGCTGTTCTGTTTGTCTTCTGCTGAACTGTGACAGAACCCTCCAAGAGGCGCCAAGCCTCCAACCTTAACCTAAGAGTATGCATTACAGAAACTTCAGTAAGCAACTTCAAGTTTCTTGAACTAACTGTAAACTATAGACACTGCACGTCCTCTACTGCCGACTTATTTCTTAAGTTGGTACTATAGTTTATGTACCGTACTGTAGGAAGCTTCCCTTGTGGTCTAGTTCAGTGCTTTCCAAAGTGGTGGTCCGCGGACCGGTTCCGGTCCGCGAGCCCTCAGTTGCCGGTCCGCAAAGTGAGTCAAGAAACTGGTCAAAATAATTGTCTCGGAATTAAGAAATGGTTCCACCATATTTTTCAACATTCATTTTTCATTAATAATTTCATTATAATTATCTCCTAACAAAAAACACTTATTTTACTAGCATATTAGGGGCAACAGTCATAGAATTGGCTGAACATGCATTTAAGTCAATTTTAATACATTTTGAGGAATTTAGGCTATGTGAAAAAGAGAAATAGTTAATAAATTGGGTACCGTTCCTCGTGCTATGGGAAAGTTCCTGCCTGTCTGTGACATTGAAAGTTAATTCCTGCCGGTCCTTGACACTGAAAAGTTTGGGAAGCACTGGTCTAGTTGCCTAGCTAATTGAGTTAACAGCGACAACGAGGCTTAATACTTACAAGTCAACCACACAATAATATCATTATAATACCTGAAATTTTACTTACCAGTTCAATTACAGTTTGACAGTTTGGGGAAAAGTGTGCAATTGAAATTCATGAGTAATTTAGGTACTGGAATGGAATATAAGAATGCAACAGTCGTCAGCAATTTTGGCCAACAGACAACAGTCCAAGTCGGCAAAAGTCGACCAAGTCGATGGTTTATTTGTAAAGTTGTTCGAGTCGACGAGAGGTCGACTGACAAAGTCAATCGTCGCCGGGCCAAGTCGATAGTAGGACTCGACTCGATCGATCACGGGGTATAGGAGGCACGGAAGAAGGGAAGAGAGGAAGGGGATGGGATGCGTGAGGACAGTAGGAGAAAAAAAGAAATGTGGACCAGAAGCAGCTGGACTAAGAAGAATCTAATTTATTCTAACGCAGTAAAAATTAGACTTGTCTGATCCGATCTCTATCATGTATCTATCACAATGCAAAGGGCGTCGGTTGATGATTCTTTATACGGTCGAAAAGCAATTTGTCAGGGAAACCAAGAGCCAGGGGCTCATTAAGGTAGCATGTCTGAAACGGATTGGAAATCGAAATCGACAGAAAAACATAAAATATAAATTAAAATAAAATATAAGAGGCTATTATATGAGAAAACGACAGAAGACTCTGAAACATTTGGCGCGGTAATAAGATCCAGAAGATGTACAGCTTCCGACTGGAAAATGAAGAAAAACGTAAACTAATAACACGCGTCGGATAACGAACGATTAAGATACAGACAGACAGAGAGAAAAACGGACAGACAGACGGACGTATAGACAGAGGAGATATAGAAGGATGCAGAGAAACACTGAGTGTGACAGAGACAGACAAGAGAGACAACGAGTCATATGAGAATGAGACAGCGAGAGATGCAAAGGGAAATAGAAACACGTAGAGAGGCAGAAAGAGGCAAAGTTGAGTCACAGACAGAAGGATAGATATGCAGATACAGAGACATTGTAGCGCATAGTCAAGTGTATATATATATTATGTATATGTATGTAATGTATGTATATATATAATATATATGTATGTATATATATATATATATATAGAGAGAGATATATAGAGAGAGAGAGAGAGAGAGAGAGAGAGAGAGAGAGAGAGAGAGACAGCCGTACAGACAGACAGCGACATCTACTGGACAAACAACGTAGACTATAGGAGAATGCATCGCTAGATGAGAACGGGATTAGTTATAAAGAAATCGTCATCCCTCACAGAACGGTCAGCAGCAGCAGCAGCAGCAGCAGCACAAGCAGCATCAACGGCAGCAGCAGCAGCAGACCATCGTCGGTCGTCTAATGGTCCATCCATCCATCCATCTTTTCATCCCTCCACACACCCCCACACCCATTAAGCGATGGACTGCGCCCTAAAACATCTCTACACAAAGAAAGATGGGAGGAGAAACGACGCCGAAACGATTGTCCTGCACACACACATATTTACTCACATATATAAAACAACACCAGCGATCTAATAATCATAAGGATTATTGCGAATGATTTTATATTTGGGTAATAAAAGTTTAATAATTATGTTATTTATTGTATTTGGAGATTGGGGGCGTGATAATCCAGGGTTAGCGTGTTGGACTGTCCATCTAACGATTCGAGTATCACACCCGTTCTATAGTAGAAATTCCTCTCAAGATTTAGACCCGTCTTCTGCCCCTAGCGCCCGCAGACACGTAGGGAGTCAGCAAAGGCGCGGTGCACGCTTTCACATTCTTTGGATTCTTAGTATTCGTTTCTCCTCTGCTCCTAAGCTTCGACTGCATCTCTATTCAGACTCAAATATCTATTAACGCCTCTCTCTTCGTGGCATTTATTGTGCAATAGTTTCACGCTCTCTGAATCCCTTGTATCAAATCCCTTTGTTCACGCCTCTCAGCAACGTATTGGTTTCATCTTCAACCGCCTTTCATATGCCTACGCTCCATACAAGGTCTTTCCTCTGAGCCAAACCTCGCATTAATAACTGCCACAGCTGAACACAACAACTCATTAGTCATTCCGCTGGCATATTTTCTTACATGAACCCGTCCCAAGTTCTACCCTGTGAAAATTATTTCCATCTTTCTTCCCTCCTTCAGGCGGGAATATCCATCTCAACGCGGGCTCTACTTCATCATCCTACTGCAATCTTTGCACGCTAAATAGCCAATCACTTCTGAGCGAAAAACACTATATGGCGCCCCGTGACCTAATTTCCTCTTTCAAACACCGTCAGGACTGAGGTAATCTCCCTTAACGGGGACATGAATTGCTTCCTCAGCTGCTCTCTCTCTCTCTCTCTCTCTCTCTCTCTCTCTCTCTCTCTCTCTCTCTCTCTCTCTCTCTCTCTCTCTCTCTCTCTCTCTCTCTCTCTCTCTCTCTCTCTCTCTCAACTTGCTAGCTGCAGATCCGACGGCTATTCGCTTTATTTTCAGTTCAGCCGGCAGCCAACATTGTCATCAACATGTTCATCCTCTTTTCTCTAAGATCGACATGCCTTCCTGATACGCTAACGAGGGCATTGTCCTCTCCGCGGAAAACAACTCTTGTAACGTCTCTCATTATCTTTCACTATCAAACTAAACACGTATAAACTAACGATCTAAGACCGTCTACCGACCTCACTACATTCTGCCCGGGTGGGAATTTAAAGCCCGATCTTTCCGCTAACAGTCTTGCACACTAATCCCTAAGCCACCTGTATAATATTTATTTAGCAGTAATAACTCTCAAAAAAGAAAAATTGTTTTAGCATTAACTATAATAGCTGCCAAGTTAAATTTAAAATATTAACTCATACAGTTCGTTTTTGAAGAAATAACTAGGCTATCTTATAAAATATCCTTTCAAAATTGCGAGCAATAATTGATTTCAACGATGCACAAATAAGTCAGCTCCGTATAAGTCAGCTGCGGTTAGGCACAACAAAGATGTTTCGAATTGTAATTAAAATAATTATAACTAAATCAAAATTTTAATAATTTGACTGAAATTCTTATAGGCTGATTGAACTTGAATAATAATTCCATTAGTTATTAGAATAATCCTTGCGTTTGATTTTCTGTTCAAAGTGCACATGCACTTACGCACGCTTTGTAGCCAACCTGGCCACATGTTTCTTTGTCATTTTTGATCAATTAGAGACGACCAGCGTCCACCATACCATCTGCGAGGGACGGCTTGATGGTGGCGCTCGCGTGCTGCCACGTCTACTATACCATAATACCAGCTCTGAATGGGAATCCGTCGGTTGGGTTCTGCGTGTCTGCGGGGGCTCGGCTTTGGTGACTCTTCTAGTCATTTGAACACTGCTCGCTCACTGAATAACTGCTTCTTCTTAATGACTTTAACACTATTTAGGCCTTGGTGCAGACATCGAATTTGTGATGTATATAAACAGCGCTATGGTAATGGTCCACATGCATACATGCATACATACATACATAAAATACATGAAAACATAAATACATGTATACATACATGCATAGTACATACATACATACAACATACATACATACAATGTCATACATACGTGCATTATATAATTAATTAAGGGAGAAAGATAGAGATAGAGACAGAGACAGAGAATCAGACAGTCAAAGGTGCAAGAGAAAGACAAACATGTAGAGATACAGATAGACATAGACATAGACAGAGAGAGAGAGAGAGAGAGAGAGAGAGAGAGAGAGAGAGAGAGAGAGAGAGAGAGAGAAGAGACAGAGACAGAGACAGAGAGAGACAGAGAGACAGAGAGACAGAGAGACAGAGAGAGAGAGAGAGAGAGAGAGAGAGAGAGAGAGAGAGAGACTGATGCACCTAATGGCCATATAAGCGCCTGAATATTGGTCTGAGAGAGGCAGACGTGACCAGGCAACGACGACCATCAGCATCAGCACCTGATGAGCAGAGCTGCAGAAGAGAGACACAGTCCTATTGATGGAACATCGCATGAATTAAATATTTGTTTACCGGTTATGACGCTCATGGGCACTTACCATGCGCGCAGACATAATTACCTCATGTATACATTAAAGTACATACTGTACCTACAGACATTTATACATAGGCCTACATACATACATAGATACCAACATCCATGCATACATGTATGCATACATACATATAAGCATATATGCATATTTATTTGTATATACATTCATACATACGAGTGCTTCTGTGAGATACTCAAAACGCGCTATGTAAAGTGTATTGGTACATACATACGTCAATCAGTCAATCAATCAATCAATCAATCAATCAATCAATCAATCAAACAATCAATCAATCAATCAATCAAATATAAGTTTATTTCCTGAACCAACACTGTACTATTAGGGCAGTACACGTATTAATTTTTATAGTGGTTACCATGGGGTAGACCCAGTTACATACATACTTGCATGCATAAAAGCTTGCATGCATGCATGTATGCATAAATACAAACAAACAGACGTGTAATGCAGGGTTGTCCAACCTTTTCGGACGAGGGGCCACATTGCCATTTTTCTAAGACCTCGGGGGCCGAAGAAAAATTTCATCAATGATTTAAAAATTCGACGCATAGGCCTACTAAAGAACAATAATTTTACTTGCCTACATCACGATCAGGTACCACACAGTTACATTTTTGCCGATTTGTTTATATTACTGGGATACTTCACATTGCTTTTACTTACACAAGTACTCTATATCTGCTTCAACAGCTAGCCTAGTTGATGTAGCTATTCTAAGTATTATAGTTAAATGTCCATCTGTTAGTAGTGATCTTGAGGTTTTTTTAAATGTTTGCCATTTTAGACAAAAACTGTTCACAAGTTTACAACAATATGTACTGCCAAAGAGTGCAATAACACTGCAATATACCTAAGTACAGCATAGGGCAGATTTGGAAAGCTTCTTAGTAGGAGGCCTATATATTCCTTGTTCACTGCTATCCTTTCTTGACAGATTAAGCAAACAACACCATCAGAATGCTCAATGACGAAACATACTTCAGTCTACAATTTGTTTAAAAGTCTACATTCGGAGTCAATTTTTTCTTTTTGCCTGCACCTATTGACTCTGCCATGGTTAGTTGAGGCAGAAAACAACAGTAAGTATTGCAACACAGAGCTATAGCATTTAAACTTTGTGTGTCTTGTGAAGCAAAGAATTATTGGAAATTTTCAATACTGGGCCAACTCCAAATTTTAGACAGAAAAAATTAATATTTTTAAAGGCTCGGCGGGCCGGATGAACTCACTCGGCGGGCCGGATTGTGGCCCGCGGGCCGTAGGTTGGACAAGCCTGGTGTAATGCATACAGGCATACATTCACGCAGATGCATACATAAACCCATACATATTATTTCATGTATGTAAGCGTGCATGTATATAAGTATGTATATATATATCTATGTATCTATATATGTATGTATATATGTATCTATGTATTTATGTATGTATGTATCAAGATACTTAATATGGCGCCTTTCACATAACTCACTAAAGCACTGCGATCATCGTTATCTGTCAGATCTAAACAAGTGGTGAGCGGAAGAGCGGCACCTACATATCTCCACATATACATACATATACATGCAACCATCGTGCACACTTGCAGATATACACACACATATACATATATGCACACATACATACACAAATACATAGACAAGAGAGTAGTTAGTTTTCCCGGGCATATCGCATTTCCAGTAACTGCTTTTAGTTTATCCGTTTCGAGTGACCGTATTCATGGAGTCTAGTGTTCCCAGTCTAACGGAATGAGCGCTTATAAATATTGAATCACTGTCATCAGCCACAGTTTCGTTTGGTTTGTTCCCATGAGGCACATCACTCCCCCACTTCCCTCCGTCTGTCACATCAATCTTCCTTGCGTGCTTTCGCTGTATACTGCATTGTGAGGCATGTCGCGTCCCACAGTGCATGGCATGGACAATCGCGCCAACGCTTAACCCGGATCGCGTCGTCGCTCTACTTTCAATACCACTTCCTGTTTACGTCTGACGGCAACGCCCAGCTGCCCCCAGATGGATCGAAGCTACGCCGACGCCCTCCTCTCGGACGTGCTAGTCCCAAGCATCGATAGAAGAATGGCGACGGTGATAAATCTTCGTTTTGACACAGAGTCACTAAACAGAATCTATCTCCATTCAAGCGGGATGAGGTTTGGAAAGGGTCCATCGCTAATTGCCAGCGTAATTAGGAGCTTCTATTGCGCCGCTGTCTAATGCACAAAGAAACAGTCGATGGCGCCCCAATACCAAGTTGTGTGGAGGAAACCTTCCTCCGCTGTACTTTGCGGATAAAGTTTCCTAATTCACGAAACATATTAAAGGAAGAAACTTCCATTTATCATGGGACAATTAAACCGGTGAGAGGGAGTTACCAGCTTTTACGACGTTTTTCTTAGCTATCTCCCATATTTTAGTGAAATTTTGTATTCGCCACTAAATGGTTTTCTCTCAATTCCTGCAATTTCCATGATGCTTTTATTTCGCACTTTAGCGTGACGTTTATTATACCCTCCAAGTTCGGTAGTCTATAGGCAGCTCTAGCAATAACCGTTGCCCTAAAAGTGGCCCACGCTTCTAGGTTGCGGCGTGGCAACATTGTTATCCGGATTTACAAATGTCCCTTGTCTTAGAAGACTACACTTTTATAGATTGTTTAGTTCGCAGTTTCTATGAACCATTCTTAATTCGGTACATTTTTAATGATCTCTTTCATTGTCCTCTCAACCCGTCCCTTAGTTCGAAGCGATAGCGGAAAAGTTTACTGCTCAGAAAGTGATAGCTTTCACGTCGTCTGACCACTTCTAACAGAGACGCCGCCGCGCCTTTGAGAAGTTCCCTTCTGAAAATTATTCGCCAATGGCTTAGTCAAGTCACGTTCACGCCATAAGTTCTCCTCCTCCTGCAGCTGCTCCAACACTGTTCTTCTGCAGACGACTTTTTTGTCTTACTGAACCGAGCCAACAATTAGGTTAACGAAAACCTCCTTCGTGATATTCTATATAAATGGCCGGATAAATAAAACAACATTGGACAATATATGAGGGGTTTTGATTGGTTCAGAAAACATGCAGTCTGTGCTCGTACTGTCGTAAGTCAACATGGAATGCTTAATGGCCCATTCTTGCTATCTTCGATAATTATAAAAGCTGTGATAGTGTGCTCTGAGACAGTAGGTCCTAATAATCTCATCATCCAAACCATTCCAAAAGTCTACAACTCTTGCCCTGAGGAATTTCTGAGGAATTTCTGTCCTAATGTTCTTGTCCTAATGTTCCTTTCGGTTTCTTAAATAGTTTATACCCGAATGAAATCTTTCTTTCCGAGTGACTAGATGTTCACTTCACTACTACGTCAACTGTTCGGAAATTCGTTATGCGGCGCGTTAAATCATTTTCATTCCTGTTAGCTCCCGCTTTGCATTATATGAATTTTAATTCACAACCGAGTTTAAAGCTCGATACCATACGCACCATAGGCTACAGTCTTTTCGGAGAATATTTTTCATATTGTTACATACAAGACCTATGATGATATTTGACTATTTGAGGATAGTTAGCATTGTATGTAACAGGTAGAATTGCACCTGTCTTTCTTGTTGGTCGTTTCATGGAAGGATGGGCTGGAAGGTTAGAATTGTAGCAGCTGCATGTTTGGCGGGAAAGATCCTTTGGTTGGGATGATAAAGGGATGAGTGCGTAGACAGTGGGTTGCGAGAATCTACCCATCCTTGTTTTATTTGTATAAAAGTGGTTGATATGTGAACTCTGGAGTTCAGTTCCGTCTAACTCTGGAGTGCAGCTTGATGTCTGTTGCTGATCGTTTGATGTTTTACAAAGAATACTGAACTTTGACAAGACTTGTTGTGCTGTTCATACTGGCTTGGACCTCTTTGCGAGAATCTAGGACACGAGTTACGACCAGTATGTAACAGATGGGGGCTTCGTCCGAACACGCTGTTCAGTGTTCATCTACAGGTGGTCTACTTCGTCCGAACACGCTGTTCAGCTACAGGTGGTCTGCGTCTACTACAGGCGGTCGCCTACAAGGTGTGAGTTCTACATGGTGTACGTTGCCACAAGACGGAGTCCAAAGGAGGATGGAAGATGGTCGTCTTCATGGTCGTCTTCATGGTCGTCTACGTGGTCGTCTACGGTCTACATGGTCGTCTTCATGGTCGTCTACATGGTCGTCTTCATGGTCAAGTACATGGTCGGAGACAGTCGATGGACGAATGGTCGTCTTCATGGTCGTCTACGTGGTCGTCTACAACCGGCTGGACAATGTGTGGTTACGGGTGGTCGAGGATGTTCAATTGAAGGATGGTCGTCTACGGAGTTTCGGAAGTGGTTACCGAGTGATGTTCATCTTTGCGCTGGAAGGAAGGTCTATTCAAGTACTTGTTCATCTGTCGGAAGATCGTCAATTCGAGACTTTTGTTGAGTTGGAGTTGGACATCGGCAGTTGAACGTAAGACGGGAACTGTTTCAGGGAACTATTTTCGAAAAGTACTGTCGATATTTTAAACATATTGCACACTTGTTGTGATTATTAGAAAAGGAGTAGTAGAATAATTTATTCATTTTAAATAGTAATTATTGTGCAATATACACTGTGTCCGGATGAAAAGTAGAACACAACAAAAAGTGTCATAACTCGGTCAAAACTATCAGTATTTACCTGAAATTTTAAACACAACAACAGTGACCATATCTACACGAGATCCTAAAGCCGTTTGGAAATGTTCGTGAATTTATCATATTTATGAGCGTTTGCAATGGAGCACTGACAAATTAAAGTTTCCAACATGGGCCCTTACATATTACATAAGAAAGTGAAGTTCAGCTACAGCTGGTGTTCAAAATGTCCTCCTCGTTCACGGACACATGACCGTAGACGTGGACGCCACTGTTTGATGGCCCGGTCGATGATCGCGTGGTCAAACAGCTGCCACTCCTCAACCAGACGCGCCCTTAGATGATCGACGTCACGAATACGGGAACGATAAACGCGCTCCTGCAGTACACTCCAGATTTGGTAGTCAACTGGATTGAGGTCTGGACTGTTGGGTGGCCACATCTGCGGTGATATGAAGTCGGGTGTCTCCCGGGACAGCAGAGCAATGGTCTCACGTGCTCGATGCGCAGGGGCACTGTCTTGTTGGAATGTGAAGTAGCCGCCAGAAACCTGCTTGATAGCAGGTAGCAGATGTTGAGTGAGCAGCACATCGCGATAGTACGCTCCATTTACCTTCACACCCGGCTCAACAAAGATCAAATGAGTGCACCCCAGGGTTGACACACCGACTGAGACCATTAGTGACTTTGAAAAGTGTGAACGTGTTTTGAGGAGACGTTCAGCAGGCACGTGTTTCTTGCGCGTCCCAGCCGCCGCATAAACGCGATCATTCTGGAGGTTGACAGGAGGAGCGACGGTAAAAACTTTTTCGTCCGTAAACCATATGAATGGGACTGTGTGCTCAGGGTATTTCTTCAGCAGCTGCTTGACGCGTACAAGACGTGTCAGTTTGTTTCTTGGTGTTAGATCTTGCGCTCGCCTCTTCTTAAAACAAACCAGCTTCAAGTCCTTGGCAACGATTTCGTGTACTGCGGTCTTCGGAATCCCAATATCCCTCGCAATCTGACGCACCGTTCTATGGGTTCCCGGTGCATCTTCTTGGCTTAATGCCAGCCTTTCAACCAACTCGACGTTTTCAACAGTGCGTGTCGTGCGTTTTTGGCCACTGCCAGGTTTTCGCTTCACTGTGCCGGTTTCATCGATCTTCTTCAATAGCTTACTCACAGACGAAAGACACCAACCTTTATTCGAAAATTCATTCAGAAACCTTCTCGCTCCATAACCATGTTCTTGCCGCAGTACTTTAATTAAAATTTTATCTTCTTCTGTAAACGCCATTTTTGTTGTGCTTAGACCAAAACAAGTGACGTATTTCATCGATGACGACGTCACAGCGTCTGCGTAAGTAAGGGCCCATGTTGGAAACTTTAATTTGTCAGTGCTCCATTGCAAACGCTCATAAATATGATAAATTCACGAACATTTCCAAACGGCTTTAGGATCTCGTGTAGATATGGTCACTGTTGTTGTGTTTAAAATTTCAGGTAAATACTGATAGTTTTGACCGAGTTATGACACTTTTTGTTGTGTTCTACTTTTCATCCGGACACAGTGTAGATTAAGAAAATTTTAGTACATTGAAAATATTCAAAGAAAAAATAAGAAAACGGCGAATATGCTAAAATAGAAACTGCAGGTTGTAATTAATTAATTTGTAAATAGTGTTTTGAAAGTAGTTAAGTATATTATTGTGGACTCTATTAAGACGTGTAATATGATTTCGGTTATTGGGTTTAGGATTTGTCTTGTGTCTTTGGAGTGGTTGGAATGTTCGAGGTTAACTGGTATTTCGAAAATGGTATAGAGACAATTTAGTTGGAAAAGTTAGTGAAAATGGAATATGGTATTTGGAATTATTTGGAAATTGGTAAATGGATATATGGACAATGGATTTTCTGGAATATTTATGGAGGTTGATTGCATTTATGGTATTTTGGAAAATGGTTATGAAGGATGTTGTGGCTTATGGTTTCCGGAATTGTTATTGTGCTTGGTTACTTGGACATGGTAATTGAAAAGTGGTATTTGGACTCGAATATATGGATATAATGTTTGGTAATTGATACATGGTGGTTAGGAGGCACATATATTTCTGAAGAAGTATTGTAATTGAGAAATGGAATTAGACATTGAAAAATGGAGGTATTTGGAATTATGTTATACTGTAGAGAGATTAATGGTATTGTGTAATATATCGGTTAATTAAGTGCTACGTAGGTCAGGTTTATTGTGCAGTGTTGTTGTTTGAGATACATGGTGCATTCGGTGTTGAGGTTTTTTGTGTAAGTCGCCTTGTCTTAGAGAGGGGTGCATTCGGTGTTGAGGTTTTTGTGTAAGTCGCCTTGTCTTAGAGAGGGGTGCATTCGGTGTTGAGGTTTTTGTGTAAGTCGCCTTGTCTTAGAGAGGGGTGCATTCGGTGTTGAGGTTTTTGTGTAAGTCGCCTTGTCTTAGAGAGGGGTGCATTCGGTGTTGAGGTTTTTGTGTAAGTCGCCTTGTCTTAGAGAGGGGTGCATTCGGTGTTGAGGTTTTTGTGTAAGTCGCCTTGTCTTAGAGAGGGGTGCATTCGGTGTTGAGGTTTTTGTGTAAGTCGCCTTGTCTTAGAGAGGGGTGCATTCGGTGTTGAGGTTTTTGTGTAAGTCGCCTTGTCTTAGAGAGGGGTGCATTCGGTGTTGAGGTTTTTGTGTAAGTCGCCTTGTTTTAGAGAGGGGTGCATTTGGTGTTGAGATTTTTGGTATAAGTTGCCTTGTCCATACAGGAAGAGTAAGTTAATGCTTTGATAAATGCTGCATAGTGGGTTGATTTTGGTGCTGCATGGTAATCGTTTTGATGCTGCATATATAGTAATCGCTTTGATGCTGTATATGAGTGGATTATGATGCCGCATATATGAGTCAATTTAGGATGATGCATATTGATTGCGTATGATGCCGTGTATAAATTGATTATTATTTTGAATGTTTCTTGAATTTTAAAAGTTGGGTGAATTGCTGCGTTGATTAATGAATAGAGTCTAGTGTCAGTTGGGCTACGCATTGGCATATGTTGGGTCAAGGTGATTTAGCAAATTATGTCGGAAACGCTTACGGGTTTCCTCCTTTTGTGGTCCGGGGGTATGTTACATACAAGACCTATGATGATATTTGACTATTTGAGGATAGTTAGCATTGTATGTAACAGGTAGAATTGCACCTGTCTTTCTTGTTGGTCGTTTCATGGAAGGATGGGCTGGAAGGTTAGAATTGTAGCAGCTGCATGTTTGGCGGGAAAGATCCTTTGGTTGAGATGATAAAGGGATGAGTGCGTAGACAGTGGGTTGCGAGAATCTACCCATCCTTGTTTTATTTGTATAAAAGTGGTTGATATGTGAACTCTGGAGTTCAGTTCCGTCTAACTCTGGAGTGCAGCTTGATGTCTGTTGCTGATCGTTTGATGTTTTACAAAGAATACTGAACTTTGACAAGACTTGTTGTGCTGTTCATACTGGCTTGGACCTCTTTGCGAGAATCTAGGACACGAGTTACGACCAGTATGTAACAATATTAATAAGGACGCGGTCCCTCATATTAGAGCAAATTCCTATCTTATGCGATCCGGCCGTGACGTCATTTAACAATAGCCTAACATTCGGACATTGACGTTGTATTAATAGCTGAATCATTTATTTTTTTGGCGATTCTCTTAATTTTACTTAAGTATTCCTTAAATATTGATTTAAAAAATCCTCAGTTACGAGTGCAGTAGCAAATGAGGCGAAAAAGCGAAATGTTTGAACAGTTCTGGTCGTAAATTCAACTCGGAATGGAAAGAGAAATACATGCTTGTGCAGGGACAGAACGATAATCCAGTTTGCTTAGTGTGCGGCCTCTGTGCATCCGATGTGGAAAAAAATACAACTTGAAATGAGATTACACGACCACCAACTCATACCTTAGTTGCATACTGGTACAAAGGTATGAGTTGGTGGATCAGATCAAAGAGAGAGCTTCAAATCCAAAAACCAAAGTTCATTAAGCAGCGTACAGTCATGTTTTACTTCAGCCAAACGTCGGATATTGAATAGTGAACAGTCTAGGTCTACATGTCTTTTCTAATTCACGTGAATGTTTCCATTAAATGCTTCTGTAGGCCTATAAGCTATAAACATGATTTGTTTTGATGTTTGGAGAGTTTTACTTAATTTTAAGCCTATCTAGTATATGGAAAACATTTCTTGTAATAAAACTGCGTGGCCCGTGGAGTTACACGATAGCTTGTTTTTGCCTTTGGTGCAAAATGCTTGAGGATCACTTGTCTGCAACGTATTAACAGCATTAGATTTGACCAGCTTTCGTGTACTTAAGCAATCTGTAAAAGTTTCTACCCTGCAGCTCTTTCTGGCAACTAAAACACTGGGGGGGGGTCGATACCACTGATGGCCAGGCCAATGAGAAATCCGGATACAAGCCGCAGGCCTACCTATGGGTCATTAATTATTACCATCGACAAACAAACAACCGAGAACATTTCGAAGCGGATCATGCCCGCGGTCGACACTGAGTCAGCCGAGATTAGTCTTAACAGACACTGAGATCGTGTAGTGTTGAATGGCGTGTGATGTGCTAAACACAGATCCCAAGAGCATCAGACGAAGCAAATTGAGTTCCCGGTTGAAGTCATAATTCAATAAAGCGATGCCTCTGTCCCGCAGAAAGAGGGGAAGCAACATTGCCGACAAGAATTGCAGCGGATGGAATGTCCTGCTTTGTAATCCTAAAATGTTTTCTGTAGGAGAAAAAAAATAATATCATCATTTTGATTTCCTGATGCCAGCCATTTGGCGACGATGAGTAGGGCCTACGACTGAATAGTCTCCATTTACTTCGGATATTTGTCAGAGTATTAACTGGGTTGCATGTATTGTTTGCACAACGACAGAATAGAATACTCTGTGAGAGCTATGATGCATTGTGAAATTGTAACATTAGTCAGGGCCGAAAATAGTGTGTTTTCTGAAGTTACTTCGTAGATAGTCTTGCAGTGGCGCTATATAAAATTACAGTAATAATAATTTTAGTAATAATTTGACAGTGTCGAGTGTGCAGCTGACTTGTCACAAGTGTGCAGTGTGTAATATGAATTGTTTAGATAGGTTTGCTCAAGTCAAAGGCACACGATTTCAGTCTAATACCTGAAATTTTGCTCTGCAGTTCAAATACAGTTTGACAGTTTCAGGAAGAGTGTGCAGTTGATATTTCTGATTATTTTAGGCACTGACATTTATGACTTCCATGCATTAGTTTATGTAAGGCATTTACTTCTCAGTCACTTGTTTTTTCTTTGTATTTGTGTATTTTCTGTTTCTTTTGTCTCTGTTTTGTGTTTTATTATTTTTGCGCCGTCTCATTATAGCGAAAGAAAGTTTATAATATTCTCACTCGGGCTTCATCTGTACGAAATATGACGCTGATGGTTGGAGTTACCAACATCGACGGATCCTAGATTTTGCAGAACGGGGTCGGAGAAAATTTGATTACATGGCAGTATTTCTTGATCACCAATCTTATGGTTCAGCGGTTTTCATGTCCTATACTTGTTTTCCAGATCAATTGTTATTTATTTAGCGCATAAGTTTTTCAAGGCGTGTTATTACATTCCGAGTTTAAAAACGACTCTCGCTCTAAACCCTGACCATTGTAAGAGGCGTAATGAAACGATATTTTCTCTCAGAACCCGAACGGGTCAACCCTCCTGGGTCTGTCTTTCCCTGTGTGCGCTCTGTTTAATGGGATCCAATAGCTTTGTGAGTTGCTAACATAAAGGAATAGAATAGAATCTTCATTTATTCATGAACGGATTGTCAGAACGCAATGCGGCTACAAAAATATGGCTATGTGTAGCCATTAGGTTTACAGTTTTGACGTTTGGTCCGAGACATAATTGGCTTTAAATTGATTATTTAAAGAGTCTATGGTTGCTCAGGATATCAGTCAATGCTCGCTTCAAGTGAGATCATAATGAAAAGGTCATAATCTATTGGAGACGCCAGGTAGAAATCCAATAGGTCAAGAAAACCAGAAATTAGGATAGTTGTGGGTAAGCGCGTTGAAACAGGTGCTTATGGGGAATCAGTCAAAAAAAGGTACTTGTTGTGGGGAACTGCAGCTCTTGAGCTTCTTTATGAGACATTTGTGTTCAAAGTATTGCACTACACACACATATATATATATATATATATATATATATTGTATTGTTTATCAATTTATACGGCGCCACAATCTGCTCGGAGTTATGGTAGATTTATTTGAAAGAGTGCAGAGAAAGTGTTAACATTGAGGACTTTAAGAGATACTAAAAACCGATGCATTAAATCTCTCGCTACTTCCACATGGTGTGATTGCGCTTAGGGAAAATATGTTTGGTTGCTAGCAGCGGGAAGAATGATTACTTACTTACTTACTTACTTACTCAGTCCTTCCTGGCATTTGTGCAAATAGGGCAACGCAGCTTCTCCACTCCTCTCTGTCCATCGTTAGTCTCACGGTCTCTTCCAACAACATCACAAGCACCTCAAGTCGTCTCTGATCAAATGATCTCCGGTCAGTTCTTCCGTGGTCTTCCCAGGTTGAATGGCAGACCAACAGTTTTGCGAATGTATCTTAAATAGTCAGAATTGGGGGATGAGATATACATGTATCGGCAGAGGCTAATGTTCTGGAAAACCTTATCGTCAGTGAAAAATGACCTGAACCGGTGCGAGAAAGATCGATGTGTCGGAAAACACAATGCTATCTGGGGAATATGCTTTCAACAAAAATTGACCTGATTACGGCTTGGTTTTGGTTCGCCATCGGTTAATGCTTCGTGCATTAGACACCGGCGCAATAGAAGTTACTAATTGCAACTACAATAATGTTACAATTAGGCCGAAATAGTGGGAAGAAAGACTTGTGATCAGAAGCAAAATATCTTAGGAAACAATAGGCCTATGTTCATTCTGAATCTGCAGTTGAGGATGTTCTAACCCTTCGGCCTTCTGCAAATCCGACGTCGGTTTTTTTCTCACGCCAGACAGCGCTTGCATTAAACCGTCTTGCAAATACTATGCAGAGGCCGTCGACTTTCGCGCCTCACCTCTGATCTGCAGCTGGCACTGGCACATTAAGATTTTATCTCGTGCCACATCGGGCAACGGGCGATCAAGGCCTCAAGGGAGACGAGCCTTGGACAAGGTACAGGTATACGTTCACGACGGCCAAGATTAAATTACGATCGACTGCCATTGTGTGAAGTGACGCCTTGCATGCATCGCCGCAGTTAATAACGGTTGGCTTCTTAATAATATTAAACATCGAAGATTCGATCACATCTATAAAGCATCAGAGGCAACGGCTACTCTATGCGGCGAAATAAGGGTGCGTCCTAAACTCTGTACGTCCATGCATTATGAAAAATGTTAAATGTGCACGCTTTATATAGTGACAGGATGAGGCCTCGACCCTGCTAATTTTTCAAGAAATATTGATTGTATGAGATCCTTCACCTGTTGGAATAGGTGTCACGCTATTTAGGGCCTCTGTGTATGGACCTTGCTAGCCTGAGATTTATATATATCTGAAACAGCTACTATCAGTATGCAAGTCGACAACCGCATGCATATACGCAAATCACAGTACGTACAGCTCAACTTCTAGTTTTGCTATAACATATTTTCATCGCTCATCCAACTTCTACTTCTACTAGGCCTAGATGAATAACATGTTTTCATCGCTCATCCAACTTCTATTTTTACCGCAATAATGCCATGTTTTCATCGCTCATCCAACTTCTATTTTTACCGCAATAATGCCATGTTTTCATCGCTCATCGAACTTCAAGTTTTCTATAACATATCTTCATCGCTCATCCAACTTCTATTTTTTCTGCAATAACTTATCTCCTTTGAAATTATTTGTATGAACTGCTATAGGTACGTCTATTGGGATTTGAACATAATGCCAACCTCACGCTCCTATAGGTGCAAGGAATGGGTGCTCCAGCCGCTGCCTCTTTTTACTCTCCGACAGTTTGTGCCGAAGTGCGTGGAAGCGCGATATTAGATTCCTGATCGAACGTTCAAGTTATGCTTATGGATGGGGTTATTCAGTTTGCTTGGAAAAAATATTCAATGTACGGTATTAATTTCTTAGCGCAATTATTTTATTCTGAATTTGAAGCGATGTTTAATCAATGGACGGCATTAATTTCTTAACGTCATTTATTCTGAATAGAAGAGATGCAAAATCAATCGATGGCATTGAGTACAAAACTTAACATTTTTTTAATTTTAGTTGAAAGAAATTTTCATGACGATGGCACTGATTCCAAGTCTTGGCATTATTTAATTTTTAGTGAAACAAATGTTCAGTGGATGAAATTTCTTCCAAACCATAGCGTTATTTATTTTTCATGAAGAAATGTTCAATCATAAGATATTAATCCATAATTTTAGCTCATTTTGCATGAAAGAGATGTGCTGTCGCCTTTCTTCATCTATTCTCCTTGTAAACCATTCTGTTCAGAGGGAGGGATGATCATAGGGGCATCGTGGGACCCAGTCTTCGGCAATACTGTGGAATGAGAAATACTGAGTCTACTCAAATGTTCTAAAGGATTTCTGTGGGATATAAGATTACAATTACAATTATGCATATGTGCACTATAGTACAATAGCATGCAACTGTATTTGATACAATACAATTGTCTTTGACACAATACAATTGTATTTGATATGGCCCTGCTTCCAAAGTTCAGAAGTACACACCCAACCATACGATAGAACATCAATGACGCAGAGCGTAAGGGACTCGCTCAAGGCCCATACGCAATGATCGCCTGACTGGAGATTTGAACCCTAGACTACTCTCCGCATTGCTACCATGTAAAGAGGTACTGGTACTGACTGTGCATCGTTTCATACCGTCACTTTCTATGCATACAGACATACTGGCAACGCAATACATTATATCCCCCATTTAGAGACTCCTGAGATGAGCAATCCGAAATCCGAAGTGTTGGGAGGTTTAGGTGCGAGCACAAACATAGAAATCCAGTAATAAGAAACCTTTTAAACCTCCTCCTTGTTTCAACATCCAAGTAGGGATGGAACGCTGATGTTCCCACACGAACATGCCCGGACAAATGGTCCCTTGTGAAAGCTTTAACCTCAATTAAGTTAGAAAACAATGCTTCTTCAAGACCGTTTTGTCATTATTCGCGTTGATATGACCAGTTCGCAATATTAGCCCATCATAAATCCACATTGTGAGAAACCATCATCGATTTCAGATCCGTGCCAGGCATTAACATCCCATCAGCATCATCGGCTCCAGAGTACCAATGAAAGATGTTTGAACGTCTTACAGAGCTTAACCGTTAGGCAGGAGTGGCAATCCTACCGTGCTCAAGGGACCAGGCGTAGCAAGTTAAATGACAGTTTAATCGGCGCTCGGTAGTAGGCCTACACTGCCAAAGTATTTCTGCCATTATTATTATCATTATCATCATCGTATTTCGGACCTTTCATCGGTTATTATTATTATTATTATTATTGCTACTATTACTACTAGAACCACCACCACCACCACCACCACCTCACCAGTCATTATTATTATTATCTTTACTCACTCGTACTACTACGTACGTACTACTCTACTCTACTCTACTACTATCATCATCATCATCACCACTACTACTACTACCACCACCATCATCACTCATCACCATCATCATCATCATCATACTACTACTACTCGTCACCAACATCATCGTCGTTATTATTATTATTATTACTTAATCAGTTAAGTGCTTGATTAAGGTAGTACAATGACTACAGGAGGCTAAACGTAGCGCTCTAACGAATCGGCTACCGCGACCTTCCATCGATTTCTAGCTGCTGAGTAGTTCTGCTCCTCATGGTCTGCTACCGTAACCTACGTAATAGGGTTGCCAGGTGTCATTTATTTAGATAATTTGTCGTAATTATTAATAATTCATTGTGGGCTGTCAGAACAAGCCTGAACGGGCGACGGCCCTGGCATGACTGATTTATTCATTTCTTAACCCCAATAATGTGCTACTATCTAACATGACTGGGTAAGCATACAGCACAGCAATGAATTCTCTCACTCTCTCTCTCTCTCTCTCTCTCTCTCTCTCTCTCTCTCTCTCTCTCTCTCTCTCTCTCTCTCTCTCTCTCTCTCGCTTTGGCTACAGTCAATGAGTCAACCAGGCTCGTCCTAGATACCCCCATCCGAGGCATATCCATTACATTATGACATCCCCCCGGCCTGGCATACAGCTCATGCTTTAAGAGTCTGTAGTACTATATACCGGTATATCAAATTTCTGGTGCAAATCAAAATCACACAGCGTTTGGAATAGGCATATAAAATGTGAAGCCTATAGTCGGACTTGAAGTACATTCGCAAGGGTGGCAGCAGCTTCATTGACGATTTGAAGTTGAACACTTCCGAACACGTGAGTTGCCAGATAGGCTCTATTACATTCACAGTTTTTTTGTCTTGAGTGAATAACTTTGGACTTCTTATCATGGACACAAAACTTATTATAAAAAAGTCAACATGCAGGCCTATAGCATAAGATGATGAACTGGAAAGTACGATTGTGTAGTGACTATTGTATTAGATGACCCTGTTAGCGGAACCTTTGGTTCTTTTGGGTTTACCCATTGTCACTGAATGTACAAGACTGTCTACCTTTATGTTTGAACTATTATGGTGAACAATAAAATATATTGATTGATTGACAGGGAATCAAAATCATTCATTGTCAATGATTGATTTGACAGCTGTTTTAACTTTTTAAACTAATTAAGTTCACTAACTTTTCAAGTTTAACTCCTGTTTTGTTAGGCTATATTTGGTCAGCCTCAGAGGGCTTCGCGCCTCTAACCCTCTGAGGATCCTGACCAAGGGTTTTCAACACCCCTAGGCCACTCTGGGGACACTGCCCCAGACTCTTGTAACGCGCTCGCAATTGTCCGGTAATTTCCTGAAGACAACCTGGCAACCCTACGTGTGAACCCGAACAACGGCAGCATTTAAGCCAATAGAATATTGATGTTCCACGTGCACGACGCACAGTCTCCCGTTGGATATAATATTATCAGCTCTCTTTCATATAATATGAGCTTTTACTTGTTGGGCTTCATTACGAGGCGGATCAGGAACGTGCTTAAGAATAGGTACTTCATTATATCAACCGTTTGTGTTGTAGTTCGGTCTGAAAGCTTCTTACGATACAACGTCAAGAACCTGGAAAATTGACGTTAATCGTAGCCGTATCCATCGAAAACAAAGATATCGTTGCCTCCTTGAGAATTAATGAATTTCGCAGTATCTCTCATCATAGTGTAAACAATGGCATATATATTGCATATATATATATACATATCTGCATATATGTAATATATATGGTATTACAATGTAATTCATTAGCACAGACAATTTTAATTTGCGTCAACAGATTATATTTCCAAATATGATAAAACGGAAACGCGAATCGTGAAGTCTAAGTTTTTAAGCGTTAAGTGATTATTTTGTTGGCAGAATGTTCGGTGAATTATGATTTTCAGTCAAAATTACTTCACACTTTCGGGAATTCGCTCTTGGTCAGTGCAGGTTTAAGTGACGCACTATAAATGCGTTTTCGTATTGTATTATAGACCTATCGTATTCTAATTATCATGTTTTATTATTTTGTATTACAATATAATATATTGTATTGTATATTGGACTATAATGTAGGTTTTGTAGGGTTTGTTTCGTATTATTACATAGAATATTGTATTCTATAATACCCAATTGTACTATAAAGTGTTTTTTGTATTTTGTAGCCATAAAGTTAGGCAAATAAGCTTTATACATGTCTCATACTACTGTCACAGTAAAGTCTATTTGACCAAGCAGAGTAGACCCCTGTGAGCCAACGAGGAGGCTAGTCATGTGTACAATAGTAGCTACTCTACCCAGGTCTAGCGGCGGGCCATTCCTCTCCCTTGCCGGCTGATCTTCCCAAGACCATGCGAAGTCTAGAGAGAACGGATTTGTTTAGCATAGAAGAAGATCGCGAGAGGCGAACCATAGCTAAGTGAAACTGGGCAACGGTGTCTGATTAAAGATGCATCATGGATTCCTGTTCGTCTGGATATATGGAGGATGGAAGAACGGTCGACGATGCCCAACAGACCTTCATGGCCAACGAAGGACTTCATGATTGCACTGCCATAGACGCCAATTGACATTTGGAGGCTATAGGCGGATCTGTGAAGATGCAGGCAGATCGGAAAGGAGAAAGAGAAGAATGTAAAAAGACAGGCAGAGACGTACAGATACATGCATGGGTGCATACGTGCAGAGAGAAGAGAGATAGTAACAGATAAAGATGAGCAAAGGGAAAATGACAGTGACAGTCTGTAACTGTTGACGTCTTTCCGAAGTCCTCAATCGATTGGGTTGATACAGTTGACTTGTCAGATTTGCAGCGTAACGTTGCCTCAAGGCACGACTCAGCGTCTTCGATTTCGTTGCATTTAATTAATGAAACGAACAATTCAAGTACAATTCTGCTTTAGAATGCGAAATGAAATTCTGTACCTGCGCCAATCTATGATTGACATTAAATTTTTGTTAGTAATACTATCAAATCAAAGAACAGAAGTTAGTATCTTCTGTCTGACTGTTGAAACATAATCTTTCTCGTGCCCTCCAGACATTGCATTTGCGACTGCCGTTATAGGCTTTTTTCCTGCACGACAGCAGATCAACTCAGACAGGTATAAACCAGTCCTTGACTTTTGCAACGCATGTTCGATGTTTCCCGCGCGAGCGCCCACGCGATAAAAACCCAACACCCAACATGCATATTCGATGCGTGTTCGCTATACGCATCCAACAGTCATATGCATTGTGATCAATGCATGCCAGCTAGCCACAACCACTAACCGCAGCGAGGTGATCAACGTATGCCAAAAATCAACAACTCATTGATTCACTGGCATGACGTCGCGGAAAATTCCAATACAACACACGGTTACACTTCCTGTCTAATGAGCGTAATATTGCACTCACGCGGACAGAAAGACAGCCAAACGGAAGAAAGAGGAAAAGAAAAGTGACAGGGAAGAGAAACAGAACGGTAGAAAAACCATAAAATAAACAGAATAAACATAGAAGGAGGAATACCTGAGAAAGATCAAATGAATTCAAAGATGAAAGGAAGATAGACAGCAGACTTAGACAGAGAGACATGGCCGTATTATCCATTATACATAGTGGGCACTGTGCCTAGGACCGTATACGAACCTTTCAGGGGCCTACGCAAGTCTGAAAATGAGACATTGAAAAAATTAGTTTTATGGTTGAATTTGACGCAAAAATGAAAATGGGAAATTTCAAATTCTAATTTAGTAATTTATGTAATTGTACTGAAACGTAAACTTTAACTTGAAGATATTAACTTAATTATTTTTAGATTCAATCTATAATAAATTAAAGTGAAGTTACGCTGTGTACTTTATGTGAACTTTACTCAGCATTCTAAAAAGTAAATTGGGATTTAAAATCACAAAATTTATTGGTGTGTCTCTAGCAAGCGCACGTCACAATGAGCAACCGTTTCGTCATCTGTAACTGGTATTATCAAGTAGCCTAATTTACAGCATATTTTCATGATAGGATCCTGAAGATGAATGATAATTATAATACAATTTCTTCCTACAGAACAAGCCAGCTGCATGCAAGACTAGTGCATTTTCCTGAGTGTTTGCATATTCCAGGTGCATAAGTCGTGAACTTGTTTGAATGATTATAATGTACTTGCTTCAGAACGACACGAATAAGCTGGCCTTTTTTAATGTATGTCTATATCCTTGTGTGTTAGCACAAAGTCTATGTGCATATTTCATGGAGTTATCGTTTTGTACGCCATGTTGAATAATTATTTATACTTTGTTTGCGTACGAAGGTCAAAGGAAAGAAAATTGATAGTCTACTTGATTATAATCTGTCAAAGAAGTAAAAGCTGAAGGTGTTTTATGTCCTGCATCACATATCATTGTGAATACAGAGCAAATCCAAGGATCTAATGATGTACGTCTTGTTTTACATTTATGTAGTCTTTTATGACTGACACGCCATGCCTCCAAGAGCGAGATCACCGGTTGTAATTGTATTTGCAAATTTATATAGAACCCCTTCGATGCAGACTCATACTAGGCGCTCCATATCTAACACAATGAAACCACCATCACACAGAATGGCCTTCAAGCGTTTGCGGAAAAGAGGCAAAGAGAGGCTGAGGAGTTCATGTTGCAGGTTCTGAGGCAACTCATTCCCGGAGGATGTGCCGACCACAGCACGATGTCAATAAATAATGTGACTACGTAATTATGCGCTTTAATGCAGAGTTGGCACTGTTTGGGTCAACGAATGCAAGAGTGCCTAGGGTCTACGACGACCTTATAACGACCCTGCAAATAGAGAGACACGTAAGAATTAATAGTTAAAGCAAATGTTTTGATAAGACAGGTGACAGAAAGACCGAGATAGAGAGACAGGAGAGACTGAAAAATCCCACCTCCTCCGAACTCGGCGCTAGAAGTGCTGAGAAACGCCGGAGACACCATGCTATTCGCCCTCTTCTTCTGAAGGATGTTTTCCGGAACCCAGAACTGGTCTTCGTTGCCCGGCGAAGGTGCACTGCTGCTCGTTCCCCCGAGACTCCACAGGAACGACGGCACTCCCCCGCCGCCCGCCGCCGGTCCGCCCCCCGACAGCTGCTCTCTCGGCGACACCGAGCCCCTTCTGCTTCCGCAACTCTCGCCCATTGAAGATGATGAGTTCCTCCTGGCATCGCTGGCCACTCCGCAGAAACCACTGTCTGCTGCTGCTGGATCGACCGGTGAGTCCTCCGACTCGACCACGATTCGACACTGCTCGCCGACCCCTGCGCGGCATCCGGGTAGGGACCGGGCACAGGAGGGATTGGTTGAGTCCGTCAGACGCTGCTTCGAGGCCCAGTCAGTGGAGAAGAAGGAGTGTGGCGGCTGTTTTCTCGGCGACCTGTTCCCGTTCGGGATATCGATGGGAGGACTGCGAAGCCCGTGATGGCCGCCGCTTTCGTCGGCCGCTGCAGACGGCGACTTCGACGGACTCGTTGGATGGTGGTCGTTGTTGGTGGAGACGGACTTGTGAAGCTGTGGTGGTCTGGGATGATGAGAGGAGTCGCAGATGGGGCTCTTCGGAGGAGAGTCCTCGTCCGGGGATTCGATCGTCCGGTGGCGCAACACCACATAACGGATGTTCTTCGGTACCTGTATCAGGAACCCCCCGGCACCTCCTCCTCCTTGATGGTCGTCTGCTGTTGTATCCGCTCCTCCTCCTCCTACCCCGGTCCCTCCTCCGTCTCCTCCTCCTCCTGCCCCGTCCCGCCTTCCCTCTGCCCCTCCTCCTCCTCCTCCCACTGACCCTGAACCCCCATGGGGAGCTCCGTTCGCGTCCTTGTCCTGACCATCGACCGTTGTTGAGAGGTTCCTCTCGCGCCGCAGGAAGCCCCGACGACCGAAGAGGAGGCTGGAAAACAGACTACTTCCGTTCGAAGACTTATCCAGATTGGCGGCAAATTACGACGCAGCAACAAGACGACCAGAGCATTGACGTCACTTCCGCTGTCTTCGACGCCTTCTGACACTTCCGGTGTGTTTCTTTCTAAAGGTAACGCAGCCAGAAAAAAGGTAGTGTCACGTGACTGGATTATAATGACGCCAGTCTAAAGAATTAAGTCTGCTTTCCCGATCTCCATGTGAGTCTAATGTATTGATGCGCCACAAGCTGACGCCAGTCTACCGCTGACTTAGTCTGTTTTTGTGCCTCCGGCTGATTCCGTCTGTCTGCCTGCCTCTTTGCCTGTCATGTGTTGCTCAACTTCTCTGACTGACAGTCTGTTTATGAGCTTCTCTGACCTTTGCGTTCTGTTTTATGTCTTCCAGACCAGTATTGTCTAACTCCTGACTCCGTGACTGCTATGACTTTTTCCCTACTTCTCTGATTTCTGAAAAATTCACGATTTTTATAGTCTAACAAGTCTGTTTTATATCTTCCTGATTATGGAAGTCTAACTTTACGCCTTCCTGATCGATAAAGTCTGTTTCTAATCCTCGCCGACTGTTAGAGCCTGACTCCCGTCAGCCTGACTACTAAACTGCTCCTGTCTTTGCAACGCGCCGCCGTTGTCCGCCTGGCTGCTGTCTGCAGACTGCGATCGTCTGTATCGATGGATGCGCGACTTCGCCGTTCAGGTACGCACAGGCGTCGACTTGCAAGCGAAGCGCGAACGGCGACGAACGGGTCCAACTGTTTGATGTTTCTAATGACTCGGTCGGCTGGCCTTCTGCGGCTCCGTGTTCGAAGAAAGAACCAGTGATTAGCCGTCGCTTGATCAGCCTTCGTGTCTCGCCTTCGTCCTTTGGTACGCAGCACGAACCCAGCCCCTATTCATTTAACACACGATTGATATAGCGCGCGTTTTATATCGTGCACGATTTGTTCATTAGTCTAGAGCGTCAGTATAGAACCATTTCGTGATATCTACTCAATGGCTCAAGATTTATGTTGACCGTGATATATGAAGCACATGATTTATCTAGCTCAAGTTTTATGTAACACGTCATTTCTACAGCATATAATTTATGTTGCCAAGACTATTCACTCGTTGATTCAGAGTATTTATGCAGTTTATGCAGCGTTCCTAGGAGAAAATAATCTACCCAGAGGCGCAAGATTTATATGGGACATAAATTGTTAAGCCAATATTTATATGCCGCAAGATTTACTCTTTCTTTCACACTCGTTTAACAACGTGACTGCGCATTTATATCGCCATTTATACATCACCAGCTCTCAGCCTTTAATCTACGTAACACTTCCTTCGTCTTTTGTGTTTGAGTTAGTGTGTTTGTCCTTATGACGCTTTTAGCAATCTCTCTCTCTCTCTCTCTCTCTCTCTCTTCTCTCTCTCTCTCTCTCTCTCTCTCTCTCTCTCTCTCTGCCTCTGTCTCTGTCTCTGTCTCTGTCTCTGTCTCTCTCTTCTTTCTCTCTCTCTGTCTCTGCCTCTGTCTCTGTCTGTCTCTGGTCTCTGTCTCTCTGTCTGTCTCTCTCTCTCTCTCTCTCTCTCTTTTTTTCTCTCTCTCTGTTTCTTTCTCTCTGTCTGTCTCTCTCTCTCTGCCCTCTGTCTCTCTGTCTGTCTGTCTCTCTGTCTGTCTGTTCTCTGTCTCTCTGTCACTCTCTAGCTCTGTCTCTCTCTGTCTCTCTCTGGTCATTTGTCTGTCTGTCTCTGTCTGTCTGTCTCTCTGTCACTCTCTGTCTCTGTCTCTGTCTCTCTCTCTGTCTCTCTCCTCCCTCCCTCTTGCACTTACTCTGTTGCTTTGCCTTTGTGTTTGTCTTTCCCCGTCTTACACCCACACTCTCTTCCTCGACCATTTATCACCTCATATCAAACCCCAGCAACAACTATTTTCAGATGCAATTTCAGACTCTTAAGTAACACCTTTGAAAGGTTCTTAATAGATGACATGCGTCCAGATAAATGGACATAATTATACAGACATACATACATATTAACATGTATACATATTACGTATCTGCAAATGCATACATACATACGTATTTACATTTTCTGCATGTAAGTGTATGTTTAGATTCAGTCATACATAAACATATGCATACAAATTTTACATACAAAGATTACAAGTCGTACGTACATGCATACATGCATACATACATACATACATACATGCATACATGCATACACATACATACATACATACATACATACATACATACATACATACATACATACATACATACATACATACATACATACATACATACATACATACATACATACATACATACATACATACATACATACATACATACATACATACATACATACATACATACATACATACATACATACATACATGCATATATACATGGATACATATAAAATTGTTGCATATTGTTTTGTATTGCACTGTATTGTATTTGGAATTTGTAAAGCGCCTCTTGCAGCATAGGCTATTCAGAGGCGCTCTCAGCGTGACAGCCTATCTTTATGTAGTGTGTAGGCCACCCGCTTGAAATAGCACAGCAGTTAGAGACAGAAACAGAGAGTCAGAAACAGAAACAGAGACAGATATAGAGATAGAAATCCAGAGAGATATAGAAAGGGGCATGCACACACTGAGAGAGACATCAACTAATAATAAGTCCTTGGGCGTTGTCCGTGCGAATGACGAGCGTGTTCTTGTCTCCTAATAGCACGTCATCCGTAGGTCAACCGAAGCAGAAGAAAAGGGCGCCGCCGTATACTATACGAGTTCAAAAATCAATGACAGTCATATGGTAGTGAAAAGAGATAGGGCTTCAGCTGTGACTTCAATGTATCTATCTATATACCTCTGTACTCTGTGTGCGTGTATGTATGCATGAATATTATTATGTATCCATGTATGCGTGTATGTTTGAATGAATGTATGTATGTATGTATGACATTGTATGTATGTACGTACGTATGTATGTATGTATGTGTATGTATGTACGTATGTATGTATGCATGTATGTATGTATGTATGTATGTATGTGTGCCTGTATGTATGTATGTATGTATGTATGTATGTATGTATGTATGTGTGTATGTACATGTATGCATGTATGTATGTATGTATGTATGTATTTGTATATGTATGTATGCATGTATACTTTTTTGTGTGTATGTACATGTATATACTAAGTAAGTATGTATGCGTGGTTATGTACTTAATACTTATGTGTGTTTATGAACAATATAATAGCATCTTGAGTCCACGTTAACCGGATATGGAAATTTTCCTCCTGACTGGAACACATCCAACAGGCGACTGAAATGCATCCTAATTATCGGATTCCGGTTGCCGAAAACGGCTGAGCTGCAACTGGTGCCGTTGCTATTGACGACGCCATAGACGTAGTAACCAGGGAAGTATAGGAGTCAGGTTGCTAACGGTCGCACTCCTTGCAGGTGCCCGTCAGGTCGTAAAGGGAGCGCACGCTGGCGCCGCCGCTAATAACTCACTGATGAGGTCGTCTGAAAATCGTTAGTTGCATCTAACACCCGGTGGTTTGGTCAGAGGGATGAGAGGCGCTGGGTCTGCTGAATATAGACAGTGGGCTGCATGGGAAGGTGGATGGAGCCCATCAACGGAGGTCTGGGTCCTTTTATGGGTTCAGAGGATTAGGCAGGTGGTATACGTAGGGGTACGAAGTGGTTCTGCCATTTGGTGAACAGAGCAACTGAACTTCAGAAGTTAGTATGTCTAATTGTCTATGTATGCATGCATGTATGTTAGGGGTGTCCAGAAATACATGGGGGAAAAATTATTTTCTCCGATTCGAATGCACATAGGCTCATTTTGTTCCTTTTTAAATATTATATCATCTGCCAAAAAAGTTCACCAATTTAAGAACTTTTAGAGGTTGCTCAATGAGGCCAAAGTTCTAGATGTGAATAACGGCACCAACACGGAGGATCCAATGGCAATGCTGACAGGATTGCTGTCTGTGTTACAGGACATAACGTAGATAAGATACTCGGAGTAATTAAAATTCCTTCTGGCACTGGACATGCACAAGCTAAGGCTGCATTCCAGTTGTTGAATCTCTGGGATGTTGCAACAGATGTTGTAGGCATGTGCTTTGATACAACGGCATCAAACACAGGGACAAAGCATAGCGCATGTACTTTGCTGGAACAGTTGATGTAGAAAATGCGTTGCACTTAGCATGTCAACACCACATGCATAAGATCATCTGTCATTATCATAAGTGAAGTTTGTGTAGTAGGCCTATTGCATGGCCAGTCATGGACCAAACATTGCTCCTTTCAACAGATTTTAGAAGTTTTTGGCCAAACATCAACCAAGCACACTACAAATCTTTGAATGACACCTGACTTGATAACGAGCTGCTGCAACAGCTTTGTGAAGAAGTGTGTTAATTCTTGCAAGCTTTCCTGTCAGACAGCACTGCATATTTACCCCGAGAAGATTACAAAGAATTGATCGAGATTACACTTCTAATTTTGGACTGTCCCCTCCCAACTTCCAAACATTACCACTTCTGGCCGCCAGGATCTTATCACATGGCGAGGTGGATGGCTAAAGTTATTTACTGCCTTAAAATCTACCTCTTTCATGATGAATTCAAGCTTACCACTTGCGAGTTGGAAAATCTTACAGAGTTTTTTATTTTTGCAGCACATATCTATGTTCCTGCCTGTCAGCGACGGTATCTCATTCCATGTAGTGGGTGCCGATGCCGCATTTAACGAAATGCTGCTGTTCCAAATGATCATACAGTACTCTGACATAAATAAGGTGTGTCACAGGCTGCAATTAAAAAGCTACAGACCACCTGTGGTGAATTGGACTTGTGCCACTGTCATTGTTTTCTGTGAAGGTTTCCATTGAAGATAAAAGTTAATTGTTTATTCAATGATTCAGAGTGGAAGTGATTGGAACATTCGCAGGATTAAGGCAACATATGACCAGCTGGAGAACAAGACATTGCATGAACTGATGACTTCCTCTTCATTTGCTGCCTTGATATCTGTTGGAATAAGCATAGCTACTTTGTTAGTCGACGATCCAGATGCCTGGAATGAGATACCGTCGCTGACAAGCAGTGACAACCAGCACGACAGTCGTCAAGTCGCTGGAAGTTGTTAATGATTCAGCAGAGCATTCAGTGGCTTTGATGAGTACAAAGTACAAACTTTGTACATTTTACCAATCGACCACAAAATCAGAGCAAGAAATGCAGAAGTTAATAGAGGTTGTTGAGGACAACAGGAAGCGAATACTAGATGATCGAAACAACATGCTAAAGTCTTACAGTCTTCGGTAGCTTAATTACAAGATTTCACAGCATCCAGGAACTGGGACAGTGAGGCTCTATATTACTTAATAGTTATATGGCACTTTCGACTGAAAGCTATGAGCCTAGGAATCCCCCCATGATTCAAACTATGATTTCATCAGTGACACTTTTATTTCAAGCTTTGTTTGTTTACAGCTGCTATTAAATTGCATTAGCGAGGCTTTTTTATATGTTGAAACTTCAGCCTCATTGAGCAACCCCCAAATGTTGACATAGAGACCTGAAATTTTGCAGGGAATTAAATTTCTATATAATCAACAATATTAGAGGGTGTGCAAATTTAAATTCCCAAAAAATTTATTTTGGACACCCCTAATGTATGTATGTACTACTACTAGTACTACTACTACTGCTACTGCTACTGCTACTGCTACTGCTACTGCTACTGCTACTGCTACTGCTACTACTACTACTACTACTACTACTACTACTACTACTACTACTACTACTACTACTACCACCACCACCACTACCACTACCACTATACCACTACCACTACCACTACCACTATCACTACCACTACCACTACTACTACTACTACTACTACTACTACAACTACCACTACCACTACTACTACTACTACTACAGCAAGAACAAATACTACTACTACTATTATTTCCGTTACTACTGCTGCTGCTGCTGCTATCATTATTTTCCTCATGCAGAGTCTACTAAGGTTTGGATAGATTTAGCGCTTAATTAATACTGTTTTATGAATGGTTTCCATGGCTCGTTGACTTGTATAGACGTCTGCCGCATTCTTTATTCTTCATCTAATAAGGCTTCAGATTTATATCCACATGTAGACCTATGCATATACTGTATACCCTCACATGCTTATATATACTTATATATATACTTATACGAATCGATTTTTAATACGTAACCTGTTAAACTTTAACCTCTTCAATTTTTTGTTTCTTATTAATGGCGCTTACGAAATGTAAACTGTTATTAACTGTATTCAAACGTGTACATTGTACTCACTGTTCATGGAATCGATTCGAATAAATTTGATATTTATTTGATATATATACATATCTATATTGTACATAAATACATACAATTAGACATAAATGTTTATATATAGATCTACTGTGTATATATGTATATTTGAATTAACATACAAGGTTTTGCGTAGCCTGGATATAATACATATGCATATATATAATTATATATATATATAATTATATATATATATATATGCATGTGCAATGTGCATAGACCTATATATGCATAGTACGTACTTATATATGTATGTGCAATTGTGCATCTATCCATATAATGCATGAGCTGCAGTATGAATGGAGGTCGTAAAGTGTTGATCCGTTGGCATCGTTTGCTGAGCATCGATTACCGGCATCAATGGACCGAGAGCAGGAACAAGAATGATTAGGCATTTGTATGCTAAGGGAGAGACAGACAGACATACAGAGAGAAGGACACAGACAGAGACAGATATAGACAGATCAGGAGAGTGATATGTACACAGAGGCAGACAGACACTCAGATAGATGAAGAAAGACGTCAGGAGCGCATGAAGCTTCAGAGAGAGAGAGAGAGAGAGAGAGAGAGAGAGAGAGAGAGAGAGAGAGAGAGAGAGAGAGAAACAGACAGACAGACAGACAGACAGACAGACAGACAGACCCAGAAATAACGAAAGAAAAATAAGACAGAGAGGTAGGACAATGCAACCTAGACACATGTATATGCAAAGAGGGATATACAGAGACAGAGATAGAGAGAGACCAATATGCAGAGAGAGAGAGAGAGAGAGAGAGAGAGAGAGAGAGAGAGAGAGAGAGAGAGAGAGAGAGAGAGAGACTCACAGACATATGAATAGATAAAGACAAAAAGCAAACTAGATAAATAAATAGATATTCAGACAATGAGACAGATAGGCAGACAGACAGATAGGCAGACAGACAGACAGACCAACAGACAACTAGCTAGGTAGCTTGCTGGCTGGCTGGATGAATGGATGGATGGACACACAGACAGACAGATCTACAACATATAGATAGACAGACAGACAGACAGACAGACAGACAGACAGATAAGCAGATAGAGACATTTATAGATAATTATAGTAACCATAACCCTAAATTTATTGTATTGACGACGAAAACACAAGAACAATATAAAAAAGAGAACAGAGAAAGGTACAGACAGAGGCTGATGCAGAGAATGACAAGGACACGAAGTCAAGACCAGATGCAGAGAGACAGAGAGACATAGAGCCGTGGACAGACACAGAGACCATATTGACCATATGCCACAGCCTATCATTAGATTGCAGTGAGTGCCAGTGAGGCCCGTGCTATATAAACCCCTTCTCCCCTTCTCCATTCCTTCGCTATTCATCTTCGATAGATGATAAATGGCGCAACATAAAGCTATCCCAACTTCCGACATTTTATCGTCACTGCCGAACGAGAATGCTGTGAAGCCGATGCAGTCGTGGTGGTGGTGGTAGTGATGGTGGTGGTGGTGGTGAGGCTGGTTATGGTGGTAGTATTCGTTGTGCTAGAAATGGTAATTGTGGAGCTGTGATGGTGATGAAGAGATGGTTGGGGTCGTGAAGGTGGCTGGGAAAGAGATGGTGGTGGTGGTCGTGACGGTAGAGGTGGTGGTGGAGGTGGTTGAGGTGGTGGAGATGATGGAGGTAATGATGGTTGTGCTGGAAATGGTAAGGGTAGAGATGGAGCTGGTGATGGTGGTGGATGTATCGTAGAAGATGTTTTGTGTTGGTGCTAGAGATAGCATTGGTGGAGATGGTGAGCGTGGCAATTGTGATGATGGAGATGGTTTAGGAAGTGGTGATGCTGTGCTGGAGATGACACTGGTGGTAGTGGTGGTTAATGGTTATGCTGATGGTTATAGCAGGTGGCAACGGAGATGGTGTTGGTTGTTGAAATAGTTTTGGAGATGCCTATGATTGTGTTTATAGTGATGGTGGAACGACGAGTGTCCCTACAAGTTTCAGCTCACCCTTCTGGCTCCATCCCTCCCCGGGGCTCCTTCCCAACCTGGCTCCTTCCCTACCTGGCTCCTTCCCTACCTGGCTCCTTCCCTTCCTGGCTCCTTCCCTACCTGGCTCCATCCCTCCCGGTTCCTTCCCTACCTGGCTACCTCTCTGCTTCATTTATCCCCTTCCTCCCTCCCTCTATTCTTACCATTTATCCTCATTATTGTTATTAATTTATAAAGCTCCACTATCCAATGCCCAAACATCAATCGATGGCAGTGAGCAATTGTCGGTGAAAAACCTGCTCTAGGTCAGTATCTTCAGTATCTAGAAGGTAATGTCTAGGTCCCTACACAGTAACCGCCTCAGGGTAGAAGGCTAGAACCCGTTACAAGACGAGAGACCTAACCAATCGGGATATACGGTATCTCTCTTGCGCGGTCGTAACGACCCCTTAGGGTAGGGTAATAACAGACGAAATAGGTCTGCGCTCCCTGTTCGCTTCTTAATTGGCGACCGATGGGCGGTTCAATGGATGGTCTTGAGACGGGGACATTTGACGGATGGCGATGATAGATAACGCGATCGGTCCCATTGCAAATCGAGGCTGAATATACTTCACCGTGCAAATTCCACAATTTCCTCTGACATACGAAATTCTGCTCCATTGCACACACTAACACACGCAAACATACACACACATAAACGTACACGCACGCACACGCAGGTGTACAAACACATTCAGATACACACACACACACATACGCACCTACAACCCTGACACAATGCTCATAATATGGAACACATATTCCCAAATGGATCCAGCATAAAGCCTATTCATGTAGGCTATGTGTCGCCTAACATGCTTATGGGCATGCTGGCAGGTCCACAAGCACACACACAAGTGTATTATATGCACACATTTGCTTCCTCTGTCTCCTTGCCATCTCCGCCGCATTCGCTACCATTGATAACGGTCTCCCTCCTCCTCGACAATCTTCTGGTTTGTTGTATCTAGCACTGCTCTACTCTTGTTCCAGTCCTACTTGTCTTCCAGATCCTTCTCCTCTCTTGATCTGGACCCTCTGGAAAACGGATTTGGATCTCATTTTAACTACTCTTTAGACCCCTGTGACTCGACGCAGCGCTCGTGAATAAGTTGGTGCCTTGCGCCCAGCTTTCAATACATGCATGCATGCATGCATGCATACATACACAAAATACCTACATACCTCCACCGTCCAATCTCTCTCATCCTAAACGAAACCCTCCTCTGCCTCCTTCGCTCCTTGTTCTCCTGACAACCGCGGACTTCGCCCTGCGCTTAATATATCTAGACAACCTCTCTGACTCGACGCAGCGATCATGAATACGCTGGTGCATTGCGCTTAGCTTAAAACAACCCTATAGAAATTTGGGGTTTACGATTACGACTACAATTGTAAAAAAATAACAAAAGAAACGCGAAAACGTTGACGTCGAACCCATCTATAACAAAGGCTGCGTATTGTCTGTATCCATGGAGACGCGCGTGTATTCACAGCAGGACATAATTATTATGCACTAAAATGAAGCGATTAAATACTGAACGTTATTATTCGATTCTTTTATGCAAATATTATGACGTATTTTTAGTAAAACGAAGACCCGTTCAGACCCGTAGACTCCTCCCACCATTGTTTCCTTTGTATCCACAACGATCATGTTTAATGGAAACTTGGTTCATAACGACGAATTCGGGATTTCTTCAGCGATTATAGACTGGACAGCACCGCACGAAACAACGGAGTTTGACAGGCTTTGTCGACAAAATTATTTATTGAGCAATGCAATACAAAAGAGCATACACATTAGACTGGTCCACAAAATTAAAAGTTGGAAATACATTGCTCCACAAGGCTGCCTTTGTTACAACATGAAAACATGAGTCTGTATGGAAAATTTTGGAAAGACAAGTTGCAGCAAGTATTGTTTCTGTGACTCATCCTTAGTATATCATTGTAAGAATGGATCAGAGCCACTCCACGTTCTGCGCAGTCATTGACGACCATCAACAGTTTGACATTTGCCTTCATCGACTGGGAAGTTGGGTCCAGTGGTCAGGGAGTAAAGGACTTTGATAGGAAGGCTGTGGGTTGTTCTTGACCCTGGATGGTAAAAAGATCAAGCAGTTTTAAAGATCTCCTTGTGACATACTCTTCCAGTGGAGCTGGTGGTCAAAGGATTTCTGTCCACACGCTACATGGATAGCGGATTAGGTGGATAAATAAGATTGTACTACCAGAGCAGCCTCGATGTCTTCAGTGACACTCTTCGATGAAATAGCGGAGATGTTGACTGAAAGAGTTAATTAAATCGAACTCAAACTGTAACTCCTTGATTCAGCACAAATTTGTGTTCATACAACTTCCACAGTTTGCGAACACCCGAATCCACACACTGTGCGGGGATTCTAGCCTCCTCCCGATTTACCAACGCAGCGACTATTGTTGCTTTCGTGGCCTCACCAAATACTATAGTCTATTCTGGTAATGAAATATGAAATTCCTCAGGATTGCCCAATTTTTGGGAGTCCAGACCCAAGAAAGTGTTTGTCAGGCATGCCTAACAGACAACATTGTGAGGAACTCCTTGTTGATGCCAGTTTCACCATAGCTGCCGTTTTGTAACGTACGAGCTTTTATTGTAGAAATTGAAAAACATTTGCTGTAAGCTTATTTCATATTCAAGTCTGGCTTCCCAGATTAAAAATACGCTATTCATGCTAAATTAGCAGCATATAGAGCAATAATGAACAATCCAATTGTATATGAAACGAATTGTAATGAAAAGTTGGCATGCACAATTTAAAAATGAGCTATAAGACAACAACCGTTTATCTATCAGAAAGAACTTGAAATAAGTGTTTTATTTGTAAATAAGCTTATTATTCTTTTAGTTACTTAAATACAGTTGGCATATTGATCATGATTTAGAAAGATGGTGCTTGGTGTTCATGGGTGCTTATTTTAATTGATAATGAAGCTATTAATGCGTCAGATGCGCAATATTTGCAATTTCTACAAAAAGTGTCAAAACCTAGCGACCTCTAAACATGCTCAGATCTCTTCAATTTTTTTCAACACAGAGTCTTCTAGTCAAGTGTAACAGGGGCAGCCTTGTGGAGCAGCATATTTTGAAAAAATATATTTCCCCATGTAAGTTTGGACCAGGCTAATACACATGTAGGCTATACATGTACGTGTTTACGTATGCATGCATGTAGGACTAGGCTAGGGTATGTATGTATGTATGTATGTATGTGTTTATGATATGTACATGTATGTATGCATACATGTATGGGCGTATTTAAGGGGTTGTTTAACGGGTTCAACCCCCCCCCCTTATAAATACATTACTGCTATAAAACAAACTAAAAATATAGAAAAATACTACCATGTCCAATGGGAAATCCCCGAAAACTAAAACCAATGAAGTTGTTTCCTTGCTACGTCCCTCAGTCCCTGCATGCATATATGTATGTATGTATAAGAATGTTTGTATGTATAATGGATGTATGTATGTTTATTTGTATGATTGTATGCCCGTGTGTATGCAAGTGTGTATAGGTGTTTGCATTCAAAATACACGCATGTATGCGTATGTACATACATACTTGCATGCACACACACATACTCGAATACATACATCGATATGCATGCATGCGAGCAGTCACCGTCTCCAGCGATGCTCGAATCCGTAAAATCCGTTATGTCGAAATATATTACATTTTCTTCTCGCAGATACATATCTAATACATAGCTTACAAGTCTCTGCACGTATTTGGTATTAATATAGCTAGTTTTTTGCAATCGGAGATTCAGCCACGTTGAAGCAGAGGGGATCATTCACTGAATCCGAGGAAATCATTCACTGTCGCTTTCTTCGATAGCCGCCTACAAGAGAGAAAAATGTCTTAGCGTTTGAGTCAATTGTCGAAGCTATTAGCGATCTCGTCTGTTGAAAACCCTGCAGTTGGAAAGGCAGCTCGTTCAGTACATTGACTGTCTCGTGTATCAGATGCGGCTTCCGATTCAATTGACAGTGGTCCACAGCTGATCATTTCCTCTTCTGAACATTTTGCTATGCGTTTAGACAAGTGTATGTATATGTGCACGTATAAGATGTACGTACGTAACGTGCGTATGTATGACATCTGCATATACGTTAGTTTGTTTACGTATACATGTATTATGAGCATGTACGTTTGTATATAGTAATTTGTATGAATACTTGTACAGCGTATTTTAAGAATCTCACAGGGACGTGTTCTGTTTAGGGACCCTGATTAAATGCTTAAGTCGCAATTGCCTCGCGCCTCACATTCAGATGTAGACCTTGCGCACTTTATAAATGATAATAGTAGTAATAGTAATGGTAGTGGTCTGAAAAGTTGTAGTAGTAATAATAGTAGTAGTGGAATAGCAGTAGTGGTAGTGGTAGTAGTTAGTGGTAGTGGTAGTGGTAATAGTTAGTGGTAGTGGTAGTGGTAGTAGCAGCAGAAGCAGGAGTAATACTGATAATAAAAAATTAAAATAATTAACACTAAACTCATTTAATTGTCAGCATGGAAGCATTACGCCGTACATATATGCGACATTGGTTAAACTTCAACGCTCGAAATTTGAACGAAAACCTGTCAGTGCAAGCATTAAAAGAAGGAATATTTCAGCTGAACTAATTTATTTTTAAAGACCGATGTAAGATCCAGATGGAAATCAACACTACATCGATCCTGAAGCGACCCATGGAGCAAAAGGGGCGAATGTATCATTGCGCTGGGTGAATGAATCCCTCGGTGACGGACGGCGTCTCTTCTGGTCGTCCTGTAAATCCTCGTAATGCGAGCGTAGGTGAAACGTTGCTGACAATCGACGATTTATGTGACGCCTGAAATGGATCGCGTTTGATGACCACCAGGAGTCGCCAGTGCTGCTGTTGGGGGGGGGGGTTGCGTTATATGGTCCACTGAGATTTAGGTCGCTTTTACGAGAGCAGGGAGTTCTCGAGAAGCACTTCAAGAGTATATAAAAACTATGGCAAGCTCCCTCAGAGAGGTCATGAGGCAGAGACCGTAATAGGCTAATATAACGTAATGAAACACCGTATAAAACAACATAAAATAGCGTAACATTACATAACAGAGCAGAGATTAAGGTAGATATATGATAGATAGATTATCCTGTTTTTTCAAGTCTGAAATCAAGGACAACAAACAGCTGAACCAAAGGAACTGTTTTGTAAAATGATTCGTTCAGCAATTAACCCAATATGCGAACGACTTTTGAATAAGAACCAAATTAGCAGTTGTGCTGAGCGATAATTTGTATACTACAACTGCCTTTAGGCAGGTTCGTAGTCTAATGTGGCCATTCATCTTGTTTGTTTGCACTCTCTTTCAGCCTGCTGGAACCATCCTTCAACATCCACTCCAATGGTATCTTTTGAGGTCTTCCTTTGGTCTTTCCCCGTCCATTCTTCCCTCGATTATAGTTCTTAGTAGAGAGATAATCTCCCTTCATTATGTGGCGCAACTATTTTCTCTATCGACTTCTGATTGGATCTTCTTTCCTCCACCACTTGTAGTGACTCTTCGGTTTGATACTCCAGTAATCCAGCAAATACACTTTGCTTATTACTGGCAACATTGCATGCCTTCTCTTAGTCGATATTGACTCCTCTGTTTCACAGTCTGAAACAAGGCACAGCGCAAAGCTTCGCTTACTGGGACATTTTGAACATCTTGACATCTCTGGTCCTCTTCGAACACATACGGCAGCGAAATTGCGGCTTTGTCCAAATTGTAATTGGGTGCAAATGGCCCGGAAAGTGCCGCTCGGTTAAACTGAATGCCAAGACATGATGCTAAGGAGGCTAATATTATTGCTAAGGCTGTTTGCTAGGATGCTGTTTTGCTAAGCCACGTTGCTAAGGCAAGTTATGAATGCTGGTATCTAAGGCAGGTTGCTAAGGAGGGCTTTTGGTAAGGAGGGCGGTTGCTAAGGAGGGCGGTTGCTAAGGCAGCGGGTTGCTAAAAAGACTAGTTGGTGGTGGGTGTGAACAGTCATATCAAACTGCAACAAATGTTCATCTGCCATCGTTTTTCTGATACAGAATGCTTGCAATCAGCACAGGCTTCATCAGCAAGATTAGCGTAATGTGAGTTTCGTGTACCATTTCATTGATTTTCTTGCTGCTGAATATGATAGTTCAAGCGTCTGATGACGTCTATCCACAGAACCCATGTCATGTCACATGCTGTAGTCAACCATCCTTACTTGCTGCTGCTTACCTACCAGACCGGAAGGCGCTCATATAATTATAAATTATGTATCCAAATACAGCAGTAACAGCACACACCTAGACTGTTGCAGCATCATAATTAAACGCCTTAAGGCGAAATGTGTCGCTCCAGAACAGTGTTCCTCGTTAGTTGTGTTTGTACCGGAAAAATCCGGAAGTAAGGCGCTGCAGTTTCTGATTGGGCGCCGGATATTTCCTGTGTGCGGGGGTTAAGAGGTTAATCATGTTTCTTGAGCTGCCTGTAACGAAATAAATCGTGAGCTTAATGCTAGATGCTCCAGGAGAATGGTTCATTGCATTGGAATGTACGTACGTACGTATGTACGTAGGTATGTCATTGTATGTAGGCATGTATGTACATGTAGGTATTGATGAACGGATGGATGGATGGATGGATGGATGGATGGATGGATGGATGGATGGATGGATGGATGGATGGATGGATGGATGGATGGATGGATGGGTGGATGGGTGGGTGGGTGGGTGGGTGGGTGGATGGGTGGATGGATGGATGGATGGATGGACGGACGGACGGACGGACGGACGGACGGACGGACGGACGGACGGGTGGACAGGTGGACGGGTGGATGGATGGATGGATGGATGGATGGATGGATGGATGGATGGATGGATGGATGGATGGATGGATGGATGGATGGATGGATGGATGGATGGATGGATGGATGGATGGATGGATGGATGGATGGATGGATGGATGGATGGATGGATGGATGGATGGATGGACGGATGGTGGGATGGACGGATGGACGGATGGACGGATGGACGGATGGACGGATGGACGGATGGATGGATGGTTGGATGGAGCCTGCTATTCGTATTTTAGATCCTATTGCTAAATCTACCACTCAGATTAGTCTGCCATTAAACCTGTATTACCTATTACCATACGGTGTGGAGATTCGTTAGCACACTTCAGCTTTTACATCGCATAGTCGTGAGTTTATGGGTCCGAGGCTTTCAAGTGGAAATATAGGGTTTGTTCGACAGAACTGCAAATAGGCCATCTGGCTATAGAAGACATGGACCGGGAAATGCGCGCCTTATTCATAGGTACCCTCGATCGAAAAAGGAGCTCAATATATAGGATTTTATGCCCGTATAAAACCGACCCAGGGTTAGAAGGCTGCATTGATGCCAAGTACTAAAAAGGAGATCGCGTAGAAGAATGCGAATTGGAAGAATGCGCAGAAAAAGTAGAAAAGAAGGCCATGAAGAAGAAGGAGGGAAGGAAGGAGGAAGGAAGGAAGGCTGGAAGGAAGGCTGGAAGGAAGGAAGGAAGGAAGGAAGGAAGGAAGGAAGGAAGGAAGGAAGGAAGGAAGGAAGGAAGGAAGGAAGGAAGGAAGGAAGGAAGGAAGGAAGGAAGGAAGGAAGGAAGGAAGAAACGAACGAACGAACGAACCAAGGATGGAAGGAAGGAAGGAAGAAGAAAAAGAAGAAGAAGAAGAAGAGGAGGAGGAGAAGGAGGAGGAGGAGGAATAGGAAGAAGAAGAAAAAGAGGCGACGTTTGAGCTGATAAACGAGGTTCGGAGAGTTGGGTGGCCAATCTTTCGGCATATATGTGTGACGGGAGGTTGTCGTCTAGCCACTTCGGACCTCTATCCTATTGAGAACTTTTGGAGTATTTTATCTCTCAGCGTTTATAAAGATCCTGAGCCAAAAAACGTCTATCAGCTCAAACGTTGCCTCCAACGAGCATGGAGATCGATAGCAGTTGGGACACTTCATACGCTGATCCAGTCTATGCCGGATAGAGTCAGTGCTGTCATTAAACAGAAAGGAGATACTGTACGCTAATAGCCTACGTCTTTATGTCCTAGGTAATAACAGTGTCTTATTGTGTACGACGCTACACATTTCCTTTACTGTGTTAATTTGATGAACGCCATTTTTTCCGCAAAAACTGGTGGTCTTAACATTTTCTTATAAATAATGGCAACCACGGACCGGATCATAATCAAATTCTTACCATTATTTTTCGGTTGACCTATGTATGTACTGACCAAATATTATAAAGAAATATGCAGCCGTTACTGAGACAACGCATTTTGAAAACGGTGAACGAACTTTCGTGTCACCCTATAATATAATTAATTCTTCTTAAAAATTCCTTGGTGTAATGGGTTCAACCATTAGATCGTTTTCCAATTTTCCATTGCATGAGGGATCCTTCTCATCTGCTTTTTGGCTCAGGCCAAAGTTCATCCGCTACTTAAACTAAACTTAGGATTAGACTAAACATCTAAATTTAAATAACTAACCCTAACTATATGTAAAGGAGCAGCGTTCTGTTTGTTACCATTGATTGATTAAACAAAAATACAATGCAACATACACACATGCATCATGCATGCATACATACATACAATGTATGTATGTATGCATGTATGTATGTATACATGCATACATGCATACATACATACATACATTGTATGTATGTATGCATGCATGATGCATGTGTGTATGTTGCATATACAAACATACATACATACATACATATATACATACATACATACATACATACATACATACATACATACATACATACATACATACATACATACATACATACATACATACATACATACATACATACATACACTAGTGTGGTCCAAAATTACATGCAAAAAATTTTATTTTTAGATTCATGAGGCATGTTGATACAATGCTTCATATTGATCTAAAAAGGACCTGTGTGAAATTTTTAGTGAAAAATTTAATATTTTGGGGTCGCTCACGAGTGTCGAAATTTTACATGCGCTCCACAGTAGGCCTAATCTTGGCATCTTGACTTTTTGGCTGCTTGTTTGATCAATGACCATAGTTTAAATTGTAATCCTGTTCCACCACACTGGAGATTTAACCTTGTTAAATTTAATTCATTTTATGCCACAACTACTTTCAGTATATAATAATACCGACAATGAACAGTAAACACCTTTTTAAGGTCTTTGACGGCCATGACGGATACATATTAATTTCTCTGGAATTAGTAAATTTACCACAGTAATTCGAAAATAATTTTTCTACATATCTAGTACTACAGGAATTCAGGTAAACTACCTTTATATTTTCATTAATCTGTTTGCATCTTTTACCTTATGTGAGCGGTGTATGGACTAAGGCCAAAGAATTGCCTAATAACCTAGACTAACGAGTAATATGCCAATGTATTGCTTCACAGTTATAACTTACCAGTAGGCTACCAAGAGTATTAGTAATTTGCAAGCCTTTAATTACTAATTAGTTATCTATCTAAGATAATGACAACGATGTACCTTTAAATTTGCACTATTTATTGTAGGACCTGGATGGTAAGAAGTAAATGACAATGACCACTGCAGTCGCAACACGAAAAAGAACCGAAATATAGCTTATTGGACAACGTTTGAACTGTTTTGGTGACTGACCGCCTCCTACCTACAGGAAAAGAAGTTGTAAGGCGTTTATTCTCCTTTGGAGCCAACAGCCAGGAAAATCGTAAGAACGTTGTAGAAAAAGTTTCACAGCTATATATGGGCTAAGGCACGCATCCCGACAATGGAGACCCGAGCAATAACAGCCAAGTTTATTTGAATCCTCGACAGGTACGAAAAACTGAAGAAAAACCGCAGCAGAAAAACTGGCCAGCAGAAGGCAGGTGAGGTATTGCTTAATGATGACCCTTCAAAGCTCTTCGATATTTCACACAAAGATGCTTTGTCCCTGATCACCATCAGTGAGGACAAGGACTTTCTTGTTGACCAGAGAACAACAAGAACGGTGGCGATGGGAGGAGGAGATAAGAAACTGACGAAAAAGGAACAGAAGCAGCTGGTCTGCGTGAAGTAGCTATTTTCATTGTCCTGATCTACTCCAGAACTTGGGTTGAGGCTCCAGGAGCTTGTGATGCCGCTGTGAATGACCGGGCTCTACTGGACGACCTAATCCGCTACAACACTGTAAACGAGAAGATAGCCAAGGCAGCATTTGCTACTTTCAGACGTCATCTCTGGTATTTAGGAAGCGACCTTGTCGGCTTCTCACTTTTCTCCGAGAAACTGTCAATGGGTGAGAAAAGAGAGATTGCGACACAAATGAAGAAGGAGAAGAAGCTGGATCGCAAGAGGTGGATTCCTAAGGAAAGCAATGGAGAGGAAATGACAGCAAGCCTGAGCAATCTTGCTTCTTCTGCATCTCTGAGGTTTCTGAAATCTCTTCATATCAAGGCTACATTCTTGGATCTCCCTCCTGAGTAGTGGGAACAAGATGAAGGTTTTCAAGAGGGGAGGAGGAAGATTCAAAAACTTAAAGTCGTGAATGATGGGGTAGAGAGAGGAGTTGCCATGATCAGCACCTTCAATGACTCACTGACGAAGGATGAAGACACTAAACAAGCGTTACTCCAGGTGGTGGAGCATCACCGTCGTCTTCATCCTCTTAAATGAGACTTTCTTAACTATATGACACGCTGACAGCGTTCATATGGCGTTTTTGGACATTGGATACTAGACACTGACAGTCAATTAAACACTAATTTCAGCTGTTTTATATACTCGTAACAATAAAATTGCAAACTGTTAGATTGCAGGCTCGTTGATTGTTGACTGGCCACCTTGGCCCGCCATATAGCAGTATTTGAACTGTAGTAGGCATACGAAAATTTTGACAGCTTTGAGCGACCTGTAAATGTAGTCCAATCTTTCCAATATTTTGCACTGTGGGTTTCTTGTACCAGATGTACAAAATAAACAACATGCCTCTGAAATATTTCAATCTTAATTTTTTGGACCACCCTAACATACACACATTACATACATACATACATACATACATACATACATACATACATACATACATACATACATACATACATACATTAGGGTGGTTGCATCTCTAATGGAAAATTTTCAACTTCAGTTGTTTACTTTCGCCAACCCGGCATTCCGTGCCAATTGGTTTAGAAGTAATGTAGCCCAAAAATTATCAGGATTGAACAATATCTAGGACTGCCACAACGTCTTTGAAATTTTGACTTTTACAGATAATTTTCGTCATTTCGAGTATAAGTATTTGATTCGCATTTCTGGACCTATGTTTAGTTTTCAACAGAAAACCTGGATGATTTTACTTAAGCACAACTTAAAAATAATTTCTACAATGTTTATGTTCTCGTTGATTGTTTATTATTAATTTGTATTGGCATTTTAGTGGTATTTGATGCGTGAGTTCCTGAGACCGATAACCACAAATCTATTCGAACAAGCATAGGCCCCTACGCAAAAGGGTGCAGTGGAAAATAAGCGAAAATTAGAAATTCGAAAAGTAATAGCAACCAAAAGTTGCCTAATGGCATGGATCAAACACTGTTCAAAATTTAAAAAAATATTAATGTCTTCCGCCCCACCAGAGGGCCAAAGTTACGAGACAAAGCGTTTTTCGAGAAAATTGTAGGTTTTCTTGTAAAATATTCTAATTGAAAACTAATTAACTGGCATTCAATATGCCGCTAGAAAGAGCTTTTAAAACTGAATAAAATGATGTGTTAATTTTCAGAATATGCCCATATTTGTAGAATTTATTAACTGTTTACCATTTCCTCAGTAATAATAATAACTCTAATAAATAATTTTAATCACTAATCAGTGTAATCACTAGTAACCAGGCATGCAATAAATGTAATTGTGCTGTAATCTAGACCTACTACAGGCAGTTGAATTTATTCCTGGTTTAAGTGTTCACTTTTCATTTTTGATTACAACTATTATGCTTACTGTTCGAGTGTTCCTATATTTGATAAAGGGTGAAACTTTGATGGTGTTGTGGCAGTCCTAAATATTAAAACATTTTCATACAACTTTTTGTGTGATATTTCTGGATGGAATGGAACCAAATGGAACCTTGGCGAACATTAGTTTCACACTTTTTATTTTTAAGAACCACCCTAACATAGGCCTACATACATACATACATACATACATACATACATACATACATACATACATACATACATACATACATACATACATACATACATACATACATATGTAGTGTCGTTGATCGCCCGAGATTCGGGGTTGCCGATCGACCGTTGAGAGAGATAACACGTTGTTCATACACACGATGTTTATTCTATAGATGTTACAAGCTCGGACCCCGTGTCCCGGTTGACAAGGGGACAGGAGTCCGTCCTAACGAACACGCTGGATCTTGATCTCTCTCTCTCCTTCTTTCTCCTGCCGTAAGGGCTGCCATTTATATAGCCCTATCAAAACCTCCTACACGGCATTCCTTTACTATAGGCGCCAGTCAGTCTGTCTGCGCGTGCAGGTCTGTGTGGCAGGCACGACTCCCCATTCCTGCCCGCGCCTACTCATAGCACAGATATCTCCCTTCCCTCATTACCCTCTGTCCATCTTCCTGACTGTCTCTTCGTCTGTCTCCCTCTCGATCTGTATCTCTGTCTGTCCTTCTCTCTGCCTCTGTCTGTGTCAATGTGTCTGCCTGGCTGTCTCTGTGTCTCTGTGTCTGACTGTATACTAAGTTGTAGGTATGGCTGTCTCTGTCTGTCTTCCATCTATTCCTCTCTCAAATACCTGTGTGTGAATCATACACACCCCTACAATTTCCCGTCCATTCAAAAAGTTGATGCTCCTGCATCAAACCTTTGTCAAACCAATGTGTAAAAATGAAAGTTAGAACAACAAATCGTGAACGAAAAAAACATGAAAACAAGTGCAATGTATCGGCACTTAAAGTAAGGATCCACACAATTCATAAAACTCTGGCTTATCGATCCATGAACGGTACATACGTTGCTACGCGTTGCATTGGAAGCCCTATATCATCTACTCTTCTCAATACCAAGGGGTCGTCCAAGGAACTTGCTTTATCTGTAAGCGTGATGTTCCTGTGGATTTGATCCGTTACCTCAATATATGGCACTAGCATTCAAATGCTTCGTTTACAAATGACTGTTTACCGCATTTAAGGCACATTATGTATCGCCGTTCTTAATTGTAATGTAGACCTGCTAGACATAAGCAGAGGGCGACTTCAAAGGTAGATCTGCATTCCAGGAGACACATGGTCAGCTGTGAATAAGAGATGGACAGGAGAGTTCATGAGAAATTAGGCCCATTACCGAGATGGTGACTTTCTATGCGTGCGGTTTGAAATTGTGTAGACCTACAGACGCTATTAAGAAGGAATCCTAATTAGTGTTCTGGCATCTGGTCTCAACTAATGATGTCCAGCCGTGCTCTGACCTAGATAGCAGACTTGAGCGAATTGGCCATTGGCCTAATTTATACAGTTCAGTTTCTATGTAGACAAGCAGTTGCTAAAAGGAATTCGATGATAATGAAGATGGTGAACAACAGCTATGAAATAAGCATTCCAGAACTTCAGACCAAAAGAAATTGACATGTGGCGGCTTAACAGCCAAGTCCGAATACAATACATTGAAGTTTAATGGGTCTTCTGGCAGATAGATGTGTACATTAGCCTGGAAGAATTTCAATTAGGCTGTCCAACATCGGCATACCTATATGAGACAAAGTACCGTAAAGTGCTGTGGTTATCGATCGAATAATTGATACTGGCCATCTGCTATACAGACATGATTAAGTCTCAGGATGATGATGAAACAACAAAGAATGTCTCAGTGGGATAAGAGGCATAGTCTACCCTAAGTTATGTTGCGCCGCCACATACAAACATATTTATAACACAAACATTAGAAACTTTACAAGCAAAAGAGCAAAATAGAAGTGCTGAACCACATACTAAAAGACTGCAATAAACCTGCAATAAAACAAAACCACTCAATTGTCTAACGATAAAACCTCATGTGTGAACGCAACATCTGAGTCCAACATTGTCTGTAAAATATGCATAATTATACCTTTACTGCAACGACTAAACTAATAATTAAGGACGTTAGGTGAGGAACGATTCTGTAATTCGCAAAAGCGCAATTAATGATGAGTTTAAGTTAAACAAAATACCACACAATCATGAAAATTTAATATAAGGACGAACTTTGCGGAAGTGCAGTTTATACAGTTTGGCACAGCTAGTGCATTTGGAGGTGTTAAAGGCGGTCTAGCATCATGCTAGCATACCTTAACAAATTAAGTTAAAAATGCAAATTAAGCAGCAAAACCGTCAAACAGAAAATCAAGAACACGATTGCTATGAATTGCTAACTAGTAAGGATCCTCAACCTCATTCAATAACCGCGTAGATAGGCTTTTCGATCCGTGGGCGTCCGGACTGCGCCGCGTAGGAAGCCTCTTATCATCTTACTCTTTAACAACAGGGTGCAAGGAACTCGCTGTCCTTTTGAGTGCACATATTCCCGTGAATTTTGATCCGTTACATACAATTCATTGCATCTGCATGCCATTAGGTGGTTACCGTTTACTACATTTTACTATTATTATAATATAGCGCCATGACGTACTTATTACATATAACACGCTCAATGCTCATTGAACATTGTAGGCATAATATCAGTACTGAAACATATTCTAAGATTTCACTGCAATAACACAAAGCTACTTAATTCTGATAAAGTCTCAGATATGAACGACAAAATCTTAATCCTGAAATGTTTTGCTAAGTAGGCCCCTATATAAGCCTATACTGCAATTACAAAAAATAATGACAAATGATGTTACTTGAGAAATAAATTAGTCTGTTTTTCGCAAAAACGCAATCAATGTTGTTAAGAAAACATGGCACAATCATAGGCCTACAATGTAAGAAAACGAACTTTTGCGGAAATGCACCTTCTACAGATTGGAGGTGTTAACTGTGGTATAACAACTCTGGGTACATACGCGCATACCTAAACCTAAATTTACACGGACACTGATGCAGAAACTAAGTGAAGCTAATGGTCACATGATGATGGGAAATGAACTGGTGGGCGATGCAAGCTAAGATCATAGTCGCGGGCGAAATCAATGGCAAGACGGCTAAAGAAGTCGGATTGCAAATAAACTTAGGTCCACTTCATTATCTGGCGCTATGACCTTTGACATCATAACATGAAATACCGAAATGCAAAATACAACAGCAAAAAAAAGAACAAAGCAAGAAAACAAGTGTAATGATTGGTCGCGTTAAGGATCCGCAAAATCATAATCATAACAACAACTCTGAGAAGATTGGCTTTTATAATCCGTGGACGGTCTGTGCGTCGCTTAGGAAGCCCTACTATCGTTCTCTTACACAAAAATGGGCCCTATGGGAACTTGCTTTCATTATAGCTTTGTGTTCCTGCAAAGGGCTGATCCGTTAACCTTGCACATCATTACACAAGCCTTCAAATGCGTTGATAATTAATTTTTGTGTTCCCTGCATCTAAGTATACATGATGTAGTGCCGTTACCCATTTATAAGACAAAATACATTCTCCTGCTTCTCGTGGAACACTTATGCTAAACAATGAACATGACGAATGACGAAGGCGCTGGCTTATGTCAAATACACAACGAGTGACCATGAGCGGCAGTGGTTACTGACCCAGAAACATTCCGCAGAGTTTGCATTCCATTAAAATCAATGATAAAGATAATGAACACAACTACTACACTAGGATACATTAAGTAAACGCAACATTAAAACCATTAATGATGATGACTATGAGCAGAACTACTAAACTAGGAAAACTTGAGCACATTAAAGTCTTAATGTTCGTATTTCTAAGTTTACAGTGTTAAATAAATGTAATTACGACTTGCTACTTGCCAAGTACGCTAACATCAGTCCAGCATTTGAAACTTTCTCGAGTCCAGAAGGAGGATGGCCGAATAGACACCGTAGCGACGATGATGATGAGGAAGGAGGTAGGCGTGAGGATGGTTGAAACCAGCCGTCGATCGCAAACATTTCTCATCGGAAGCTCCGTGCGTCCGGGACGTCGCTGGGTCTGGCAGGGCGGGAGGTGTAGGCCTCGCGGTCCGGCTGCTGAAGCGTTCCAACACCCATGGTGATGATGAGGTTGGCTAACGTTGACGTTGGATGATGACTGGACATCCGATTTGCGAAGGGTGTCCAGCGATGAGCTGCAGACATGGTGGAACTGAGGTCAGACGGCAAACCAGTCTGGCGGATTGGCGGACGAAGTAGCAATCGGCGAGGGCACCACTCTGTCGTCAGCAGGATAACGTGTAGTCGACCTGCGAAGGAGGTACTGTAGTGAAGTCTCGGTTGCCCATCAGTTGTATCGCTGGTTGACTGTCGGTTGACGTGTTGACATGGGGAACTCGCTGGCTGTAGAGGTACGGCGGAAGGATTGGTTCTCCACCAATTTGTAGTGTCGTTGATCGCCCGAGATTCGGGGTTGCCGATCGACCGTTGAGAGAGATAACACGTTGTTCATACACACGATGTTTATTCTATAGATGTTACAAGCTCGGACCCCGTGTCCCGGTTGACAAGGGGACAGGAGTCCGTCCTAACGAACACGCTGGATCTTGATCTCTCTCTCTCTCTCTTTCTCCTGCCGTAAGGGCTGCCATTTATATAGCCCTATCAAAACCTCCTACACGGCATTCCTTTACTATAGGCGCCAGTCAGTCTGTCTGCGCGTGCAGGTCTGTGTGGCAGGCACGACTCCCCATTCCTGCCCGCGCCTACTCATAGCACAGGTATCTCCCTTCCCTCATTACCCTCTGTCCATCTTCCTGACTGTCTCTTCGTCTGTCTCCCTCTCGATCTGTATCTCTGTCTGTCCTTCTCTCTGCCTCTGTCTGTGTCAATGTGTCTGCCTGGCTGTCTCTGTGTCTCTGTGTCTGACTGTATACTAAGTTGTAGGTATGGCTGTCTCTGTCTGTCTTCCATCTATTCCTCTCTCAAATACCTGTGTGTGAATCATACACACCCCTACACATACATATTCATACATACATACATACATACATAGTTACTTACTTACTTACTTACTTACTTACTTACTTACATACATACATACATCCAAATGCGAAAGCTTCCAGTTTGAAGCTGGTCTCAAGGTGAACAATAAACCTAAGTACTTGCCAGGTGTACCTGCTGATATCCGTCTTGAGAACCATGTCTTCGAATATCTTCATTAGGGGCCGAGCAGGGGCCGTCGGTCATCAGGCGGTCATTGCAGGCCACACCTGTTCCACCATCGATTTGATGCCCGAAGAAATAGATGACGCAGCTGCGCATTATTCCATATAGACGCTGCTTTGCTTATCTCCGATTAGAAATGTCTGGTAATCATTTACACTATTGGCATTTCTGCAGATAGTAACTGGATATTTGGCCTGCTTTTTCGGCCGAATCCGGATTCCATCCGAATAATGCACAATATTTCTTTTCATTTGCTAAGATAATAATGTAGCAGGAGAAGAAGAAAACAACAACAACAACAAGAACGAGAAAAGAAAGCGAAGGCAGCGATGCTTATTCTTCGGCCAGAGGGAGTGATGGCAATGCTGACGGTTCTTCTTCCTCTGAGACTCGTCATAGCACGGCCTTCTGTGGCCTTCCGTCTGGCATCGTTAGGGGCTGAACAATGTTCAGTGAATATGATGCGAATACCCCACAGTCCCAAACAACTTGTATTATACACGCTTTGCTGGTGATGCAGTTCAACGGCAACTGGTTTCCATGGTGATAATGAAGAAGCGATAATGGCAAGGCACTCAACTTCCGTAAAAACCACACGTAATCGTAGTCGTAATCGTAAACTGAGATTTCTAAATCGCTGCATAGTTAAAAACTAAACGCTGAGCTTATCCACGTAAGCTGCGTCTTGTCAGAAGGGTTGGCAAGCTGCGATGCTAGGTAAAGAAGTAAGTCCCGTTGACAGAATACTATGGAAATTATGAGGAGAGACTATTATGGCGGATTCCGTCTGGGGCGAGAAAGATTGGGAGGCACAGGACAGGGTGGATCTGGGGGAGGGGGAATCAGGTCTACCGTAACTACGACTTACTTATTCGGCACGATAGCTGATTGGTTTGAGAGCATAAACACAAACACCCCCACACAAACACCTCCCACACAAACACCTCCCACACAAACGTCTCCCTCACACACTCAACAAACCCCTACGTCGTAAAACTGCCCCAACCAATCCCTCCATCGAAAGCACCGACCACTCCCATGGCAGCAGCCAATGAACGCCCACGTATGTCTCGCTTCTTGCGTAATTGAACTCTGAATTCCCAAAGGCGATGTTCTAAATCGGATTGCGTGACCAACAGAGAGCAAGAGAGGGAGAGGGAAGAGACAGGGAGACAGACAGACAGAGAGGCAGACAGACAGAGAGGCAGACAGACAGACAGAGACAGGCAGACAGAGACAGAGACAGACATACAGAGATACAGACAGAGACAGACAGAGACCGACAGAGACAGACAGAGACAGGCAGATAGAGACAGACAGAGACGAAGACAGAGACAGACACAGACAGACACAGACAGACACAGACAGAGGCAGACCGAGACCACTCGAGTGCAAGCAGTGCTCCCACGGTCCGGCCCCTCCCCTTCCTGCAGTCGGCAACCCGTTGATGGAAGGAAGGAAGGAAGCCGGGAGCAATGGACCTCAGCCCAAGTCAGTCGAATTTCCCATCGGACAGGAACATAATGACTTCTATACATGATCAACCATACCATACGGAATGCGGTAAGAATCACTGCAGCGATAACTCCGTTATATATCCCACGCAGAAACAGGTCCAATATCAGCGCTTCCTTTACCTAATCACTGAAATCGATATCCATAACACTACGACATCAGATGCTGCTAATTTTCTTCGTTTGGATCGAACGCTAGATCGAAAGTACGATCGCATTAGGTGGCATCAGTTTTAAGGCTATTTTCAGGTTTCAGGTCGCCGCAAGCACTTTCGATGTATCAGGTTGTATTCGCGTTATAGATCGACACGGATTATTTTATCGCTGTAGGTGCAACTTAGTCATTGGCGAGACTCGGTGGAGCGAGTAATTGGAGTTAGTCCTCTTACTATGTTCTCGGTGGACTTGGCCACCGCACCATCCGTGTCGTTCCCGAAGGTGGAATGAACGGAAGGAAGTAGCGAATGGTTTATACAGGGAGCGTTGCGGACGCTTGCGGGCGGAGCAGGAGCTTAATGGAAGATGATGGAGTGGAGCTGATGAGGAGGAGGAGGAAATATGTGCAGTGGGGAATGTATTTATATTGCGCCACAGAGGATGGGTGGATGAGGGGATGAACGAGAGAGATGATGGATGATGATTGATTGATGGACGGATTGAAACACTCGTCTAAATCTATTGGGTGATAAAATATATTTTTTAAAAGTTCACATAGCGCTGCATTTGAAGGCTGTGTGCGAAGTAATGTGGGCCCTGTGGACATCGGTGGGCAGGGCGCAATTGGCAGAAGGGGAAACTTCGACTCAATCGCTCAGACTATATCTCATTGAATAAGAACTTATAGCACATAATATGTTATAGGTTAGTTAGTTGCTGTTATACGACACTGTGTCAAAACACAGATTATTAGCGTCGCCCTCCTCCTTTCTCCAGGCTTGGGACTGGCACTGTCAGAGTATAACAGAGGCAGTTAATAAGCATACACATAGATAAGTTTGGCTATGTAATATATATATATATTAAGGTTACTGTGCGAGAATCACTGAGTTTAACATATTGATGCTCATCCGTAATGAGCTAGTTCAGCATTACCAATGCGCATGCGCAGTCACTTTACTTTTCTATAGGTCACCGTTCACAAACAAACAGAATGGTGCGGTTAGCGATATTGCTATGATCTAGTTTGACGCAAATATTAGAAAATATTTGATTGTATTATTCGATACCAGTCTATAGTAAATTTAAAACACATAGTAATATTGCTAACGGCACTATTCTGTTTGTTTGTGAACGGTGACCTATATAAAAGTAAAGTGACTGCGCATGCGCATTGCTAATGCTGAACTAGCTTATTGTCTTGCAGGCTTTGTGATCCATCTTATCTCAAGGAGCTTTTGTCTCGTCATATCTTCCAAACCTGGTCGCAGATTTACCTGCTCAGCCACGCAAGGCGACCTGGTTGTTCCATCGGCCCATAGGCCTACTTCCACGGCCCAGCATAGTTTTGCTGTCGTCGGACCATTAATGATTCTTCCTGGAATTAGTTGCCTAACAACCCGCGACATGAAATCCATTTGGTCCCACTCTTTGCCTTTTCACCAGAAGAGCTTGAAGACCATTCTAATCTGTCGTGGTTACATTGATTTAGGTCAGGAGCGCCTGTAGGCTGTCTTGAAGTGGCACCGTACACAATTACATTAACAATTACATTGATTGAATCACACACAATGGAATCATTTCGTAATGCTAATTAGGATGCTCATAAGGTAGCTCAACGAGTATTAAGACTCGCTGCTAGTCTGCTACAAAGCCAGGCTCAACTGACTTTCTGATAGTTTGGAATGAACTGACAAATGACCTCCGCCAGTTTGCTCATCATCCTATCTCGCCTCTTAATTTCACCTCTCCTCCGCTTGCACTCTCTTGTCTGCTACATTTCACTTATGACTGAAAACCGAACTCTTACAAGCTATCCATTTATCCTGCTTCCTACTACCTGCGCCACCATCACACGAACACCAATCATCACCGATTACGAACATGGCACTACAAGTATGCTCTCTCTCCTTGACCTACCTGGATTCTTACCTAACTGGCACTAGAACGGACACAAAACAACGAGGCTACAGCGGACTTGATTAAGTGAATAAACTTGTCTCTCTGACACGGTTTTTGCGTGGCGCTGAGAAATTTCAAAGATTTACGTTACATTACGTTCTACAGAATCTGATACATCAGTGTCTAATGTGGATGGACGCCATTATGTAGCCTACACCTTCCAGCCATTTTTCGCTCACCTCTGTTATCTGTTGATATTTTTACTGAAACACAAGTCACGTGCATGACCAAGCATGCAGAGTCCGGAAGGTGTCTGGCGTACAGCGCAAAGCAACTCAGTGCATCGTTTCTCTGCACCTATACGCTATACCGTATAGGCTATATACTTTCTCTAGGCGTAGATTCTTCCTAAGACACTTCACGAATCCAAAATCAATTAATTACACCACTTTCTGTTCACCTGTAGTAGTTCAGTGTAGGCTGAAGTCGATGCCGAAAGCACTGGCTGAACCACAGACTGATGATACTCACTATACCTACGCTTGTGCATCGTGCGTCAATGACCCGCTGACAGGTTTCTTGGGCGTTATTCTCGTGTCTCTGTTTTTACAGAGCTTCGGTTTGCATCACGACTGTAATTAGTGTACCTACGCGCAGCGGTGAAAAAACGCCCGTTAGCGGGGAAAACAATCAATTTGCGCCTCAAATGTTGTGGTGATCGATAATATTTTCCACGCGTGTAATGTGGGCCTGTGTATGACGAACCAGGCTGCTTTGAGTGACTGTGTTTCAGTGAAAATATCAACAGGGAGAGTGAAAAATGGCTGCCCATTCTTCAAAAACAATGCACGCTTGTTACGCTCTATCGGTATGGACATTGTAAGTGAATGTACTGTTGGTGCGTGGGCCTCAATGAACATTCCATTGCGCCTCCTTACCCAAACCTGTTGGAGGCGTTTCTCCTTAACTGAAATTAAGAACAAATTCAACTGTTTGGACACAGGCAGCTGAAGATACATTTTCAACCTTTAAGTCGCATCTGTTCCAATCTATCAGATCTTTATGAGGGTTTTAAGGTTCTTATCAACGATCCCATACATAATCCTGTAGTCCCCTAACTACTAATATTTATGTCTTTGGAGAACTGTTCAATTCTCGGTGTCATAAACGTACCAAATCGATAAGAAGTCTGCGATAAATCATATTCATTTATCTTGCCAATATATTTATATTTCCTACAACAAACTCCTACCCGATACAATTTCAAGTGCGTAAACAACTATGGGAACTTAACACGCCCAATTTAATCGGCCATTTGGGATTAATTACCCGAAGACTACCAAACAGAACCGCTTGGCATCGGAGCTGCATCGCAGATGTGTACATGGCTGAGAGTCGAATTGCCCTTTCCACCGATCACTCTAATAAGGTCTGTCTCACTGGTTATTGTTGTTTCCGTTGAAGAGTAATTCGTCCTTAGGGCGTATTCGATCTGGACCGGAGAATTCCGGATAAACTGCAGATTATGCATTCATGACAAACAGGGCTCCGTACACAAACACAACACGCGCTCGTAAACAACTGGAGAGGCAATTACGAACAATTCGTCTACTTCATTATTTTGCTGCCAATAATTTTAATACTAGAATGTGTAATTTAGTAAATAAGCCTAATTTACAAAATGAAAATAGCCTATTTGTCAGTGTGTAACGATTCTGTCTAAATTCAGTACCAGACTAGATGTACATGTAGGTCAACGTGAAGCTGCAAAGACCAGAAGAGAGGCCATGGAGGAGGAACACTTCCTGTCAGCCGAAATGATGTAAGAGTTCATTTGGACCGAACAGTTCATTAGAATACGAATCAGTCGACCAATATGAACATTGTGGCATTCACAACTGCAGCCAAGCAGCTTGGAAGATGAAATTGAAACTCGCTCTCTGTCTCTGTCTGGCTGTCTCTGTCCCTCTGTCTCTGTCTGTCCTCTGTCTCTGTCTCTCTGTCTCTGTCTGTCTCTGCCTCTGCCTCTGTCTCTCTGTCTCTCGTCTCTACCTCTGTCTCTGTTGAAAAGGTATCTCTCTCAATACATATACACATTACACACAGTCTTGAACCTATGCACTTAACCAACTTATGCACCTAACAGAAGTTCACACTTACTGTGTAAAATTGGTCGAACGACAGTGAATGTACTGGTGTTTATTACCAGAGATGGAGCCTAAGACTATAATAATGCCTTCACAACCATTCGGTTACGTCATTCCTGATACGGACCACAGTGCAGCTAAGATTAGCGTTTGCTGCCGACCGGAACGTCTACTTCCTTTGCAACATAATAGCGGCGTTGACATACACAGAGCAATATAACGAACCTGTAGTCGGATATGCACATAACCGAATTATGCACATGCGATATGCACATACCCGGAGTTGTCTTCCTTTAAAGTACCCTGTATTAAAACGGGAACAGCCAGCTTCTGTGCACATAAGCGAATTATGTACTAATCCGTTATGCACTTAAATGTATATAAATACATTTAAACATTCATGCACTTGTTAGGTCGGGAGCGATGCCTGAAGAGCGACGTATCATATATCTGTGACTACACTGACAATTACAATACGCAAATGCTGCAAAGGTATACAATACATACACACATTACACATACACAATCATATACATGTATGTTTATGTAACATATACAGAGACATACAAATGCGCATACATGTATGTATGGGTAGTGGATGGAATGATACTGTTTCATAACAAAGATAGTTAGCGTCGCCCTCCTCTTTTATCCATGATTAGAACTGGCAACACCTGAAAACGACAGTGAAGAGCCTATGGCGACCGCTGCTGTCTATGAAGCTTACAAACGGATTATACGGATGTTGTGGTTCAGACAGCGATCAATTGGACTTACGCATCCTGACAGACCCCCCTGTAGGCAAACAATCTCCTGTTGTCTTGTTTTTGTGGAATGAGCTCTCTTGTTTCATTTAGAACTAAATTTAGACCTATCTAGTTCAGAACTAAATTTAGAACTCTCTAGTTCAGAACTAATGAACTATGTAGGCTAAATGTAGAATTTTTAATTGAGAACTAATTTTAGAACTGAATAACATTCAGAACTAAATTATTTAGAACTCTGTCGTTCAGAACTAAATTTAGAAATCTGATATTCAGAACTAAATTTAGAAATCTAATATTCAGAACTAAATTTAGAAATCTGATATTCAGAACTAAATTTAGAAATCTAATATTCAGAACTAAGTTAAATGTAGAACTCTGTCGTTCAGACCAAAATTTAGAACTCGTCTGTGTCAGCCTGCTTGCCATTTATAGCTTGACTCCTGTTTCTCTGACTTCTCTAATGCATTCTGATTTTCACTTTGATATCAGTTTAAAGCGACCATGATAGAGTGATGCGTCATTCATGATCATAATAACGGCGATATAGAAGTCATTAGATTACATTAGATCTATGCAGTCGTCCATATAAAGGACGTCCGTAAATGTAACCTAATCTGAGTCCCCTCCCCACCCTATTCGTGTTTGGCATTACCCTCTTTACAGGCGTAAATAATTGGCGACACATAACGAACGTTTTCTTTATATTGACGCACGGCGCCACCTAGCGAATATTTCGTAAGCATACAGTGACATTTATCGACAGGTTGCTGATGGAGTTTATTTTCTGACTCTGTATTATCTGTCTTACTTGGATATTAATATTAAAATTTATAATGTATCTATAATTTATAATGTAAATTTATAAATTACGTCTTTGGTGAAATCAAAGAATATTAATCTTTCCTTAAACAGAGCTACAAATGGGCCTCACAATTGAACAATACACTTAGGCCTATTATCGCAAAAAACACGGCATCGCCATCTTCGCCAATCGTCATCTTCATCGTAACCATTATCATCGTAGTCACATTGACATCGTTATCATTGTCTCTTGTCATCATCAACTTAATTGTCGTCACTAAAGATCTCTAGGCTAATTAGTCTGATCGAGAGGCGCTATATAAATTGGCCACTGTATAATACCACAACGCATGCAAGAGTGTAACTTTGCCCAACATAGTTGTGTTGATCAACCGCCTCCTCCTCCCTCCCTTGGCTTCCCTCTGTCCTTCTCTCCCCTCCTAGGCTCCTATCCTCCCTTCATCCCCGTCCCCTACGGACGAATTTATTATGCTATGAGACAATGGCCACCACTTCTAAGGTGGATAACAAAGCATGTCCTACAAGTTTACATTCTGTTTCACAACTGGCAATATTTTGACATGATGGAGCTAAAACTGCTAAACAGCGGTCACTTGAGAATCATTGCCATCAAACGACGCGTCAGAACATAGCGATAGTTAGCTTAGTATGCAAGACTACACCGCTCTTAAGTGTCGTTACTGGAACCGGCTTCAAAGCAAAATACGATTTCGTGTTGCAAAGATTAAAAAGTGGTTGGTGACTTTCGCCACCACTTCTTAGATCGGTGATGATCGAACACCGCCGCCGCAATACAAAGTTACGCCTATGACATACAGCAGGTCATATTCTTAATCATCATCATCATGGGCGTATTTAGGGGGCGGTTTTACAGGTTCAACCCCCAAATGAATGCATTTCTGTCATTGAAAACTAAAAATGTAGAAAAATACGACCATTTCCAATGGAAACCCCCTCCACCGAAACTTCAAACCCTCCGAAATATTTTCCTGGCTACACCTCTGACCATGTTCTCTCTTCGTAAGTGAATACACTGCTTTTGCTGTCCATTCTTAAATACAGGGACCTAATTTGCTCAAAGTAGATTTCTGAATGGATGTAGCTTTAAGTATATTTACTAGTGCGTATCTTTTGATTTCGACCATTTGATCGTGTCGTGCTATCTAGGCCTACTTCAACTGTTATTAACGTACGTACTTTGCCCTGCAAGTGTTCTTCGTGCGCATGTCAGAATGTAAATTGACAACAAAAGTAGGCGAGTCCTACTTAATTTTATCACCGTTAACTTTATCAGGGTTGACGTCATCGTGTAGGCCATGACTCGCATCCAAGGGCTTAGAAACGGTGATACATAATTATGCATGATTCATGCAGTTACAATAATTAATAAGTTCATTCATTCATTCGGTTGGCGTGTACGTGCAGTAGTCGGCTCTTTGTGATGACTCTGGATTTTCTTTGGTAAAAGACTCACGTATACTCTCTCATGTATTATGGAATGTGTAGGTCCTACTTCTGCTTATCATGAAGTCCCGATTATGGCTTGGTTTCGTAGCGTCATCTGTGTTAAACACTTATTTAAGTAATCAGCAGCTTCTATCGCGCATAATTATATATGCAGACGTTATTAACCGATGTCTTGTGCTTTAGACACCGGCGCAATAGAAGTTACCAAGTGCCTTTCCGTTATGTCAGTCATATACACTAGTTTGCATATGTATACATGTAAATGACGTAAATCGAAATAGTGAACTCGAAATCTCAGAGCGCTGGGCTACGCTATATACGTGCAAGGTACCGGGTTCTTCACGAGACCTGCGTCGTGTGACCAGGGCTGTTAAAGCCTTGGTTTTTTGGTTTTTGGTTTTTTTGGTTTTTTAAAAAAACCAAAAAAACCAAAAATTTTGGTACAAATTTGGAAATTATAAATCCCAAAAATGTCGTCTCTTCAACTCTCTTGGCAATTGTTGTATGGTCTTTGTTAACTTCGTTTTATGACGTTCTACGGTTCTACTGTTCTAGAACTTCTAGTTAATTTCATTTATATGCATCTGATTAATTTGAACGGTATTCTGCCATTTTTATGAGTTTTATGATCCGACATAGGAAAATCTCAAAACCAAAAAACCAAAAAACCAAAAACCAAATCTTTTCATTTTGAAAAAAGTTTGGTTTTTTGCACCCCTGCGTGTGACTCTGTCAGAAGGATTGTTCAGGGATACATGTATCAAGCGAATAAGGACTAGGCCTAAGTCCGGTTGCCAGACAACCATGAAGAGAAGGACCTGCCTCCTTCTCTTTGTGGTCGCCTGGCAACCGGACTGTGTCCGTCGCTTGATAAGACGGGATTTGTCTAGGTCTATATACAACAAAAGATTGGAATGATCGAATAGCAACAATCTGGAAGGAGTGAGACTTTAATTTGGAAAGGAAAGCCGACCACCTCAAATGCAAATTGCCCTTTTTAGTTCTTCTAATTGAAATTCTCCGCTTGTGAGTCTGCGTAGACAACAGGCTATGTTGCCTGAAAGCATCACGAGGGCTAACAGCACAAACCTCGTATCTACGATTTTTCAGAAATTCACTTTTTGACGCAGTTCGATGCGTAAAGTTATTCTGCACAACCTGACAAAGGTTTCATGTACATACGATGAATAGGCAGTCAGATATCGGTTAGAATCTAAATATCGTATCTTGGGAAGCTAGTCAAAAACCTCGTATGTACATACGAGATCTGTGCAGTTTATACGGCGTGCATAAGTAAACGTTATGTGAACACATTTATCGTATCTAGGCTACGGCTTGTAGCGTGTTTCGTGTAATAAAGAGAGATAACGAATTCAGTATTTTTTTTTACCATAAATAGCATCTGTAATCTGGTTAAATGGATAGAAAACGACGAATAAGGTATCATTTCAGCGCTAAGCAAGTTGCTGGTTATTTTTTGTTTTGATTCTGTTTTAAAATGAGGCATATGATGATATTAGGTAGGCCTACGGTGGGCGATTATATGATGTGGTTAGGCATATAGTGCAGTGTTTCATTTAAAGAGTATTTAAATGTAGGACTGAAAGTACTGAAATTTTTAGCCTGACTTCCTTATGGTATAAGGTATTTAAAGGCTACCGTGTTCTTAGTTAACTTTTTACTAACTTTTCTACTACTATTTGATAACTTTGTATGTGAAGCTCGATGCATTTGGGAGCGCTTAATAATGAACACACTTACTTATTTACTTACTTATAATTTTCCAGGAAAGTTCATTAACCTTCCCCACCAAGGTGAATGCTATCTCTTCAATATAATGCACACACATAGTGAAAGGCATGAAATGTGTTGCATTCCCTTGCTGTAATTAATTATGAAATACTATGCCTCTGATTCAAGTAATAGTATTGATGTCTGGCATGTAATGTCATGTTATTCACGCATGTTTTTTCAAGCTACCAGTTCACTAATGTTACTTTAGTGTCGTGTCAGGAGCACTGCTGATTTTTTTAAATTGTTCTTCTGTATAAGTGTTAGTCTACTGTACATAATGGTATGCAAGAAAATGTATCTCAAAATCTTACGTCAATTTTTGGCTTGTAGTAACATCGATCAAGCGGTTAGCGCATGAAATCAAGGACGGCGTTACGACCATAACTCTGAGCAGACTACGTTCCAGCGAAGAAACACGAATGTCTCCGCGGATAGACAACCTGAAAAAGGAACCAGAGGTATTTACCTCCGTGGGCGACGGTCTCAAGGCACTCTACACGAGGAAGTTGCTTCCACTGGAAGAGTTCTATAAATTCCACGACTTCCATTCACCTCCGCTTAATGACTCGGACTTTGACGCCAAACCGATGGTCTTGCTCGTCGGGCAGTATTCGACGGGAAAGACCACGTTCATCCGGTATCTCCTCGAGGAGGATTTTCCGGGTCTTCGAATAGGTCCGGAGCCTACCACCGATCGGTTCATAGCGGTGATGCAGGGCGATCAAGAGGGCGTAATTCCTGGTAATGCCCTCGTCGTTGACCCGAAGAAACCATTCCGTCCACTGTCGAAGTTCGGCAATGCCTTCCTTAACCGCTTCCAGTGTTCCCAGTTGAAGAACCCGGTCTTGGAAAGTATCTCGATTATCGATACGCCCGGTATTCTTTCCGGAGAGAAGCAGCGGCTCGATCGCGGGTACGATTTTACCGAAGTCGTCGGCTGGTTTGCGGAACGCGTCGACAGGATAATCCTGCTCTTTGACGCCCACAAACTTGACATTTCGGACGAGTTTCGCCGCACAATCCAATGCATGAAGGGCTACGACGAAAAGATCCGTATCGTTCTGAACAAGGCCGATATGGTAGACCACCAGCAACTGATGAGGGTTTACGGAGCGCTCATGTGGTCGCTTGGCAAGGTGATGCAAACGCCGGAAGTGGCGAGAGTCTACATTGGGTCGTTCTGGGATCATCCGTTACACTTTGACGTCAACCGGAAACTGTTTGAACTCGAGGAACAGGATCTCTTCAACGACATTCAGAGTCTTCCGAGAAACGCGATACTTCGAAAGCTCAACGACTTAATCAAACGAGCGAGACTTGCTAAGGTAAGTCGACCGATTGCATTTCTAAGGGAATATTAAGTCATTATGTCATCATCGTCGCCATTCCTTTTGCCAGCCATTGGGCGGCGATGGGTACGAATAACTGTTCTCCATTGTCCTTGGTCATTTCATTTGTTCTGTCCAGTGCTCCTCTCAGTGTTAGACCAAGTGATGCTATGTAATACGTATGTAATTTCTATTATTCAAATGTTACATCCATTTCCAAAATCTATCTCCTGTCTGTATCGATGATCTCAGGGTGCGACCGTACGTTGAGTCCCATAATAAAATCGCTGTCATACGTATTTTTATCCCCGAATAAAATACGCTATTATACGTAGTTGACTTAGTTTAATGTTCAATGTGTGCCATACGAGAATGTGTTTCAGAAGAATACGCGCAGTAGATACCTTACAGTAAACTCTGTTAAGTTTGTTTTTGGCAGCTATGCCTTTTAGTAACTTAGTTAACTATGTTGCAACGTTTTGTTTCAATTTTACAATTATAGGGTACAACGTATTGTAACGTACCGCAAAGTTTTACCGTACGCGTATTATACGTATTTTATCGTCCAAAATAAAATACGTATAATACGTACGGTCGCATCCTGGATGATCTGTAATTGCCATTTTTGGAATAGTTATTTGTTTGCTGTACTTCAGAAATGTAATGAAACAATCTGTTTAAAAACTTCTTAAACTTCTGTTTCAGAGAAAGCTTCTGTGTAATGAAAGTTTTTTGATACTATATGCATTTATTGTATTATTTAATTAATTATTTATCCATTGAAAAGCACTTACGTTGCCGAGAGGTAGAAATCGGAATTGATCAGAGAGACTAGGGAGCGTTCGGTATTGGACAAAAGTTATTTATGATGATTGATTTCATTATTAAACGACGAATTGTCAGTAGATTGGAACTCTGAGTCAAGCGAATTGAATTTACACGAATGGGAACATTGATCAATTTAGTTTAGTTTAATATTACAATGTTATGTGGCACTTTCAACCTAATTCAATGCAGTGTTAAATGGATCTTCAGATTTCTCTGTCCATGGTTGTCTGTGAGGCTTATACAATACAATACAAGTGTATTTTGATATTGCCCTACTTCAAAAGTTCAGAAGTGCACACACGACGAAGTCGCAGAGACAATATTGCAGAGCAATTGTGAGTGAAGGACTTGCTCAAGGTCCGTACACAGTAACTAACCGTCAGAGTGAAGGCTCGAACCCATACTCTCCGCGTTACAGGCCAAGTGCTCTAACCAGTTGGCTACCGTGCCCCATTAAGCTTAACCTAAGGGACTACTCTTCTTCGTAATTCTTTTGTAATTGTAAATCGAACGTTTATAAAGCATCACTCAACAATTCACTTTCTTCTCGTCCTTCTACTCTTCCAACTCCTTTGTCTTCTCTTTCTTCTTCTGCTTTGTCTTCACGTACTTCTTCCTCCTCTCCCTCCTATTAGTACTCCTCCTCCTTCTGGCTTTTCCTACTCCTTAGTCTTCTTCTGTAGTAATCACTCAGTCACAACATAACACGTGTGCATCAATACGTGTGTTTTTGAAGTCTCAAAGGAAATGCTTATGAGGAAACACATGGTTCCAGTTACTGAGCCTAGACTTGATTATCAGCTGACTTTAACAAAAGTGATATAACAATATAATTGTGTTTGTCGAGACTCGATAGCTGATGATAACTGATGTTATCTAGGTTATAAATGAAGTTTTATGACCATGCATGATAAACCAGTCAAGGTTGGTTAATGTAAACTCAGTGTACAAACAAAGCACTTTGAAACCAGCTGATCATTTGTTAATGAATGAGCGAGTGAGGAGTGAGTTTCGAGCGTGAGTTTCGTGAGTGAGAGTGAGCGAGTAGTTATGCATGAAACAGGTCTGAAGTAGTTATTTGCATAAGTTTTGAAGGGTGCCAACTCTATCACTCTAAAGATGACATGCTGGGCTTCAATCTATAATAAGTTTGCTTGTAGAAATCTACATACACCAGGCTAAATTTTATTAAAATTTAACTTTCAATTTTTTGAAAGAATTTGCACAAAGATGCACATAGTAAAACAGTTATAACTGTTTTACTATTTTTGTGTAAAACATGCTGTTTTCACGAAATTATGTGGCACATTCAACCTAATTCAATGCAGCATTAAATGCATTTTCAAATTTTTCAGTGGTTGGCCCATGGTTGTCTGTCAGACTTAGCCTAAGGGACTGCTCTTTTTCCGAATCCTCTTCCTTCTTAGCTTTGTACTCTTTCAGGTTTGCCACGGATCCTGGCAATCCTGGAAAGTCATGGAATTAGACTTTGAAAAATTTAAGACCTGGGAAACCTGGAAAAACAGGTGTTTTCCAAAAAAGTCATGGAAAGTCATGGAATTTGAAAATGGCTAGGTCATGGAAAATGAAAAAATCACTACTAAACATATTTCTAATCATATTTTAAATTCGATAAATATTGCTTTGATAAAACATTAGAAAGTAGGTCCTATTTCATCTAAGATAAGTCTTAAAAGTTATAGAATAACTATGGAGTTATGGATTTTTGTTGTATTAACCGTGTGGCCACTCTGTCTTTGAACTCCTCTATCTTTGTCTTTCTTGTTCTTCATTGTCCTTTACTTCATCCTCCTCGCCCTCCTATTCACACTCCTGCTCCTTCTGCTTGTCCTACTCCTTAGTCATCTTCTTTGACTTGGTATTGGTTTTGATTGAAGCTTTGTTTTGTAGGTCCATGCGTACATCATCAGCCACCTGAGAGGTCAGATGCCTTCATTTTTCGGAAAGGAGACGAAGAAAAAGGAGCTGATCGATTCACTGGGCGACGTCTTTGCCCAGCTCCAGCGCCAATACCAGATCTCTCCAGGCGATTTCCCGAACATCAAGCACATGCAGGAACAGCTTCAGTTCCACGACTTCTCCAAGTTCCAACCGTTCAAGCCGAAACTTCTAGAGAACGTCGACCAGATGCTATCCGAAGAGATCGCGAAGCTGATGGCACGAATACCTAAAGAGGAGCACGATAAAGTGGAGAACTCTGCAGTGAAAGGTGGTGCGTTCGAAGCTTACAAGGAGAGCCCGTTTGGCATCGGAAAGGGTGAAGGAATCGACCGGGGAAACGACCAAACAGAGTGGGTCGTGGGGCAGGAGCAGTACAAGTACGACGAAGCATTTGCGGCTTTGAATCCGGTCAACGGAAAGATCACTGGAGCGGCCGCCAAGGCGGAGTTGGTCAAGTCTCGACTTCCGAATACGATCCTCGGAAAGGTCTGGAAGCTGTCCGACATCGACAAGGATGGAATGCTAGACTCGGAGGAGTTTGCGCTCGCGATGCACCTCGTCAGCATTAAGCTCGAGGGACATGATTTGCCCAACGAATTACCGCCGCATCTCATACCCCCGAGCAAACGGTAATTTTGGGTCTGCCGTAACTGCCGTTCACGTTTTCTCTTTGTGATACTAATTACTAATCTCTTGCAGATTCTTGGACGCATTTTTTGCACTTCAGAGACTTCTACACTGCTCGGTTCATGGTGATTTAATTTAATTTTAAATAGTTGTTAATTTGTCTAGCAATTTAAATGTGTCTACGCGTAGAGTCTCAAAACATGCCACTGCTATTTCCTATTATGCAATTTGTCGTCGTCAGTTGTAAAGCCTCTTAGTTGTACAAATTTTGACTGTTGGGTTATCTTTGGTTAGCTTAAGGGCTCTGCTGTCCTTCTGTGCTCAGGGTGGACTGAATCAACTTGAAGCGTTTTTTAAGCTGCTTTTTCTTACAAGAGACAATTGACAATCAGGGAGCTAACTTTACTTGATTTATTGAAACTGCTTTTTGAGATTTCTAGAAAAGTGCCTTGGACTCACTTTGACTTCACTTTGAATTTAAAAAATGAATGAGTTAGTTTCAAGCATAGAAAGATTGTTTTTGGATTAATTTATACTGCATTAGTATTCATAAGATGCAGAGCTATCGGAGGAACAACGCATAGGCCTACCATACATAGGCTACGTTGAATGATAATTGGGGCCAGCAGGGTTGTGAGTGTGGAGAACAAAGCACTATTGCTAGTAGGTAACTGCAGAAGGTTAGAAAAGAAGCCCAATAATCGGACTGTGCTTGACCTTGCAAGAGTATTGTTGTCAACCTTTTTTGGTGTGGTCCCTGTAAGTCGAAAATTCAGTGCATGTTTTTCCGATCTTACTGCATGGAAAGATTGTTTTGGACGAATTTGTGCTGCTTGACTGTTTCTACAATGTGCCGAGTTGTAAAGCATAGAGGGAACATTGCTTGGGGCTTTTGGTAAAGCTTAGGCTTCCATAAATACGTTCACTATCTCACCCTTCTTTTTAATTCATATTGTTTAGGAGTTTTTCAAAACTACTTTGTCTCCAAACTTGTTTACGATGACCTATTTTTTCCTTCAAAATTTCTTATGAGCTTTGTTTAGCCTTTTCTGAAATATCGTTAATTAAGCAATAGTCTATGTATCCTACTCTGGCAACCTCTCATAACAAACAGATGTGCAATGTGGTGTCCCACAGGGTTCCATACTGGGTCCGTTGTTGTTTTTGGTGTACATTAATGATATTGCCTGCACTTCATCTATGCTTCAGTTTATACTATTTGCTGATGATACTAATGTATTTATGTCTGATAAATAGATTGACATGTTAGTTAACAGGGTAAATGTTGAATTACAACTTGTATCAACTTGGTTTAGAGCTAACAAACTTTCTCTGAACTTGGTTAAAACGAACTTTATATTATTTCGTTCTTGTCGTAAATCAATCTCACATTGTAACCTCAACATCAGTAGGCTATTGATAACATTACCATTACACAAGTGTCTTGTGCAAAGTTCTTAGGAGTTTATATTGATGAACATCTGACTTGGAAGGAGCATATCGATATCATAAGTAAAAAACTGTCACAAAATATTGGCATTATATCTCGCATTAGTTATATCCCACCGCGAAATGTACTAGTTGCCTTGTATTACTCCTTAATCTTTCCATACCTATCATACTGTAATATCACCTTGGCCTCAAATTATCAATCCCACTTAGCTCGACTCGTCATTCTACAAAAGCGCGCTATTCGCACTATCTGAAAACGCCCCTATGAGAAGAGTACCCAGTCCTTGTTTATCAGTCTAAGGAGGATACTGCCATTTGATTTGATTAATAAACTCCAGATTTGTATATTTATGTTTAGATTTCAAAGGAAACTGTTACCTGCAAATTTTCATAGGTATTTTTACCTTAACCTGGAAATACATGACCATTATACCAGATCTTGCAGTAAATATCGAACGTGCTATTCACGCACAAATATAAGACAGTTTTCTGTTTTGGTTCGTGGGCCTACTCTGTGGAACTCCTTGCCTACTGAGCTAACTTCCCTGAATACTGTACACCATTTTAAAACACAGTTAAAACGGTACTTGATGGAATCACTGTGTGTATAACTTAATAATGATGATTGGTTGATATGTATAATTTCATTGGTCTGCATGCACTACTGCACAAGCACCACTTTGTTCATTTCTGCACCCATGCACATTTTCTACTTGTTTTGAGTCATGCTTTGCTGGTCTGTACGTGTTACTATACATAAAAATAGTAATGAGAAGGGGCGGTCCTGCCAGCGGAACGATATTGTTCCTTTTGGGTTTACTCTTTAACACGATGAACTACTGCAACAAATGTACATGAACTTGTATTTTGGTTGGTGATCAATAAAATTGTGGTCCCTATTTTAGCGGGATTCATCCCTTTTGGGGCTCCTCTTGCTACCTGTATGTCTTGTTTAACGTATAACTGTCTTGTACTTGTACAAAGGGTTGCAATAAAATGGATTGATTGATTGATTGAATTGAATTGAAAATTTTCACCATTTCAACAATTTGGACACACCAAAGTTGAGATATCCAGCATCAAATGTGAGAATTAAACAAAGATATGTTAATTGGGACTGCACTATATGGAACACTGCCACCGGACATATGATCACTATAGCTTCTTTAACAGTTCAGGAAACGTTTTCTGCTCGACTTAAGTCACATTTGTTCCTTGATTACATGGTAGCCGTGCCAGAGCGACCTTGTGAGTTAATTAAAGGGCACTATACAAATGCTCTGATGCATGCATACAGACATGCCTTTGAGTTAATGGATTAAATATAATAATAGGGCTTATAACAATGTCAAGTGAAATTGCAATTGGTAATAAGAGATTTCGGATAGACTTTCTGTATTGTACAATGATCAGATTGTTCTCTGCTGATTTCTGCATTTAGCTAGTTGTACTTAATGAAAACAAGAGTGTAGGACAGGCCAGGCAACAATTGGGGAGCAAGATAGATGTTGGCAGTGTGTCAGGCCATCTGTTTTGTTCTGTCTTAAGTCTTGTCCCATTCATGATTGCCTCACGTCAGTGTTGCTCAAGGTTGAGCCTTTCCCTAGCTTACATTATATTTAGCAAGGTAATTTGATTATCTTTCTCTGGTCATACCTGATTTTGGAACTCTCTCCCTGTGTTGAGTCTGTTCTGCCCAGTTGCTTTTGTCATTTCATTCTCAACTTAACACTTTAGTGAAGAGAGTGTAGTAAAAAGCGACTGGGAAGCCAATGCAGTGCATCGTTAAGCTGTTGAGACTTCTTTCAAATTGCTTATACAGCATAGTCTGCGTGTTTCTTAGAGGTTTGGGGAGGGGATGTGCCCCCTCCCCTATTTAATTTTTTTAATTTCCACACTGTAGGCCTAATGGTAGCATTTTAAGCTGTCATTTGAACAAAATTGCTCTATAATTTCAGTGCTGATAGGAACCAGCTGTGACTCGTAGCTTACATGTAGTATGACGTAGTTTAAGTCGTGTTTGATTTTAAGGGAGGGGTTTGGGGAGGGATGTGCCCCTCCCCTATTTAAATTTTTTTGAATTTCCACACTGTAATGGCATAATTTTAAGCTGTCATCTGAACAAAATTGCTCTGTTATTTGAGTGCTGATAAGAACCAGCTGTCACTCGTAGCTATTATTATTATATTCATGAAATATTTCAGAAATATTGAGGGGGATATAAGCAGCTCCGTCCCCACCTCAAGTTTGGGAGACCGTCCCCCTCTCCCCCCCCCCCAAGTCTCCGCCTCTGTGTCTATATACGACAAAAGATTGGAATGATCGAATAGCAACAATCTGGAAGGAGGAGTGAGACTTTAATTTGGAATGGAAAGCCGACCACCTCAAATTCAAATTGCCCTTTCTAGTTCTTCTAATTGAAATTCTCCGCTTGTGAGTCTGCGTAGACTGTAACAGGCTGTTACCTGATAGCATCAGCCATGCACATTGTGTATTTCGTACCAGGATGAATGTTATATGTGGGCTGATTCTACTCCTGTGCCACCACACGATCACGTGTACCGTCATCACCGATTATCACCGTAGCACCACACTGTCTCCACGGCTTGACCTCTCCGGATTTTGACTTGACTTCGGAACGAACAGAGCAGCCTGGTTATTGCGGACTTTTTTTAGCCTAAGCTCGTCTCCTTGACGTGTCTTTTGTGGGTGCTGAGAAATTTTCGTAAGATTTACATTAGCCTACATTATTAGACTATTTTCACCTAAAAGAAATATACAAAGCCAACAAACCACACACCAATAATTATTAGCCTGGCAATTTTCAACTAGCATAATTATGACAGACAACATAATTACATGGCTCAAAATATTGAACATTAATAGGTCACATAAACGGAGGACAGAAGGCGGACAACCGCACCTGGTAGAGTTCTCAGGGTTGAAACTAGGCCTATTACAGAACGCGTTTTAAATCAGATAATGGTGCAAATAGGGTAGGTAATGAAGTATTTCTTAGAAATAGGGATCAGATCAAACGCTTCGAAATTCAGTATATTATGCCTATGTATATGAAGTAAGTAGGCATAGGCTTAAGTATTTCATCGCGTGCTATTCAATCCAATCGACCTCGCAGTCTCGCACCAAAGGACCTATTAATTATTATACACTTAGGCTATTAAATTTTAACGTCGTGTGACTAGTTTTTGGCGATAATCTGGGTCAAGAAATGTTCACAACTTGTTTAGCCTACATGTAATAAATGCATTCAAACAAAAACATAACATGGGTCCATCAAAACCACACTAACAAAAGAATATAAAATCTTAACTAAAACAGCATTACAGACAAAATCATCTAATTTAATCAATAAATTCAATCAATCATTTATTTATGAAACCATTATAAAAAGAGAACAAACAAAAAATGAAATAATAAGGCCATGATTAGACATGTAGGCTTACTGGTTACACGGGGGCTAGAAGGGATCACGGATCCCGTTAAATACAACCAGTTGATACTTAACATAAGACGAGTCCATTAAACCATATTAACAAATGAATAATTATACAATCTTAACCTAAATAGCAGTACAGACAAATTCATCTAAATCGACGAATAATTACGTTTGCGAAGAAGAAAATTGCCTGCGAAGATTCAAAATACCATAATTATTTGATATTAGAAACAAAATTTGAAGTGGGGCGACATCTGTGTTTAAGTGTGAAACGGATATACAATCTCTTTAACGAGTAGCTTTAAATAGATTCCTTGCCATCGTTCAAATCAACGACCTCTTATATTATATATATGTTATATATATATATATATTATATTATATTATATTATATTATATTATATTATATTATATTATATATATTTATATATATTACATATATGGTTCAAATCATAGAGATGTATGATATATATATAAATATAATATCTCATTGGTTCAAATCGATGTACACACGAGAGATTGTAGGTCAACGTACTCAGCCGCTGGCATCTGAATAATCCAGCCACTGTCTCCACAGACTTTTGTACTAATGGCGAGGGAGGAAGAAGACTTCCACTGATGTCGTTCGTCGATTGATTTATCAAACTCGTGATTTATTTCTCTGCTCAGGTGACTAAAATCTATCAGGCTGACAAAGTCAATAGAAATCCTAACGCGTCACCGTATTAACTAAATGATTGGCCAATTAGTATTGTCATTTCGCGACGATTTACAAAGAGTCCTTGGAAACGATTATTAGATTAGGATTAGATAGACACACAGGTAGATGACTGTGACCGAAATTTACTCGTTTTCCTTTATAAATTGCGGTTTTCGATGGCGTACAATTATTTATTGGGGCCCTTGACCGACTAGACCCATCGATCCATGGGGGTACACGTGTTGTGTGTTACTAAGCTAGTTTTGTAGTGTTTCTTGTAAGGTCTGTTGCGAATGTGGATTATTTTCGATTTTGGAAATTCTGAAAGTGATGCATTGGCTTAAGTCAGTTGATACATCGTTTGGTGAATCAGTTTTGTGAATCATTAGCTGTATGAAGTCAGCT